>VZQC01011874.1:3232175-3250894 GCA_009823505.1 Rhizomys pruinosus
CCCCCCCCCCCCGATTAGAACCAAGTTGGCTCCCCCCTCTTTTCCACCTTCTCCCCACTTCCTTGCCCAGAGCACAGTAGACTTAAATATATAGACCTAATTGACAGAAAATAAATGGAGTTCTTATCCTCCCTGGCTCTCTGCACATGCGTGTGAGTTCTTTAATTTCCATGGTGATCTCCTGCAGCTTTCCCTTCCCCCTTATTTCAGGAGTGAAGGTTAGAGAGTATTGGCCTGCTGGCAGGAGACAAGTCCTGGAGCTGAGCCAAGAAGGGAAGGACAACATGTGGAATGTTCTCATGCGTGACTCAGAGACATCAACAAAAAGACAACTACAAATGACAACTGGCACCGAACGTGGGGCTCGACTTTCCACCAAAGGAAGAAGGAAACAAGGTATTTTTTGGGCTCTCTCTTAGCCCCTGATTTCCCCCACGTGAGGGAAATCTTGGAGGGTTTTACCATAGAGTCAAGGAAATAACCCCCCCCCCCACCAGGGTAGTCACGACCAGCTATGGTATATCTCTGTGGAATTTAACTCTTTTCCCATGAGAGATTAATCTTTGAATCTTTTTAAGACTCTGTCCTCTTTACTGCCAGGTTGGCACATCTCTGTGTAATTCTCTCTTCCTGTGAGATTAGTCTTTTGAACTGTTTCTTTCCCTAAGCACCAGCATTTCCTATCTCTCTATATCATGGTTAAGAAACAGACACGCCAAAAAGACACACAGGCTAAGAAAATAAAAACGCTCCTTAAGAGTTGAGGAGTTAAAATTTCCATGCGGAAAGCTGCCTCTTTTGGAGTGAGACTCTTAGTATTGCCCCGTGGATGTCCTCTGCAGACTTATTGAGTTCAGAATCCTGGACGACTGTGGCACAGTATGCTAGACATCCAGAAATTGCTCTTCCATCTCTCACGTTCTTGCCACTACTAGCTACAGAGAGACAATGCTTAGGGTCTTCTCATCAAACCATGCCAGAAAAGGAAAACAACAAAATTAAATCTCAGACCCCCTCCTCCCAAGAACCTGCTAAAATTACCCTTGAGAACCCCAATAAATTTCCCTCTGAAAGCCCCCAAGCTTCAGACCCAGTAAAAACAGAACAGGATAATAAAAACATCCAAGCGGCTACCCTTAACCATTTCCCTAGTTATCACCTACTCCCTCTCAAGGGGCCTGGAGCAATTTCACCCTCAACCTCTTCCCTCTCTGCTACAGAAAAACTGTGCTAGATTCGAGATAACCCAGATCTTCAATTACAGGCGTTCCCTGTTAATTTAGCTCTGACTCGGCATCATCCTCTAAACTGGTACCCATACCAGGCAAGTGAGTTGAAAGAGCTCAGGCAAGCAGTCAGAGCGGATGGTGTCCAGGAACCATGGACAAAGTCCATTCTCCAGGCTTTTGCACTTTTCTTAACACTCCCCATGACTGGAGAGATATCTGTAGATCTTCACTTCCAGGTCTGCTATTTTTACAATGGGAAGCATTGTACAGAGATGAATGTCTCTAACAAGTTTGGAGAAGTCAAGGACAACCTAATATAGACTGGGATTATGAACAACTCGTTGGAGAAGGAGATTTTAGCACAGGGATGCAGCAGGCCGGACTGGCCCCATGGTACTTTGACCAGGTCCACCTTTGCATCCTAGAGGCCTGGGATCAAATTTCACTACCCACTGACTCTCAGGCCAGTTCCTCCTTATTATTTCCTAGGCAAAAACCTGAGGAACCCCTGTCTGACTTCATCTTAAGAACTAAAAGCAGCCTAGAGAGAAAGATCCTCAACTTTGCAGCCAGAGAGATACTCCTTAGAAATAATGTTTGGGAGAGTATGAATTCGGAATGCAAGCAAGTGTGCAAGGGCTTAAACGATGACCATTATGTAAGATAGATAGTTGCAACTCAGGATGTGGGCATAGCCTCCCACAAAGCTAATTACCTAGCTCAAGCCTTTGCGGCTGCTGTCACCACAAATGAGAAATGTTTTAAGTGTCGAGACAGAGGTCATTGGAAAAGACAATGCCTGAAAGCACCAGTCTCTCTGAGAGGGCCTTCTGAACACCCAACATGCGTTTTCTGGCTCTGGTGTAAAAAAGGATATCATTGGAGGAAAGATTGCCACTCAAACTATGATAAAGATGGGAAAAACATTGCCACATTTAAATTCCTAGACAGGCAGCCCCTAGCCCAGGGAAAAAAGGCAGAAAAAGAGTCAGTACATGTCCTCTGGGCAGCACCTATTTAAGAAGACTCACATCCTGCACTGACGATTAAAATTGGGGGAGGTCTTTTAAATGTTTGATAGATACAGGGGCAGATAGAACCATTATAACACAACAAGAAGTAACCCCTGACTGGCCTGTGCTTCCAGGACCTAAACTTCTAGGAATAGGAGGACCCCCACAGTCTTACATAACTAAAAATGTTTACACCTGGCAAGACCCTGATCGAAACACGGGTCAGATTTGCCCATTAATAGCACCCACTAATATCAATCAGCTAGGGCGAGATATTTTGGAGGTTTTGGATGAAGTTATTGCCACTCCAAATGAGAACAACCATGTCCAGACTGACCATTTAACTGGGGGAAAATGTCCCCATCATCTCAGCAAGAAGCACCTCCAATCCTGAGGGTCACTACAGAATATGCTCCCCCTCGTCTGGACTGGAAGTCAGATGATCCAGTCTGGATTGAGCAGTGGCCCTTACCAGGGGAGAAATTACAAGCTCTCCAAGACTTAGTCAAGGAGCAATTTTCATTGGGACACATCCATCCATCTCACAGTCCCTGTAACACCCCTGTGTTTGTCATAGAAAAGGCAATAGGAGGTTGGTGTCTCTAAAAAGACCTGAGAGCCACTAACAGATGGGTCACTGCAGAGGGAACTCCCCCTTGCCTCTGCTATCCCAGCTAACACCCCTCTGCTAGCCTTAGATATCAAAGACTGTTTCTTTTCAATTCCTCTCCATGCTGAGGATTGCAAGCGGTTTGCTTTCTCAGTAACTTCTTCCTCCTGTTCTGCTCCAGTTAAAACACCTGCACTACAGGTTTTGGGAATTAACCCCAAGGAATTGAAAGCTGATGTACTCTGGCAAACTGACGTTACACATACAGAAGAGAAAGCCAAGGTCCTCATTGCCCACCTACTTTCTACCATTGCTACCATGGCCATCCCCAAACAGATCAAAACAGACACTGGGCCAGCATTTGCTAGCTCTTACTTTAAATAATTTCATCAATTTTGGAATATTGCACATCATACAGGTATCCCTCATAACCCAAAGTGACAAGGCATCATAGAACGGACCCATCAGGTCCTAAAAAATCAGTTATTAAAACAAAGGTGGGGAAATACCCTCCTAACATCCAGCTGACCATGGCATTGGCAACTGTATTAGTCACTTTTCTGTTGCTGTGATAAAACACCATGACCAAGGAACTTATAAAAGGAAGAGTTTATTTGAGCTTACAATTGATGGTCCTAGGGAATTAGAGTCCATTGTGGTGGGAGGCATGGCGGCTGGAGACTGGAGCAGCAAACCGAGGGTCACATCTCGCAATAAGCACAGGAAGCAGAGAGAGCAACTGTAGACCACGAGGCTTGTTAAACTCACCAAGCCTACCCCCAGTGACGCACTTCCTCCAGCATGGCCACACACCCCAAGACCTCCAAAAACAGCACCACCAACTGGAGACAAACATCTGAATATCTAGAGCCTATGGGGGACACTCATTCAAACCAGCACAGCAACTCTAAACCTCTTTAACATTTACAGAGATTCAAAGTGTCCAGCCATAGTCAAACATTGGCAGACACCCAGCACTGTTCCTCAAATACTTGTCAGATGGAAAGACTCCCTAGACAATCAGTGGAAAGGACCAGATCCACTGTTAACAACTGGGAGGGGCTTTGCTTGCATCTTCCCACAGGATTGTCCGAGACCCATTTGGATTCCAGCCAGAAATGTCAGATTCATCCCCGCCAACCAAAAAGATGACATGCCTGTTGCTCCTGGATAAAAAGAAGAGGAGAAAGAGGAGATGACACTCCCAGAACCCAAATGACATAACATGGAAGAAACTTGACCAACTCCTCACTTCTGCAAAATCCATGTGTTCTCCCCTCTGCACCCCGTCTGCCATCCTTTTAGCTGCTCTCATAATAGTTCAAGCTAACTCTGACTCTGCCCAGCCTGTGAATAGACCACCAACTTGGACCCATGTCTGGTGATTCCTTGTCAGAAAAACTTGGGAGGGAAGAAATCAGATAATTGGAACCAGTGACTGTCCCTTGCAAGGCTGTAGCAAAGCAATCACCATTACTGTGTTTCCCAATTCCACCACTACCTCTCAGGCACCCTTTAACTGTTTCCCCCATCTTAACAAAGGACAGTGTTTGCAGGGAGCTGATACTTATGTTGGATGCAGATTCTGATCTTGCAGGTTGGAGAGTGTTCACAGCCCAAGAAGCCTGTTTCAAATCCAAAATAACCAGTTTAAAATTAATATACAGGACCTCTGGAGTGAGTACTGGAGAGCTGGAGTACAGGGAAAACTCTACACTTACAGCAATGCCTGGTACCCTGCAGCAGGTATCCGTATCTCTTGCCAGCTTGTTCTAGCTCCTCAACCCATCCTCACTCAATCCCACATTCTGTTACAGGAATCCAAAATCGAAGGAAAGCTGCAGTCCACTGTAACACGGCCTCAGTACATTGAATATGCCAGAGATCTCCTCAATTACACCTCCCTCCCTAATGTCTCCCAATGTTTTTTTCTGTGCATCCCTTATACACCCTCTTTTCACTGCCATTCCCACAAACAACTCTTTCCAGTAATCTGCCCCTATGGAGACAGAGCCAGTGTTTCATGACATTCCTCTATTTGACCGACTCACTACACTTCCTATTTGGTTAGTGAGATCTGCAGCAGCCCCAGACCCCAGGTGCCTCTGAAGTGTCCATGTTGACAGGATCCTGTGTGTCAAATCACTATTCTTTCTATGGTGTGATGGCACCACATCCATCTGTGCAAATGGTACTGGTTCTGGAATTTGTTTGCCCATAATTATCAGCCCTCAGTTCTTCCTTTATGAGAAGGAGAAAGTCTCCTGGATGTTGTGACTGAACCCAGACCATCAAAAGAGAGAGACATTCTCCCGGTTCTGGTCAGCCTAGGCATTGCTCTCTCCACGGAAGCAATGGGAACTGCAGACGGAACCCTAGAGAAGATTTACAGTATAGAAGTGGACTTTCAAACTAAGCTTGATGAAGCAATGGCATCCACAACGAACAGCTTTGAATCACTCCAGAGGCAGATAACTTCTATGGCTGAGGTGGTGATGCAGAACCGGCAAGCCCTGGACTTGTTAACTGCAGAAAATATGGGAACCTGCATGTTCCTGGGAGAAGAATGTTGTTTTTATTTAAATGAATCTGGTATCGTTGAGCAAAATGTTAAAACTCAAATGTGTCTGTGGCAAATACACATACAAATTTTGGGGGAATATATCTAGATGGTTACAGTTAACTCTACTGCAGTCAACCTTCAAGAAGCTGGTCCAGTAAAATGCAGCAAATTTAGTGATGAATAACATAGACTAGAACTGATGTGCCAATGGCACTAAAATGTCATGAGAAGTCTTGGAAGTAGCAACATTTAGAAATAGATGAAGATGCTTCAGAATACAGTACAATAAAATGAGAAATTAAATATGTTAACCAAATAATATTATAAAGCAAGCTTTACAATCTAGGATTGCATAGTCTAGAAATAAATGATGAAATACCATGTACAAAGAAGTGGGAGCAGAACTCACTAAGAATATAATAGTATGAAGAAAAGAAGAAATACACAGAGCAAGACAAGAAGTGATAGAATCACAAAAGATACTGTGGAAAATATGACATGAGAACTGTGAAATAATATAAAAATATAAATAATATATATTATATAATCTCATGTTGTGGTAAAATACTCTGAAAAAAACAACTTAAAGAGAAAGCATTTATTTGGGCTCACAGTCTGTATTAGTCACTTTTCTGTTGCTGTGATAAAACACAATGACCAAAGGAACTTATAAAAGGAAGAGTTTATTTGAGCTTACAATTGACGGTTCCAGGGAATTAGAGTCCACTGTGGCGGGAAGCATGGCGGCTGGAGCTGGAGCAGCATGTTGAGAGTCACATCTCGCAATGAGCACAGGAAGCAGAGAGAGCGACTGGAGACCACGAGGCTTGTTAAACTCACCAAACCTGCCCCCAGCGACATACCTCCCCCAGCATGGCCACACCTTCTAAGACCTCCAAAAACAGCACCACCAACTTGAGACAAATATCGGAATACTTACAACCTATGGCGGACACTCATTCAAAACACCACATTCCACTCCCTGGCCCCCATAGGCTCCTGACCATATAAAATGCAAAATACATTTAGTCCAACCTTAAAAGTCCCCATAGTCTTTACCAGTTTCAATGCCATTCCAAAGTCTACAGTCCAAAGTCTCTTCTGAGACTCAGGCCAATCTCTTAAACTCTAAGCTCCTGTAAAATCAAAAGACAAATTACATACTCCCAACTTACAGTGGAACCGAATACACATTCCCATTCCAAAAGGGAGGAATAGAGGCATAGTGAGGAAATACTGGACCAAAACAAGACCAAAAACCAGCAGGGCAAAAAACAAGTTCAGTAGCTCCATGTGCGACTTCTGGGACTTGATTTCCAAAGGGCTTAGATGGTTCAGCTCTTCCAGCTCTGCTTACAACATACATCTGTTTCTTAGGCCAGTACCAGTCCCTGTATGCAGCTCTCCTTGGAAAATATCTCACAGGTCTGGCATCTCGAATGTCTTCTTGGGGTCTCTGCTGCCAAGCAGACTTCATATTCACAGCTTCACGCAATGGCCTATCAGGGCCTTCTTTATGCAGGGACACCCTTGCTGCACTCTGCCTGACCTTGGCAGCTCTCTGAAACTGTGGAGGAAGAACTGATGACCCCTTCACTCTTGCAAACTTCATGCCTCTAAAGCCAGCACCACGTGAATGAAACTGCCAAGTTTGGCTGCAAGTTTGGGATAGACCCTGGCCTATTTCAACCACATTTGCAACTTTTCTCTGCCCTGAACTTGGAGCAGAAAACGCTTTCAGTATTTTCCTTTCAAAAGTTGGAGGATTAGCTGGGTGTGGTCTTGACCTGAAGGTACTGATTCTTTTGTTTACTTGTAAATCTCCAGGCCTCTCCTTAATCACTTTAGTCTCCTTATGAAAGGGAGCCTCTCCTTCACATGACTTGGCCCCACCTTTATTCTTCCTAGTGTACGTTTCAGATCCAAACTGAACATTCTGCATTTCCTTCTGCCCCATTTGCTTTTTTTCACTGTATATCTGTATAATATTCACCATTAAAAGCCATGCCACCATTTCTACATTAGGCTGTCTTGAAATATCTTCCACCAAATACATCAGTCCATTGCTTCTCAACTTAGCATCAGGCAAGCATCTGGGCTGTGGGCAAACTGCTGCCAGATTCATTATCAAAATATCCCAGTTGCTGCCTAAGTCTTTATTTTCCTCTGGGACTACATTTTTTGCAGCCATGCTTTCTTCCAGGCTTCTACTAAAATGGCCCCTTAAGCTATGCTTACAGTAGTCAACAGCTTTTCTAGCCCAAAGTTCCAAAGTCTTCCACATTTCTCCAAACATCCACATTGTCAGGATCTCACAGCCAACAGCCTACTCTCGGGTACCAATTTCTGTCCTAGTTTGTCTTCAACTGCTGTGACAAAATACTCTGACTGACACCACCTTGGGGAGGAAAGGGTTTATTCAGCTTACATCTCCTGGGTCACAATTCATCAATCAGGGAGCCCAAGACAGGAACTCAGGGCAGGAACCTGGAGGCAGGAGCTGAAGCACAGGCCATGGAGGAATGCTGTTCACTGGCTTGCTCCCCTGGCCCATGCTCAGCCTGCCCTTTTATACTGTGCACAACAACCTGCCCAGGGTGGCACCACTCATTGTGGGCCGGGCCCTCCCCCACTGCTCGACCAACAAGACAATACTCCACAGATGTGGCCACAGGCCAATCCAATGAAGCCAATCCCCAATTGAGGGTCCCTCAACACAGGTGTGTCATGTTCACACTAAAGCTATCCAGCACAGAGTCCAAATGTCAAGTCCAACTTGGTGGGGAGATCTTGGTGGCAGATGCTTGGGGAGGCAGCTGGTCACTTAGCATCAAAAGCCAATAAGAAGTCTGTAGGTTAATGGATGGAACTAGAAGCTGTTATGTTAAGCAAAGTAACATAGGCACCCCACACACAAAAACTACATACGGTGTCCATCATTTATGGATCCTATAATGAAATTCTCATATGTAAGTCAAGTTGGGTAATCTTTTTACTAAAACAATACGACATCCTCTGGTGCTAATAAGGATATATCTTCAAGTTCATGTCTCTAAAATCTATGATTCATAAGAAAGACTAAATCTCTTCTTTAAACTGCATTGTAAAAAAGGAGAACCCAATAATTCAGGTGACAAATTGCCTTAACTCTGACTTTTTTCTTTTCTTCTGAAGGTAACATATGAACTTTTTGTGTTTATTGTTTTGCTTGTCGTTGGTGTTAATTCTAAGCCACACCTTTCTTCTCATTCAGAATGTTAACACCCCCAAAATGGTCTGTTTTGTTTCAAAACAAATAAAATAAAAAATGTATTATAGAAAACACAGAAATTTCAATAAAATATATTTTTACAAAAAGAAGTAGAGAAAAGACAAAAACAAAAAACAAAAAAGGGAGACTGTCTTGAAAAGACAAAAAAAGAAGCAGAAAGTAATGAATGCAAGTTTTTGCTTTCTCATTTGTATATTGTCCAGGATTTCAGCTAATTGGATGATGCCATGCACAGTCAGTAGGCCAGTTTTCCCACCTCAATTTACCTAATCAAGATAATCCACCAAGAACATGCTTAGACAGTTGTTTCCCAGATGATTCTAGTTTTGATAATATCAAACAATTAATGTGTTGATATATAGATCCTATTATAGACTCATATATATATATATATTATTATCATATAATTATATAAATATGAGTACTGCAAGTATCTTCTATTCTAATACTTTTTTCCACTCCTGTTTTGTAGTACAAATACCTTAAGACTTCTATAATCTTTCTGAATGATAGAAAGGTTTAATGTAGAGGTGATATAAATCCCTTGGTATTTCCCATGTGAAAGGAGCTTCATTTATTTGAATGAGGAGACTCTTTATCTTAAAAAGTATTTTAAATCAATTTATGATACTTTCGTACAACATACTTTGATCAGATGAGATACCCTCCACCATATGCTCTATTTTTTAGGCTTATGCAGTATAATTTGTGTGAGGAAATGCCCTGCAGTATGGTTCTATGCCCTGGAACCTCTCTACCATCATACCCTTAAAGAAAACTAACTCTCCCTCTCCCAACAGCTCTCAGTTGCTAAGAGTTCCTCAGGTAGGGTTGAGGCATTTTAGCCACCACTCCTACACTATTCTGAGAATTTTACTGGATTGAGCTTACTGTAGATTTTGTGTGTGCTGACACTGTTGCTATGAATTCAAGTGAATAACTGACCTAAAGTCATGAAAACATATTCTTTGTGGCCAACCACCACCTATGATATTTTCAAAATCTCTGGCCCCTTTTTCACAATGATTTCTTAGCCTTTGAAGGAAAAAGTGAGATATTTGTGTTCCACTCAGGGCTGAAGACTGAAGTCTCTTATAACTTGCATGTTGGTAAATTGTGGGTCTCGTGTGAACTGCCACCTGCTTCATGAAGAGAATTTTATGGTGAGAGTTGAGAGATACATTATTTTTTTGGATGCAATGAGGTGACATTTGGTAGCTCCTGGGTCCTCATTTTAGAGGAACTGGTTGCCAGAAGAACTGAGAATATGATTATAATTTTGAACTTTCAGCCCTTCTACCATTCCATAACTTTCATGGAGGACAAAGGAATTAAGGTGGAGTTTATCACCAATGGCTAGTGATATAATCAATCATGCCTACAAAAGTTGAAAAACACAGGTTTCAGGGTGCTTTTGACTAGCTGAAAGTGTGCTGACAAGTGGCTAATGAACATGGAGAAGCATGCAGGCTCCTGTGCTTCTGTTATACTTCACCTTGAACATCTCTTCCATTTCGATGTTTTTATTTATTTTTTGTAGTAGACTTTATAATAAAGTGATAAATATAACTAAAGTGTTTTAGTGAGTTCTGTGAGCCATATTAGCAAATGAAGAGATGAGTGGAACCTGGGAATCTTTGATTTGTAGCTGGTCATTCAGAAGAGTTGGTGACTTGCTGGTGTTTAAGTTGCCATCAGTAGTAAGGCATAGCATTGTGGGACTAATCACTCAAGTTGTGGGATTGGATACTATTTACAGGTAAAGAGTGTCATATCTTATGAAATTAACAGATGCTTTCTTTTTTTTAATTTTATTTATTTACTTATTTTCGTATGTGTATGAATGTACAGTCTGCATGTAGGGTTGCGCACCTGTGTCATGCAATGCCATGGAGGTCAGAAGAGGGCGTAGGATTCCCCTGGAACTGGAGTTAAAGATGATTCTCAGCCACCACGTGGGTTCTGGGGATCGAACCTGGGTCCTCTGCAAGAGCAGTTGGTGCTCTTAACCGCTAGGCCATCTCTCCAGCCACAACAGATACTTTCTTGAAGTGATATACCCAGAATTGATTAACAATGTGGAGAAATACATATTTTCAACAAAACTAATTTTTGGAATATGCGGGTAAGAAAGGTTTGTTTTTTCTTCAGCTAGAGATAAAAACAGTGAGGTTAGAAATGAGAGAAAATAATGATGGTGACACAATGAATAATTTGAAATAAGTAGGCAAGAAATTGATACATCTAGAAGTCAGGTAATGGATAGTAAACATTTGTAATCAGAATGCCTGGAAGAGAAAACTAATGCAGTGCAATAAAACAAATAATTAAATGTGTAGAGGATTATACTGTGAAAAATGGCACCAAATATCCCTCCAGAAAAAAATTATGTTCGGGATACTGGATATGTAAGAGAAAATTGAAACAGAATTGTCAATGCTGGGAAATGTCTTAGTAAAGTTACAGGTTCTTAAAATGGAGAGAAAAATTCTTTGAGCAATGAGACAGAAAAAAAAATCAAGTCATGTTTAAAGAGAAAGTAATTAACCTAGCTTCGTATTTCTTCACTGAGAAATTCTAATCCAAAAGATTGTGAAGTTGTATCTACAAGATATTCAAAGAAAGAAAATGTGAACCAATAATTTCTATCTACTTAAACTGTCTTTCCTGAATGAAGACTATAGGCAAATGCATTCTAATTGAAGAATTTCAAAGATTCTTATGTTTCTGAGGTTCTTTGCAAAGCTTAGAAGGGGACCAACTTCAACTATAAAAGTGATGACGAAGAAAATGAAAGCATAAGATCAGCAATGAAAATTGAATATATTTCACTATTTCACTGATGCTAAACAGAAGTAGAATAGACTGACAGAACAGAATTAACATGTCATACTCTTTAGCATTATAGTGATCATATGATTAATACTAAGTGATAGTAGTATGGAAAAGAATGTGGAGGTGAAATAAATGTACTGATTACCTCTCATAGATTCAGATGAAAAGTAACCATTTACATATGGTAACACTTAGAAATACTTGAGGCCACTAATAGCTACATGCTTGATCATACCAAGGAAACTACTGAGAAATAATTCATTGTTGGTTCAATTATTTTATTTCAAAACAAGGGAAATATAGTTTTAATTTGGGGGGTGGTTTTATAGACTTACAATGGTATTTTTGGAGCTGTGAATAAAAGGAAATCACTCTCTAATCATTGCTTGACTACTAAAATAACTGTCATACTCAGTGTTCACATATGACAATAATAAAAGACACTGCAGAATTAGTTTTGAAACACCACTAATGGGCCAGAGAGATGGGTTGGCCAGTAAAATATCTAGCCAAAAAGTTGAGCACCTGAGTTTGGTACCCTGCCCACGTGATGGAAAGACAGAACCAACTCCTGGAAGTTGTCCCCTGATGCCCACATGTCACAAGCATGCATTTAAATAAACATGCAGACACACAAACAGACATAAACAGAAATGAATGCCATAAAAATTTATAAAAGAAAGTCTAATGAAAACAAGCAACTACAAAAAGCCTACAAAATCAACAAATTCCAGAGGTGGGAAATATTAGTTTTGAAACTTTTCAAGCTCAATAAAATGAGATAGTCCATTTGAAGACCTGCACCAAGTGTCTACTCAATCATAAATAGACCTATCTTCTTGATTCATCTGACACTCTAAGTGTATAATCTGAGAGCTTTCACAAAGTACCTACTTGCACCACAGGTAGCCTTCAACTCCCCTCTTTCTTGGACCCTAATGTTGCCATCCGAGTATTTATGGTATTGGAGAACCTGTTCAGCCCACAGGTAAACTTTACTTCTTCATTCCTTTGATTGTAACTTAGCCAGCTGAGAACGTGTGCCCAGCACTTATTCATTCTTGATGTAGCCCTCACCCCCAGTCTCTTTCTGGGTTCTACCATGTTGGGATCTGGGACTTTTGCTGAAAGCTTGTGTACTATGTTAGTAGCTCTTATGACAGCTTCTCCATAGAGCTCTAACTTTAATTTCTGAGGAACTATGTGGAGAACCTAATTGTTCTACACCATAACTTGTGGTGAAGTCAAATGTTGTGCCTTTCCCTAACTGAGCTAAGGCCTTATCTGCCATCTCAGTGAACCTTGTAATGAACTTCAAATGTTTCCTAACTGATCAAAAACCTTCTAAGTCAAGAAAGTATATTAATGCAGGAGCTCTGACATCAGCAATGGATTGTTCTACCAGGGGGATGTTGGCCAGGGGATCCAAGGCCCCACAAAAGGTAAGGGCTCCTTGCCCCTAAGTTGGGATACCTGCAGGAGGAGAGGCGATAAGACCCTGCTGCCGAAGACCTGACGTTAACATGGGAGGGATGTATTGAGACCGCACATGCAAGGGTACAGATGGCCTCTGGAATGCCAGAGAGTGTTCCCAAAGGCCACTAAACCAATAAAGCAAATACGGGTCTCCCTGAGTCAAGCAAGACTCCACCATCAGCACCAGCTACACTTCACCTGCCTGGAAATACTGTGCAGCAGAGGCAGCCATGTGCCTGTATATCCCAAATCTAATTGGCTGTTGGCTCTCTCCTTGGAGGAATAACCCATGGCTGATGCCACAAGCCTACATCCTCTACAGGTTAGGAGATGTCATAAGCCACAGTAAGACCCTGTTATATTTATCAGGGGGTAAAAATGTAATTCATGAATTAACATATCATCCAAACATATGTGTCTATGCCAAAGTAACCTACCATAACTATTAGTGCTGCTTAAATACCTATATATCTAATTGCTTGTGCTTCATTAGTAGGATCGAAAGGTTACTCCTGAACAAACTGTCAGCCCATGAAAGGAAACAGCCAGAATTGACCAGAATCCAAGTCAACAGCTCCAGAGAGAGAGGACAGTTTTACTTCTCATCCACCTGTGCCCCTTTTCTAAGCCTAGGGAACAATCTGCGGAAGAGGGGGCGTGGTAGAATGTAAAGGCTGCGATTGGGGTGAACGGTGAAACTACAGCGATGTAGTCTGGACACTCATTTGATCAACTTGATTGAACAAACAACCTGTCAACCTCCACTGAATGGTGGGACTGTGGGGGTTTGGGCACAACAGTCTATAGATTGGTTTTGCACGAAGGATGCTTATACTCATGGATTATCACTTATAGCTAAAAAATGAAAAAAAATAAACCTGAAAGATGCAGGACAGTTATGGCAGAATACATGATCTGGGATGGGGTGGGGGTNCCGCCCCTCCCGCCCTTCCCAATTCACTATTTCAGTCAGTTTTCTGATGCAGTCTTCTGTTGTTCTTTTACTATGCATCTCTCTCCATGAGAAATATTTATATCTGGGTTATTGGCACTAGCATCCACATATGAGGGACCCCATTTCTCGTTTGTTTTTCTGCGACTGTGTTACTTCACTTAACATAATGTCTTCTAGCTCCATCCATTTACCTGCAAAGTTTATGATGTTGCCCCTCTTTACCGCTGCATAGACCTCCATTGTATACATGTACCACATTTTCTCTGTCCACTCGTCAGTTGAGGGGCACCTGGGCTGGTTCCAGCTTTTTGTTATTGTGAACAGAGCTGCAATAAACATAGCCGTGCATGTATCTCTGCAGTAAGATGTGTCTTGTGGGTATATACCCAGGAGTGGTATGACTGGGTCAAATGGCAGGCTCATTTTGGGTCTTCTAAGGGTTCTCCATACTGCTTTCCATAGTGGCTATACAAGTTTACATTCCTACCAGCAATGGATGATTGTTCCCCTTTCCCCACAACCTCTCCAGACTTGGTATCATTTGTATTCCTGATCCTAGCCAGTCTTATTGGAGTAAGATGATATCTCAAAGTGCTTTTAATTTGCATTTCCTTAATTATCAGCGATGTTGAACACTTCTTAAATGTTTCTCAGCCATCTCTAATTCCTCCTCTGTGAAGTCTCTATTCAAATCTTTGCTCCATCTTTTGAGTGATTCATTTGTTTTTTTCTTCTTTGTTTTTTGAGTAGCTTGTATACTCTGGAAACACCACACCCTCTTCTACAATGATCCCAGACGCTTGGAAGTTAGAGTTTGAAATAAGTGTCCCATTCAGGAATAAACTCTATGACCTCTTGTCTGCTTGTGGACAACTTGTGTGTCTTTGTATTAATCACCATCTGCTGTATAAGGAAATTTCTTTGCTGAGAGTTGAGAGAAGTATCAATCTATAGATATAACAATAAGTCATTAGCAATCAGTTTAATACTGTATCTACTGAGATTAAGATCCAATTTCATTTCTCTCCATGTGGATAACTATGTTACCAACACCATAAATAAAAGAGACTGTTATCTTTAAAAAAGCTCAGTGAAAAGTTTCATCAATAGAATGGATCAAATAGAAAAGAAAACATTAGGGCTTGAAGGGCAATCTGATCACTCAGTCAAAGAAATTGATCGATTTGTTTATGATCCATGAAGAGAATATTTGAGAACTTGGAGGCAATATGAAAAGATCAGACTAAGTATAATAGGAAAAGAAGCAGCAGAAAAAATCCAGGGGAAGATCATAAAAATATTTTCAATAAAATCATGGAAGAAAGTTTTCCAAATCTAGGGCAAAAAATGCCATTCACAGGCAAGATACAAGAATCTCACAAAACAGCAAATAGACAGGACCAGAACAAAAACTACCCATGACATATCATAGTAAAAACACTAAATTTAGAGAAAAAAGAGAGAATACTGAAAGCTACAAGAAAAAAAAAACAAGTTACATATAAAGGAAAACCCATCAGAATTACATATGACTTTTCAATGCAAACTATAAAAGCCAGAAGAGCCTGGATCAAAGTATTCCGAGTTCTAAATGATCATAGAAGCAAACCAGAGTTCTTTACCCAGCATAACTGTCTATATTAGTCAAAGGTGAGAGAAAAATTTTCTATGGCATAAATGAGATGAAAAATATTCATGTTCAAAAAAACCCCAGACTTACAGAGGCTACTCGAAGCAATACAAAAGATGGAAGAAAGGAATGACCATACCCAAGAAGATAGAGAAACTCACTCATCTCACCTTCAAGGTTCGGCATTACCTTAGGGTGAAATGATAGAAAAATATTCTAAGCAAAAGCACTAATAAATAAGCATTGCTTTTCTAATATCTGACAAAATGGACTTCAAAGTAAAATTAACCAGAACAGATGAAAATGGTGACCTCATTCTAATCAAGGGAACATTAGAACAAGAGGACATCACATAATGAATNGGGGGGAAGGGAAAGGGAAATATGCTTGATCTGAATTGGAAAATGATGTACGAAATGCACAAACCATCAATAAAAATTAAATTAAAAAAAAAAGGGAACCAAACATTCAACAAAGGTGGGCCAGATATACCTCCCCAAAGGCATAACCAATGGCCTAATTCTAGATACACAGTCACCATAATAAAGACACAAATTACATGAAAAATCAAAACAACATCTCTTTTCTAAACGTATTAATTCAATAGGAATGTTCCCCTATGAGAGCAACTTAGATGGCATTCAAGAAGATTAATTCAAAATAACGATTACAAAGGTGTTCAAAGAACTGAAAGAAGACATGAATAAACATTAGATTGAATACCAAGTAAACATACACACACAAGCAGTTGAATGAAATAAGATTATTTATGATATAAAACTGAAATTGAATAAAGATAAAGACTAAAGAAAACCTAAACTGAAATAAAACTTGAAATGAATAATTCAGTATATCTAATAAAAGGTAACTGAAAACTGGAACCAACTGTTATAGACGTAATCTCTTATAAAACTGATAAAAATGCCTTCTTTAATTGACTAATAGACATAGGAACTGTGAAAAGTATTATTCTCTATTCAGAACCAAATATAATACTAAACTCTCCTTAAGCTATGCACTTAAGCAAAATATATTAATGCAGGAGCTCTGATATCAGCAATGGATTATTCTACCAAGGAGATGTTGGCCAGGGGATCCAAGCCCCCACAAAAGGGAAAGGTTTCTTGCCTGTAAACTGGGATACCTGCAAGAAGAGAGGTGATAAGGCCCTGCTATCAAAGACCTGATGTAAGCATGGGAAAGATGTATTGAGACTGCACTTGCAAGTGTACAGTTGGTCTCTGGAATACCAGAGAGTGTTATGAAAGGCCACTAAACCAATAAAGCAAATATAGGTTTCCTTGAGTCAAGTACCAGCTACACCTCACCTGCCTGGAAATACTGTGCAGCAGTGGCAGCCATATCCCAAATCTAATTGGCTATTAACTCTCTCCTTGGAGGAATAACCCACAGCTGATGCCACAAGCTTATATCCTCTAGTGGTTAGGATATGTTATAATCCACAGTGAGACTCTGTCATATTTTATAGAAAAAATGTAATTCATGGATTAACATGCCATCCAAACATCTGTGTCTATACCAAAGTAACCTACCATAACAATTAGTAATGTTTACATACCTATATATCTGATTGCTTGTGCTTCATTAGTAGGATTGAAAGGTTATTCCTGGACAAACTGTCAGCCCATGAAAGGAAACAGCCAGAATTGACCAGAGTCCAAAATGACAGCTCCAGAGTAAGTAGACTGTTTTGCTTCTTGTCTACCTGTGCCCCTTTTCTAAGCCTAGGGAACAACCTGTGGAAGAGGGCGCATGGTAAAATGTAAGGGCTGCGATTGGGGTGAATGGTGAAACTACAGCAATATAGTCTGGACACTTATTTTATCAACTTGATTGAACATGCAAGCCCCACCCCCCCAGCTGGATGTTGGGAGCCTTGGGTTGTGTGGGTTTGGGCACAAGTGCTTGCAAATTGGTTTTACATGAAGGATGCTTGTACTCATAAATCACTCCCTGACATTGGTTTGGCCAGTTATTAATTGTATATGATCGCCAAATCCCAGACAACAAAAGCAAAAGTAGAAGGTTACTACTACATCAAACTTGAAAGATTCTACATGGGAAACAAAAGGCTAGTGACAAGACAATCTATGAGCAAGAGCACACAATGTATTCTCAGAAAAGAGGCTGCAACCAAAATATATAAGGACTCTTAGTTACTCAAAAAGTAACTCTAAGTTGAGTAAGTGACTATATGTGTGGCAAAGTCTGTTTTCATGAGGTCATCCACTGCCTCTGGCTATTACAATTTTTCCACACCCTCTTTTTTTTTTTTCTTCATTTTTTTATTGATGCTTTGTGAATTTCATACATCATTTTCCAATTCAGTTCAGGCATATTTCCCTTTCCCTTCCCCCCACCCCACCCCACCCCGTCCCAGATCATGCATTCTGCCATAACTGTCCTGCATCTTTCTCTCAATTTTTTTTCATTTTTTAGCAATAAGTGATAATTTATGAGTACAAGCATCCTTCAAGTACAACAAATTTGCAAGTAGTTGTGCCCAAACCCACACAGCCCATGGGTCCCACCATCCAGCAGGGGGGGGTCATGTATGTTCAATCGAGCTGAGCAAATGAGTGTCCAGACTATAATCATGTAGTTTCACCATTCACTCCAATCACGGCCCTTACATTCTACCACATCCCCTCTTTTGCAGATTGTTCCCTCGGCTTAGTAAAGGGGCACAGGTGGATGAGAAGCAAAACAGTCTACTTTCTGTGGAGCTGTTGTCTTGGACTGTGGTCAATTCTGGCTGTTTCCTTTCATGGGCTGACAGTTTGTCCAGGAATAACCTTTCAATCCTACTAATGAAGCACAATAAATTAGATATATAGGTATTTAAACATTACTAATTGTTATGGTAGGATACTTTGGTATTGACACAGATGTTTGTATGGTATGTTAATCCATGAATTACATTTTTTTTCTGTTAAATATGACAGGATCTTACTGTGGCTTATAACATTTCCTTACCATTAGAGGATGTAAGCTTGTGGCATCAGCTGTGGGTTATTCCTCCAAGGAGAGAGCCAAAAGCCAATTAGATTTGGGATATACAGGCATATGGCTGCCTCTGCTGCACAGTATTTCCAGGCAGGTGAGGTGTAGCTGGT
>VZQC01011874.1:3253254-3269643 GCA_009823505.1 Rhizomys pruinosus
TAGTTATTAAACAGAGAGCTGCAATTTTCTGCTTTTGTTTCAGCTATTACTGTGAAGCTGAAATTTCCAAGCACTTTTTTTTATGATTTGTTTATTGCTGGCTTTAGAGATGACAGCGAGGAGGAATGCCGCCTACTCTACAGAAAGAGGCTTCCTGTTTGGATCTAGTTATCCTACAAAAGGCCAGCTTTTTAACTGATGTCTCAGCTTCTTGAAGACATTTTTAAAAAGCCTAAAGAAGAAAATAGACTGGTAAAAAAATATAGATTGACGATCTAGCACTCTTGAGTTTCCTCAGAGGTCTTCTGGTATTAACAATGATAGAATGAGCTGGGTCTTAGGATGGGGCTTGCCTGGGTTCTAAGCTGCCCACCCACACCTGATTTTCAGTCACTGCAGCAGTAACAGTTGAATAATACCTAGGCATTCTCGTTAGTGTGAACTTTGCATAGATGAGATAATTGAGGCTTAGACAGGTTCTCCAATTTGTCTAATGCTGCCTAGATAATAAACAAATGATCTAATTAGTACTGGGTCCCATGGCTATCTATTTGGGAGTCTGGTGATCGTCCCTTTTATTTCAATCCTCATAAAAGTTATGTGTTCTGTTATGGTTTTTTTATTTGAGAATTACTTTTCTTGCTTCCTCATTTTAAAAGTTAATGAAATAGGGGCTGGAGAGATGGCTCAGTGGTTAAGAGCACCAACTGCTCTTGCAGAGGTCCCGGATTCGATTCCCAGCACCCACATGGAGGCTAAGAACCATCTTTAACTCCAGTTCCAGGGGAATCCAAAGCCTTCTTCTGACCTCCTGGCATTGCATGACATGAGTTCGCCAACCTACATGCAGGCAGTACACTCATACACATAAAAATATAAATAAATTTTTAAAAAGTAATGAAATAAACACACATGTACTCTTCTGCTAGAGTCACCAATTTTGGAAGGTTTGTTTTCTCTTTGCTTTTCCTCTCTCCACCCACCTACACACACACAAACACACACACACATTTATTTTTATATATATATATATATATATATATATATATATATATATATATATATATATATATATATAAACTCCCTTGCAGCCAGTTTCATGAGAAAGTGCTACTTCACTTCAAAACACAGATTAACCTCAACTTTGTAATAGTAGATGACTTTAATACCACACTTTGTCCAATAGACGGCTCAACTGGGCAAAGAATAAACAGAGAAGCAAGTGAATTAAATTATACCCTACAGCCATTGGGCTTAATGACACCTACAAAATATTACACTCAAGCAAATAAAGAAATACACATTCTACTTAGCAGCAAATGGAAGTTTCTCTGAAAGCGAAAATATACTGGAACACAAAACAAAACTCAAAAAACACTAAAAAGTATTGAAATTATTTTATTCATTCCATTAGATCACAATGCAATAAAGCTCAATGTCGACAGCAAAGGAAGCTCTAGTAACTACATTAACTCATGAAGATTGAATAACACCCTCCTGAATCTTGAAAGGATGAAAGAAGAAATCAAGAAAAAATAAAACTATTCCTGAAACTAAAGGAAAATGATAATACTTCATAACAAAACCTCTGCAGCATACTGAAAGTAATCCTAACAGGGAAGTGTATAGCTCTAAGTGCCTACATTTAAAAAAATCAGAAAGAGCACAAATAAATGACATAATGTTACAAGTCAAGAATCTAGAAAGGCAAGAATGAATCAAACTCTAACACAGGAGATAAGAAATAACAGAAATCTTAGCATAACTTAATGAAACAGAAAAAAAACGATATAAAGAATAAATAAACCTAAGTAAGAGCTGGTTCTTTGAAAAAAGTAGACAAGACACACAGACCTGTGGCCCAGGTAATTAAAAGAAAAAAGAGGAAATACAAATCAACAAAATCAGACACAAAAAGGGAAACATCACAAAAGACAAGAAGAAGATCCAGAATATTATAAATAAATAACTTTAAAAACATATACTATATAAATTTTGAAAATATAAAAGAAATAAACAAATTCCTAGATTCATGACAACCATCAAAGTTAGAGATCAATGGGTTAAACAGACTTATAACAAAGAAATTAAAATAGTAATATAATATAAACACTCCAGACTAAAAGGAGCCCAGGCTCAGTGTCCTCACAGAATAATTTTACAGACATTCAAAGATCATCTACAACCAATATTACTTTAATTATTCAAAAAGACGGAAATAGAAGTTGTTCTAGTTTGTCTTCCATTGCTTTGACAAAACACTCTGACCAACACCAACTTGGAGAGGAAAGGGTTTATTCCTCTTACATCTCCTGGGTCACAGTTCATCATTTAGGAGCCCAAGGCAGGAACTCAGGGCAGGAACCTGGAGGCAGGAAGTGGAGCACAAGCCATGGAGGAATGCTATTCACTGGCTTGCTCCCCTGGCTCATGCTCACCCTGCATTTTTATATGGTACACAACAACCTGCCCATGGTGGCACCACTCATTGTGGGCTGGGCCCTCCCACACTGCTTGACAATCAAGACAATACTCCACAGATGTGGCTACTGGACAATCCAATGGAGCCAATTCCCCAATTGAGGCTCCCTCAACCCAGGTGTGTCAAGTTGACACTAAAGCTATCCAGCAAAGAAGGATAACTCCAAAACTCCCTCTTTAACTCTAACAACAAAGTCAGAAAGACACAACCAAAAGAATGCTATAGACCCATTTTCTTATTGAACATGGCTACAAAAATTCTCAACAAAGTACTAGCAAATCACATACAGACACACATAAAAAATCATCTAGTAACTGAAGGAAAACATAGCGAATATACCTCACAATATGACCATAAGCAAGAACTTTCCAACTAGAGCCCCAGTAGCCTAATAACTGAAAAATGGAATTACATGAAGTGACCAAGTTTCTGCCCAATAAAACAAGCTATTGACAGAATGAATAGGTATCATGGAGAACAGGAGAAAATCTTTGCTAATTACACTTCAGACAAAGGATTACTATTTCTGTTATTTAAGGAACCACAAAAAAGTAAATACTTAATACACAAATTTAAGGATTCTGTTCATTAAGTTACAAATGCTGAGTGAGACAGGCTGAGTGGATGGACCCACACTGAAGGACATTTAGAGACATAAATCAAACTCTATACAATTTATATAGGATATATCTATATATCTATATCTATATCTATATATATATATATATATATAGATATATATATCGTATATGAGAGTACATGAAACTATTAAACTGATTGGAGAGCAGTGGAGGGAGGTGGTATAATGAAGGGATATAAATACCATCCAATTATATTGCATGAAAATCACAAAAATTCAATAAAGAAGACTTTAGATAATCTATGGTTTCCCATCATAGGACTGTGATGCTCTGGTGAGACTTAAGGGGCTAATAATAATTAATGTTGTATTGGAGGGCAAGCATTCCTCTAGCTTTATGTCCTTTCTAAGTACTTAATGGAGGGGATAGTAAGTACTTACATTGAGAAAAGCACTCTTTTTACTCAGCCCACTATTTCAAATTCTCATTTCATCTGTAAACAATCTGAAAGAAAACTCACAAATATTATTTTCTCCGGGCACCCCATATCCCAGCCAATTTAACTCATAAGATTGTCAGTTGTAGAATTGTCAAAGCAAGTGAATGGAAACATTTTATTCCATAAAGTTCTTCATCCACATGAAGAAAAAAAGAATTAGTAAAATCACTTATACTGGTCAATAGAAGTTTGTGATGATTTATACCTCTAGGTTTAAACTGCAAAAGAACTATGTTCCTGACTGTAAAAATGTATGTGGTTGTATTTTAATGACAATTACAGGAAAAATGAGGAAAACTAATGAAGCACATGGAAACAAAGTTTCTGAAAAAAATAGAAAATTCTTTAATATTAATCCAAACACACCATAATAAGTTGAAATGCTGTCACTTGTAGTGACATATGACATGTAATATTGTGGACAAAAGTTAAATTTGATTCAGCATATGCCTTGGGAATAAGCACAGTCAAAAAAGAAAACTATTGTCCTTGAAGATGTCTCAGATTTACAGTTTGACAGATATTTGCATAACTTATAATTGAAGAGGATCAGAAATGATAGAAACCAATCATCTGTGTTTTGTGTATGTACATCTTCAGGGAAAAATGTAATAAAAAATGAGCTGCCAAGTGAAATTTTAAAAAAACCACTAAGAAAATAACCTAATGTGAAAAAGGAAATGACAAGAGAAATAAAATTTTACAATAAAAATATCAACTTAAAATAAAAGACTTGTCATGGAGGAATACAGATTCAAAATAACATGACAAATAGGAAAGCAATGGCAGCTATAAACACTACCTTATTAGTGATAGCATAAAATGTAATAGACTACATTGTATAATTCAAAGACAGAAATTGACAGAATGTAATTTTTTTAAATGACTGCATTATGTGATGTCTATGGGGCAAATTTTCTATTCAGGACCATCAAGGGATTGGAAGTAAAATGGCAATAAAAAAATCATGTACTATGCAAACACTACCCAAAATTGTGCTGGAGCCAGTATCTAGTACAAGACAGAAAATTCATATGAAAGACAAAGAAGGCCATTTCATAATAATAAATGAATCAATTTATCTAGAAGACATAATTAATCATAAGTGCATATGCACCTAACAAAATGGAGTCTTAAATATTTTTAGAATTGATAGTAAAACAGTTCCATAATAATTGAAGATTACTATCACCCATGTATATATAATCACTCAAGAAAGAAATATTTGACCAATAATATAAACTAGGTGTACTAAATAGGCATCCATAGATTACCCCAATGTACCAAAGTACACATTTTCACAAGTACACAATCTTTTGGGAGGAGAAAGAATGTGTTGGGTGAAAAACAATTGTGGCTAAATTTAAAACATATCTTCAGTATGACTTCATCTAAATTATATTTTTAACAGTGTAATTAAATTGGAAATAACTAACAGCAAGACACCTTTGTGTGTGTGTGTGTGTGTGTGTGTGTGTGTGTGTGTGTGTGTGTATGTGTGCGTGTGGCCTTGAACTCACAAAGATCCGTCTGCCTCTGGTTCCTGAATGCTAGGATTAAAGCCGTGGGCCACCAATCCCAGCGACACCTGATATATTATTTTATTCTGTCTTTTTGAGACAGGGTCTCCCTGTAGCCCCAGCTGTCCTGGAACTCTCTCTGTAGAAGAGGCTGGCCTCGAACTCAAACAGATCCACCTGCCTCTGCCTCCCAAGTGGTAGAATTAAAGGCATGGGCCACCACGCCCAGCAACACCTGATTTTTTAAGTAGGAAAATTAAATCAGTCACCCTAAATAGATAGCTAGTGGATCAAAGAAGTAACACACAATGAATCAAAAACAAAAGCATCAGCCACAGAAAAATTTGCATGTGAAAGTTAAAAGAGAATTGTCCATGCAGCCAGAAAGTGGAAACAATGTCCATCAATGGATGAGTGCATAAATTAGTATGATACATCCAATAAACAGAATATTATTCAACAAGAAGCAAAATATTGACACATGCTAAGATATGGAGGATACCTGAAATGATTTTACAGAAATAAGGAGCTCATAAACAAAGGCTGCATATTGAATGTTTCCATTTACATAAAAAGACCAGGATAGGAAAATATGTGAACCAGAAAGGAAGTTATTATTTGCTCGTTTCTATAGATAAGGAAATGTCATAATGAAAATATTATATAATTACTAATGTTTTCACAATCTTGTGTTTTCTTTTTCTTTTTTGAGACAGGTTCTCCCTTCAGTCTCAGCTGCCCTGGAGCTCACTATGTAGAACAGGCTGGCTTTGAACTCATGGAGATCTGCCTGTCTCTGCCTCCCAAGTGCTGAGATTAAAGGCATGCAAATAAAAATCACTAAATTGTATATTTTAAAAGTTAGATTTTTATGATCTATTGTCATAACTTCAATGAATCAAACAACAACAAAAACAAACCAAAAATTCCTGCTATGTACCAGATGTCATGGTACACACCCGTAATCATAGTACTTTGAAGGCTGAGGTAATAGGTTTGAAATTTATAGACATCCTGGGCTACATAGTAGTTTGAGAATAGTTTAGGTTACATAATGAGAACTTGTCTCAAGAACAAACAAAGAGCTTCTGAGCAAATCCCAAACAAAGTCTTCTTAAACAACATCCCACAGTATATTGTAAGAAACATGCACATAAATCAGTAGGATTTATTGTAAGAACCAAGAATGTTCTATCCTTTCAAAATCCATTTAAACAGTCAATGATATTAATTGATCTAAGGAGAAAATTATATGCTCATCTCAATAGATGCTGATGACAAGTCTCAATTTTTAAAACTCAATAATAATAAATCAATAGTTCTTTAACATGATTAAGTATATTTTCTTCAGACTCAAATTCAATATCACAGGGAAACCCAGTAATCATTACCCTTAAAATTAGTAAGGAGTTGGGAACATCCACCAGCTCCACTATTTAATATTTTACTCAATAAGCATAACTAATACAATTTGATAAGATGAAGAATATCTAGTTCTAAAAATGGAAAGAGGAAAAATATTATTCATCGAAGATATTAGAATTGTGTTAAAGGAAAATAGAAGAGAATTAGCTGAGAAAGCTCTCTCAACAAACAAGAGTTCACTTACAGTTAGGGTTAGGGTTTGGGTTACTGTTAGAGTTAGGGTAAGGAGTAGGTGTAGTATATATAAGTCCATTTATAATTGCGACAATATTATAAATAACTGGGAAAAAAAGAAATGTTAGTAGATCCTGTACTTTATTCTCCAAAGAAAAGTATTTTTCCTTATTACTTAAATCTTCTAAATACATTTTATTTTTAATTATGCAAAACATGTCTAACAAAATATTTACTATTGTAACATTTTACAGGTACTTCTCAATATTGTTGAAGAAAACTTTGAGTGAAAAACAAAGTTGCCAAGTCCATTAATATAATAGCAAGTGCCCATCTAGCTGGATTTATTTACTGTCACCTGGCAAACAAAATAAAGTGAACATTATTGTTAAATCACAAAAACATATGTACAGAAAAAATAAAAAAGAAAACTTTTAAATACTAGAAAGAATACAGGGACATATGGATTTTCCAGCTATATTCAAATGTAGTAAGATTGAATATTATATATATAATATTTTATATTATATAATATAGCTAATATATATATATTTATATTTCCTTCCTAAGAAAATTTATTAAAAATCTCCTAATCAGAATACGAGTAGGTAAATCTTTAATCTAGAATTAGAGAAAGTGACTCTATTTTTCATATGGAGAAATACATAAACAATACTAACTGAAATTATGAAAAATAAAGGTAAAGTAATTTTGTTTTGAATCTGACCTGCACTGTGAGTGTTCTCTTCTTTGTAATGAATTGCTTGTAGATTTGTTCACACTTTGGTATCTGCTTTCAATGACATTATTCCCCAATTGTATCAGTCAAATTTGAACCACAAATCTAGACTTTTTTTTTCTTTTCCACAAACACTTCTGATAAAAGTATTTAGCTTCATTTTTAACTTAAATATCAAAATTTATATACTTATTTGTTTGTGTGTGTGTGTGTGTGTGTGTGTGTGTGTGTGTGTGTGTGTGCACATGTTGAACTCAGAGGACAACTTTCTTGATTTGGTTCTCTCCTTCCACCATTTGGGTCGATGGGATTGAATTCAGGTTGTCAGACCTGATGATAAGTCATTTCTTTACCCATTAAGCCATGTCTGCACTCCATAGGTCCCTTTTGAACAAGGAAACATGGATACCCTCTTGTTTACAGGTCTTTGAACATTCCATGACGGGAAAACTCTGTCTCCCCAGAATAAAGAAAAAAAAATCATAGCAATTGTAGCTTACTCTCCCAACCTAACTTGTTCAAGTTTTAGTTTGGGCTCCAAGAAAATAATAAAATACTTCATGTATCAATAGTTAATGGAGGAGCTGTGGCAGGAGGACTGAAAGGGACAGGGTTGGTGCATGACCAGGCCACAAAGAAGTAGAGACTTCCAGTCTTTTTGGAACTTACTAATATTAATTTACAGCAATGGTGAAAATGCATAAAACCCATGTAAATGTAGTCAAATAAAACCCAGCCTAGAGCTTGGAAAATGGCCAGGAATCTTCAAACTTAGCCAAAGCACTATAGACAGATGATCACTGCTGGGTGAAGGAGAGTTGGTCTTTTATTTTTTTGTGAATATTTAATTGAATTTTGGTGTATTTGATGTATTGAACATCTTAACTGTCTTTATACCTCATTTGGCATTTCCACCCCACTGAATTTCATTAATTGTTTTATTTGTATTAAGGCCATCCAGTCAAGTTAGTGTCCCCAGATGTCCCCCAGTACAAGTTCATCCATTGGGGTCTGGTCAGCATATCTAGATTCTCCCCCTTTAAGAAGATCACCTCTTCATTTCATTGATTGTTTCTTTTGCTGTACAGAAGCTTTTGAGTTTGATAAGGTCCCATTTGTCAACTGTTGACCTTATTTCCTGTGCAGCTGCAGTCTGATTTAAAGTCTTTTAAACTTACGCCTATGTCTTGTAGGTTGCTGCCAAACTTTTCTTCTATAACCTTAAGGGTTTTGGGCTTCACGTTGAGATCTTTGATTCACTTTGAGTTGATTTTTCTACAGGGTGAGAGGTAGGGGTTTAATTTTGTTCATCTACAAATGGTAATCCAGTTTTGCTAGCACCATTTGCTGAAGGTGCTATCCTTCCTCCATTGACGTTTTTTGCCCCTTTGTCAAATATGAGGTGGCTGAAATTGTATGAGCTCAAGTTTGGATCTTCAATTTTGTTCTATTGGTCAATGGGTCTGTTTTTGTGCCACAGCCATACTGTCTTTATGACTGTAGCCTTACAATAAAGCTTGAAGTCTAGTAAAGAAATCACCCGCCCCCCGTATTGCGTTTTTTGCTCAGAGTTGCATTAGCTATTCAGTGCCTTTTTGTCCATATGAATTTAAGGATTTTTTTTTCAAATTCTGTGAAGAAATTCTTGGGGATTTTTATTGGGGTTTCATTGAATTTGTATATCAATTTGGGTAAAATGGAATTTTTTACTATATTAATTTTTCTAATCCATGAGCATGGGAAGTTTTTCCATCTTTTGATATCATTTTCAATCTCCTTCTTCAGAGTTTTAAACATTTTGGTGTAGAGATCTTTGGTGTCTTTGGTTAGGTTTATTTCTAGGTACTTTTTGAGGCTATTTTGAGTAGGAAGGTCTTCTTATATTCCTTTTCCAATTGTTTATTATTGGTGTAAAGAAAGACTACAGATTTTTCTAGGATAATTTTGTATCCTGCCTCTTTACTGAAACATTTTTTTCAAAGCCAATTTTTTTTAAGCTTTTTGGATTTCATACAAAATTTCCAATCAAATCTAGACCCATTCCCCCTTCCTTCCCCCACTCACCAGAGCTCATGAATACTGCCAAACATGTTTTTCATCTTTTACTCAGTCTCTTTTAATATTTTCTATGGAAAAGTTTACTATTTCAAGCATAAGTTCACTATTTCAGTCAGTTCTTTGACAGAGTCTCTTCTTTTTTGTTGTTGTTGCTGTTCTTTCTAATTTGTATCACTCCAAAATATACAACTATGCATGCCACATATATCATAGGTTTTAGCATCTTCATCTTATGATTTCGTTTCTTTTTTTATTAGCCTGAAAGATGTCATGTTTGAAGTCTCCTCCTTTGCACAAGTACCCTGCCCTTGTGCTCCACACCGGGGTTTTCCTTTTCTATGATCACCAAATGAGCTCCAGTAAGTACCACATCCTGTCTTGATCCTCCTATACTAATCACCATGATACAGCCTGGGTAGTTCAAAAATGGCAGTCTATACTCTGAAGAGGCTGAAACCCCAGTAGTTGCTAAGGCCACAAGTTGTATGTCTCAGCAGTCCCCATCTAGCACTGAAGGTTTGGAGGTTTCTTGGAGAGACGTGAGTCTTCAGTCCATATCGGAAGGTTGAAAACATGTGTCTCATGTCTTTGAAGGATTGCAACAGCAGTGTCGGCCACAGGGTAACTGCATTTGCCAGTAAGACAGGCAAAACAACTGTGCTCTTTTTTTCTTTTCCTTTTGTCTTTTTACCAAAATCTCAAGTTTTATACCTGAAGTACAATTTCGCAGGTCTAAGTAATTACTTATTTCTGGTTATACTTTCTTTTTGGATGTTTAAGACAACACAGGTATCCCAGAAGAATGTGGAGCAAAGCATTCCCAATACTGAAACTCTTAATCATTTCTAGGAGTTTTCTGGTGGAGGTTAATATCCCTTAGGTAAACTATCATATCATCTGCATAGAGCGATAATTTAACTTCCTCTTTTCCAATTAGTACCCCTTTAATTTGCTTCTTTTGTCTTATTGCCCTAGCAAGTGTTTCAAGCACTATGTTGAAGAGGAGTGGTGATAAGGGGCAGCCTTGCTGGGTTCCTGCCTTTAAAGGGATAATTCCAATTTTCTCCATTGAGGATGATGTTTGGAGTGGGTTTGCTATATACGGCTTTGACTGTATTGAGGAATGTTCCCTTCAGTCCAATTCCCTCTAGAACTTTAAACATGAAGGGATGCTGGATCCTATCAAGGGCTTTTTCTGCATCAATTGAGATGATAGTGTGATTTTGTGTTTTGGTCCATTTATATGATTTATGATCTTTATTGATTTAAGTATGTTGAGCCATCTTTGCATCTCTGGTATGAATCCAACTTGATGATGATGGATGATCTTTTTGATGTAGGTCTGTATGTGATTTCCAAGTATTTTGTTGAGAATTTTTGCATCTATGTTCATTAACAAGATGGGTCTATAGTTTTCTTTTTTGGTTGTGTCTTTGCCTGGTTTTGGTATTAGAGTGATGCTGGCTTTATGAGAAAACCCACAGAATTGGAGGAATTCTTCAACAGTGATACATCTGACAGAGCATTAACATCCAGAATATATAGACTACTCAAAACACAAAGAAGTAAGAAAACAAATGTCCTACTCAAAAGATGGGGTAAAGAGCTGAACAGAGACTTCACCAGTGACGAAGTAAAGACGGCTGAGAAACATCTTAAAAAGTGTTCAACATCATTTATAATTAAGGAAATGCAAATTAAAACCACACTCAGATGTCATCTCACTCCAATAAGACTGGCTAAGATCAAGAAAATAAAGGAAAAAAATGCTTGAGAAGTTGTAGGGAAAGGGGAACACATCCTCTGCTGGTGGGAATGCAAACTCATACAATCATTGTGGAAAGCAGTGTGGAGAACCCTTAAGAGACTCAACATGAGCCTAACAACTGACCCAATCATACTACTCCTGGGTATATACCCACAAGACTCATCCTACTGCAAAAATACATGCACATCTATGTTTATTGCAGCACTCTTCACGATAGTGAAGAGCTGGAACCAACACAAATGCCCCTCAACAGAGGAGTGGAAAATAAAAATGTGGTACATCTACACAATGGAGTTCTATGCAGCAGTAAAGAAAGATGGCATCGGTGCTGGAGAGATGGCTTAGTGGTTAAGAGTGGAGACTGCTCTTGCAGAGGATCCCAGTTTGATCCCCAGCACCCACACGGCGGCTGAGAACAGTCTTTAACTCCAGTTCCAAGGGAATCTGACACCCTCTTCTGGCCTCTGCAGCAGTGCACAACAGGTGTGCACAGACCGACATGCAGACAGTGCATTTATACACATACAAAATAAATAAAAATTAAAAAAAATAAAAAAAGAAAGGCATCATGAACTTTGCAGGTAAATGATTGGAACTTGAAGCCATTATGCTATGTGAAGTAATAAAGTGCCCCCCCAAAACAAAACAAAACAAAACAAGGAATGGTTTCCCTCATTTGAGGATGCTAACACCAAATCCCTAGTTAAAAGACAAGCTGAACAACATTATTGTTATATTTCTTTTTATCTGAAAGCAACTGTATTATTATAATTTTAATCTCTTAACATGTTCTAGATTCGACCTATCAATTATGTTTAGAGTCTGTAATTACTGTAATATGGGTGGAAGTTATATATTCATATCTTAGAGTAAACTAAAATTAAAGGGGGAAATGTGATTTCCTAAACATATTTTGGAATTAACACACAGTTTATTCTCAGAGGTCATAACTTTGATACATATGTGATGGCTATATGGGCATATATTGGAGCAATTCAAAGGGGAGGGAAAAACAACAACATAAAGACTGGGTCAAAGAACTGACTGATACAGTTAAACTCTGCCCAAAACAACAAGCCTCTGCAGCAAAAAACTTTGGAAAGCCTGAGAGAAAGATGCAAGACATGTATGGTAGAAGGCATGAACAGGGGTGGAGTGGGGGCAGGGAGAGGGGAATGTGCCTAAATTATACTGAAAAATAATGAATGAAATACACAATTCATCCATAAAATATTTAAAAAATGAAGATCACCTCTCCTTTATACAGCTGCCAATAGTTATTTGGCTAAGATTGGGGCCTGCTGCCCACTTCCACAGTCCTATACTGAGTTTTTGTCTGCTTGAGTGTGCACAAATCTTGCCCATTATGACACCGTTTCTGTAAGTTCATATTCAAAAGGTCCTGGGATCCTGTAGGATTCTATTTCCATATGGTCATGCACTTCTTCCTTGACTCTTAGTGTCTTTCTGCCACCTCTTCCACAGTGATCCCTGATCCCTGGGTGAGTGGAATTAAATATGGAGATATGGAAGGCCTGTCCAAGGACATACACTCTGCATACTCTTACTCTCTGCACTTTGGTCTTTTGTGTCCTTTTGTGTTCATGGACCTCTGTTGAATGAGGAGTCTTCTTTAATGGGACTTGATTTTAGATAGATGACCATTGGAATGACTCACACCAAGGTACATTTGGGGATAAAAACTTGATTCAGTAGAACTTAACATATATGACAGAATGCATGAAGTCTGGTGGCAGTGCGAAGGGAGGCATAGATAAGAAAGGGAGTCTAAGTATTATTAAGCTATATTGTATGACTTATACAATTCAATAAAATTTTGATGAAGAGGCAATAAAGAAAAATCCAGGAGAATTTTACTACTGACATGAAGCAACATCTTGTAAACATCACTTGCTCTTTTACATTGAGAAATAAGTCATCATAATTTATCACTCATTATCACCTACCCAGGAGACAAAATATTCCATCAAGCATGCTGCAGAATTTTTGAGTACTTAAAAATGCACGTACCAGGGTTTGGGTTTTTTTTTTTTTTTTTGGTTGTTTGTTTTGCCTGTCAGGTAGAAATATTTTTTTTCATTTTTAAACAATAGGTAATAATTTATGAGTAAATCATCATTCACGTAAAACCAATTTGCAAGCAGTTGTGCCCAAACCCACCCAGACCAAGGTTCCCACAATTCAGCTGGGGGGCTTGTATGTTCAATCAAATTGATCAAATAAGTGTCCACTCTATATTGCTGTAGTTTCACCATTCATCCCATTCACAGCCCTTACATTATACCATGCCCACTCTTCCGCAGATTGTTCCCTAGGCTTAGAAAAGGGGTACGGGTGGACGAGAAGCAAAACAGTCTACTTTCTCTGGAGCTGTCGTTTTGGACTCTGGTAAATTCTGGATATTTCCTTTCACGGGATGACAGTTTGTCCAGGAATAACCTTTCAGTCCTACTAATGAAGCACCGGCATTTAGGTATATAGGTATTTAAATAGTACTAATTGTTATGGTAGGTTACTTTGGTATAGACACAGATATTTTGATGGTATGTTAATCTATGAATTACATTTTTCCTGTAAAATATGACAAGGTCTTACTGTGATTTATAACATCTCCTAACCGCTAGAGGATGTAAACTTGTAGCATCAGCCATGGATTATTCCTCCAAGGAGAGAGCTAATAGCTGCCACTGCTGCACAGTATTTCCAGGCAAGTGAGGTGTAACTGGTGCTGATGGAGGAGTCTTGCTTGATTGAAGGAGACCTATATTTCCTTTATTGATTTAGAGGCCTTTGGTAACACTCTCTGGTATTCCAGAGACCAACTGTACACTTGCAATTGTGATCTCAATACATCTTTCCCGTGCTTACATCAGGTCTTCAACAGCATGGCCTTATCGCCTCTCTTCTTGCAGGTATCCCAGTTCACAGGCAAGAAGCCTTTACCTTTTGTGGGGGGGGGGCTTGGATCCCCTGGACAACATCTCCTTGGTAGAATAATCAATTGCTGATATCAGAACTCTCCATTATTAATATATTTTGCTTAAGTGCACAGCTTAAGGAGACTTTAGTATTATATTTGGTTCTGAATAGAGAATAATCCTTTTCACAGTTCCTATGTCTATTAGTCAATTAAACAAAGTGGTGTTACTGGTTTTATAAGAGATTACCTCTATGAGAGTTGGCTCCAATTTACAGTTAGAGAACGACCTCATCATCATCATCATATTCCTCATTGCTCTGTGAAGGAAAGGTAAGAAAATCTCTCCTATTAAAACTTTGCGGCAGTTAGAAGGTAAGTTTCATTAGGATTCATTATAAATAGTTGTTTCAAGTAGGATCCACAGAGGGGTTTGATGCCTGTAGCAGTCTGATGTTTTTCTTCCTTTCAGTGTTCAGATGGGCCAGTCTTTCTGCTGGAACTTCCTGGCACATCCTACACAATGCAAAGCTGTGTCTTTTCTTTCTCAGCCATTAAGTTGGTGATGTTTTTACCTGTGGGAACATACAAATCTTTTCCCGTAGTTAGTTTTAATATTTGAATTGCAAAATTTTTGACAAAAAGGTTTCATATATATCTGTATTCCCCCTTTTTATTTTAGGTTTTTGTTTTTTGACCCATGAGTCTCAAAAAGGCATTTGTAGAACAAGTACTTATAGGCAGGAATCAAGGTGCATATTTCATCAAATTCACCCAAGCTATTTTGGGTGACTATATGTCATTAACATGGGAAGCAAACTTAATTTCTTAAGTTAAGTCATCCTACAGGTAAAAGAGAATGCTACAAGATCATACTATACAACAGAAAAATTAAAGAGAACATTTGTATGTGCGATCCCAAACTTATTGTTATACAGATTTTAAGTAAAACAGATGTGGAGAACAACAATTTATATTTCCAAATAACTAAGGTGCAGTAACATTTTTGTCAGAACCTTTAAACTAATGTTTAGTATACACATATTTACTTTCACTAAGTCTGAAAACACCATGTAAGCTGTAGGCAGAGTCTGAGCAAAATTGGATACTTGTTGAACTCACGTCAATTAAATATACATTAATAGACTATAGACCTGTGTCCCTCTCCCACCCCTCCCATCCCTCCCGATTCACCATTTCAGCCAGTTTTCTGATGCAGTCTTTCTGTGGTTATACTTTTAATATGCATCCCTCTCCACAAGAAATATTTACAACTGGGTTATTGGTGCTAGGATCCATAGGTGAGGGATACCATTAGTCCTTTGTTTTTCTGGAACTGTGTTACTTCATTTAATATAATATCTTCTAGCTCCATCCATTTCCCTGCAAAGTTCATGATGTTGTCTTTCTTTACCGCTGCATAGAACTCCATTGTGTACATGTACCACATTTTCTCTATCCACTGTCAGTTGAGCGGCATTTGGGTTGGTTCCAGCTTTTTGCTATTGTGAACAGAGCTGCAATAAATATAGCTGTACATGTATTTCTGCAGAATGATGAGTCTTGTGGGTATATACCCAGGAGTGGTATGACTGGGTCAAATGGCAAGCTCATTTTGAGTCTTCCAAGGTTTCTCCACACTGCTTTCCATAGTGGCTGTACAAGATTACATTCCCACCAGCAAAGGGTGAGTGGTCCCCTTTCCCCAAAACCTCTCCATCACTTGATGTTGTTTGTTTTCTTGATCTTGGCAAGTCTTATCAGAGTGAGCTGACATCTTAGAGTGGTCTTAATTTGCATGTCCCTAATTATTAGTGATGTTGAACAGTTTTTAAGATGTTTCTCACCTATCTCTAATTCCTCCTCTGTGAAGTCTCTATTCAGTTCTTTGCTCGATCTTTTTAGTGTTTAATTTGTTTTCTTTCTTCTTTGTTTTTTGAGTAGCTTGTATACTCTGGAAATTAATGCTTTGTCAGATGTATCTGCAGTGAAGGTTTCCTCCCACTCTGTGGGTTTTCTCTTCACTTCCTTTATTGTTTCTTTTGATGTACAGAAGCTTTTGAGTTTAATGAGGTCCCATTTGTCAATTGTTGATCTTATTTCTTGTGCAGCTGCTGTCTGATTTAGGAAGTCTTTTCCTACACCTATGTCTTGTAGTCTGCTGCCAAGTTTCTCTTCTATCACCTCCAGAGTTTGGGGTTTCAC
>VZQC01011874.1:3276539-3300613 GCA_009823505.1 Rhizomys pruinosus
ATCTGATATTCTTTGTTCTGCTTCCTCCATTCTACTTCTGAGGCTTTTTCCTTTCCTTTCTTCTTGATTGAATGAGTGTTCTAATTCCTTTTTCATTTCATCCTGTGTTTTCTTTAGTACTTCCATTTCCTTTTTGAGCTTCTCAATCTCTTCTTGGTGCTTCTCAATCTCTTCTTGGTGCTCCTTACTTCGTTGGTTGGCTTCCTTTTTCAGTGTTTCTACTTCCTTTTGGATTTTTTTTCTCCCTCTAGTTCTTTGTGGAGTTTGTCAGTCTGTTCCTTTACTTCTTTCCGAAGTTTGTCATTGTATCCCTCTAGGTCCTTTTTGAGTTTTTCGTTCTCTCTCTTTAGTTCTCTGTATTCTTTATTTTTTTCTCCTCTAGTTCTTTCTGGAGTTTGTCAATCTGTTCCTTTAGTTCTTTCTGATGTTTGTCATTGTATCCCTCTAGGTCCTTTTTGAGTTTTTCATTCTCTCTCTTTAGTTCTCTGAATTCCTCTTTATGTTCTTTAAGTTCTCTGTATAGGTTTGCAATTATTCCTCTAAGATCTGTTCCTTGGGTCTCCTCCAAGGGGTTCCCATTGTAGCTATCTCCTACTGGTTTCGTAGCACTTGGTGCAGGATTTTCCTGTGCCTTTCCCATGTTGTCCCTTCGTGGTGTCCCTGGCATGTGGGCTTCCCTTTTGTGGTTCAGTTCACAAATAACTTTTCACTATGTTAGGGGATGGTTTTACTTTCCTCCTTCTGATGCTTCCCCCCACTTTCCTCCTCATTGCTTATGGAGTATTGACTTGTCTAGTTTTCAATTTTGTAAACCACTCTTCTCTTCTTGTTCTGAAGGTTCTCCAAAAAAAAGTCCACTTGGATTCTCACATATCTCGGGGGGGGGGCGGGGGGATATGCCTGACCTAGGCCACGCCCTGGCAGCCCGCCCAAAGGTGCAGACCACTAGCCTGACCCTCTGGCCCCGACCCCAAAGAAAGAAGTAGGGTGGTCCCGCCCAGAGACACGACCCCCTAGCTGCGCCCTGGAACGAGCCCACCTGCAAAGATGCTTGCCCAAGTGACTTCCGGGCTGCCTGCCCAAAGGTGCAGACCATTAGCCTGACCCTCTGGCCCCAGCGCCAAAGAAAGACATACGGTGGTCCCACCCAGAGACACAACCCCCTAGCTGCACCCCGGAATAAGCCCACCTGCAAAGATCGATGCACAGAAACTTTTGAGTTTAATGAGTCCCATTTGTCAATTGTTGATCTTATTTCTTGTGCAGCTGCTGTCTGATTTAGGAAGTCTTTTCCTACTCATATGTCTTGCAGTCTGCTGCCAAGTTTTTCTTCTATTACCTCCAGAGTTTGGGGTTTCACGTTGAGGTATTTGATCCATCTGGAATTGACTTTTGTACAGGGTGAGAGGTAGGGGTTTAATTTTATTCTTCTAGAGGTGGTGATCCAGTTTTGCCAACACCACTTACTGAAGATGCTGTCTTTCCTCCATTGTGTCTTATTGACCCCTTTGTCAAATATGGGGTGGTTGAAATTGTATATGCTCAGGTTTAGACCTTCAGTTTTATTCCATTGGTCAATACGTTTGTTTCTGTGTCAGTACCAAGCTGTTTTTATGACTATAGCCCTGTAGTATATTTTGATGTCTGGTATAGCGATCCTCAGGGTTGCTTTGGCTATTCGGGGTCTTTTGTTTATCCAAATGAAATTAATTTTTTTTCCAAGCCTGTGAAGAAACTCTTGGGGATTTTGATTGGGATTGCATTAAATCTGTACATGAGTTTGGGTAGAATGGACATTTTTACTATATTTATTTTCCCAATCCATGAGCATGGGAGGTTTGTCCATCTTCTGATGTCTTCCTCAATTTCTTTTCCCAGGGGTTTAAAATTTTTGTTGTAGAGATCCTTGGTGTCTTTGGTTAGGTTTGTTCCTAGGTATTTTATTGTTTTTGAGGCTATTGTAAGTGGGAAGTTGTCCTTGTATTCCTTCTTTAGTTGCTTGTTGTTGGTGGAAAGAAAGGCTACTGATTTTTATAGATTGGGAGACAGAAGCAGGCAGCTTTGTAGCAGCCTTGTCTACATAACAGGTTCCAAACTAGTTGGGGCTGCAGAGAGACACTGTACACCCTCTTAGATAGATTCTTGAATAAAATGAGAGAAAAAGAACAAGAACACTTTAAGTTACACTGCATTAGAATTTTAGTACAATTTCTTTTTCTTCACGATTTCTTTTAAAACCTGTTTTTTTCAGGCTGGGTCTGGTGGTGCAATCCTTTAATCCCAGTACTCAGGAGTCAAACGCTGGCAGATCTCTGTGAGTTCAAGGCCAGCCTCATCTACAAAGTGAATTTCTGGACAGCTGGGGCTGCAGGGAGACACTGTCTCCAAAAAAAATAGCAAAAACCGGTTTTCTCATAGTGTGCATTAGATGAATGTAGAAGCAAAACCACCTGACTAATCAGGAGCACCATTAGTACCCAGATTTTAAGTTATAAATACCAATCTCCTTGAAAGGAAATGGAACTCCTTAGAAAATTTCAGATCTGAAGGAAACAAAATACAAAAGCAATAAAAGAACAGAGTATTGTCTGAGAACCAAGTATTCAAAAAACAATGTGAGATGTCAAGAAATTTTATCAAAAAAGCTCCTACTGGCCATGTTTGTAGTAATTTCAGTGTACAATAGAATAATGATGGCAATGTATTGAAAAATAATCCATGAAAAAATGGCACTCCAAAGGAAGGTAGGAAAGCATCACTATTCCTTATAGGTGATTATTTTTTCCTTGTATTTCAGTTTTGAATATTTCTATTCATGTATCTTCAGGCTCAATGACTGTTTTGTCGGCTATTTCAAATTTATAGATGAGCCCAATAAAGACCTTTTTCATTTCTGTTACTATTTTTTTTAATTTCTACCATTTACTTTTGATTCATAGAGCTTCCCTTTCTTGGACCTCAATAGTGATCTGTTTTTCCATGTTATCACGTTTGTTCCTCAGAACCCTAATCATACAAATCATAATGGTTTTAAATTCCTTGTGTTATAATTAACACAGCTTTGTCATATCTGACTCTAATTCTGATGATTGCTGTCTCTTCAGTATGTATTTTCTGTCAAATGCTGAATATAATAAATGATGTACAGGAGAAATTATACTGAGGTAAATCGATATTTAGGATTTTTTTTTAATTTTCTGACTATAGGTAATTGTCCTTATGTTTTAGAGGTAACAATGTCTTGATTTTCTTGTGTTTTTTTTACCTCTGATATCTTTGAGATTTCCTAGAGACTTCTTAACAAGTAAAGTCGGAAACATGCATCTGTGAGCTTCCCATTAATATGCAGGAGTTCTGTGGATGTGACAATAGTAATAGAAGGAGGGGAATCATTCTATTATATTGTAATTACGTTTCTGCTTCAATAAGCCTGTGTTCTTGGGCTTCAATAAGCCTCTGACTTTACCAGTGTTTCTCAGTTTTCCTGCATCTGCCTCAGTGACTCAGGAACTCTAAAAGGGACCAGACTTGTGCATTTCCCTTTCCCTATGTCAGTAGTTAGAAAAGGCTGGAATCACTTCTTTTTAATTTTTTTTTTTCAATTTTTTAATTTATTTTCGTATGTGTATGAATGTACTGTCTGCATGCAGGTTTGTGCACCTGTGTCATGCTGTGCCACAGACGTCAGAAGAGGGCGTCGGATTCCCCTGGAACTGGAATTAAACATGGCTCTCAGCCGCCATGTGGGTCCTGGGGATCGAACCCGGGTCCTCTGCAAGAGCAGTTGGCGTTCTTAACCGCTAGACCATCTCTCCAGCCCTGGAATCACTTATTTCCCATCTTTCAAAATAGGTTATAATCAAGCTTAAGTGGAATAGGATTTGATGAAATATTTTTCTTCATTAAGTCAAGAATGGAGTGAACATATTTTAAAATGGCAAATTTGTCTCTCTTCCTGAGCAGGAAGGGACTTTTCTACAGACTTCTCTGGGAGAAGTCCTAGAGGTAGACATTAAAGTTTGTGGGCTTTCATAAGACTGAATCCCCCGAGGTTTTTAACTGGCTCTTATTGGGTCTCTAGTAATCAGTTAATTGTCAAGTTCTGCTTTTGTAACTGTCTTTATCTTCCCTCTAGTTTTGGGGTCAGTGTTTTGTGTCATGAATCCAGTCTTCTGCTGTTGTAATGTTACTGGTTTTCTGTTCAGCTTTGTTTCTGTAATGACAAGATTAGCTACTTTTCAACTCCCTGTTTGCTCAGCTGGAACACCTAAATACAAAAAGAAAATTTTCATTTTTGACATTACTGTAATGTGAAAGTTTTTTTTCTGGCAATATAAATGGATATATGCAGCCTTAGCTCCATTTCAAAATGAACATTTAACTCTAACTTAGTTATTTGTACAATAGGCAGCCTCCAGAATTATTCCCAGTGATTCTCACTTTACAAAGTGAATAGAGCTCCCCTGTTTAATCATTCAAATGTTGGGAAAATAGCTATATCCAAATTGTGAAGTTAGTTATAAAAAGATATTGTATTTATTTATAAAAAGTTAGTTATAAAAAAGTTAGTTATAAAGAGATATTGTATAAAAAGATATTGTAGTTTATCTTGAATCACTAACCTTGTTGAAAGACAGCTGTCATATCATGAGGATACTCCTACAACTCCATGGTGATGTGATAAGGAGCTGAAGTTTCCTATCAACAAGCAACATTAACTTGTTATATCTGTAAATAAATTACCTTGGAAAATGAACATTCTCAGCCCATTCAAGCCTCTAGAGGACTTCAGACCCAGTGGCATCCACAATTTCATGAGAGACTTTGAGCCAAAAGGATCTAGTTGAGGCATGTCTAGCTTCCAAATCCATAGAAAGTACGGTATTTTATTGTAAGATATTAAGTTCCATAATTGTAGAGTTAAATATTTTTTTTAATTTATTTTTGGTATGTGTATCAATGTACTGTCTGCATGCAGGTCTGTGCACCCGTGTCGTGCAATGCCGCGGAGGTCAGAAGAGGGTCTCGGATTCCCCTGGAACTGGAGTTCTCCTGGAATTGGAGTTTCAGACGGCTCTCGGCCGCCATGTGGGTGCTGGGGATCGAACCCGGGTCCTCTGTAAGAGCAGTCGGCGCTCTTAACCGCTAGGCCATCTCTCCAGCCCTGTAGAGTTAAATTTTAGAGAAATTTATTATACAGCTATAGAGAGCCATATTTTGTGGCATCTTAGTGCATTTCTATTTTTGACTCTGTCTTACTAAATGTCCCATACTTTTAATATACTGGTCCAGAAACTACCCTGCTCAGGAAATTGAGAACACATAGTTTCTTATATTTGAGAGGATTTCTGCTCATCTGTAATCATTGAATTCTGGGATGAATAATTTCTCCTGCTGCAGTCCATCTGGACCAAGGGGAGGAATAGAATCATTTTTTTTTTTTTTAAATAGGAGTGAGGAGGTTCTTCCTAGTCTTTTTTTTTCCCCCTCTGTTTTATGGTCAGAAGGAAACTGCCATTTGTGTTTATTTAATCCTAGTTAAGATAATATGGAAAAACTGATCTACCAACTAACGTCTTTCATTGTTCCTGGACTGTTGCATATCTAGAACTCTACCTTTACCCTGTCTTGTTTATCTGAGTCCTAATACCCTAAACTTGACATTGAATCTGATCCCTTCCATTAATTATTACACGGGGATTTGAGTAACTGATTTAACTTATTTAAATTGGGCTTTTACTATTGAAATATGGGTAGATATTACTTTCTAGAGTTATGAGTGGAAAATAAGGTCAAAGTTTTGTAGCTTAATATCTAGTTCATAAAAGATACACATCACCAGTCCCCTTTTCCTTCTCTACAGTTTGTTGCCTCCTAGGGAATAAATCCTATGTGTATCATTCATATCTACAACATATCTCCCTTTTGATCTTTCTGTATTGATACAAACTGAGTCTGAGAGGAACAGAACTCACTGGTGCCAGAACTCTTATAGTTTAGTAGAAACCATATTACTAAATTTTGCAGTCTTAAAAATTACCTTGCCCCTAAGTTCAAACCGGAATAGTTTTTCATTAGAATAAACTTCCAAGGTCACATATCTCAGAATATTCAAACTCAAAATTCAGAGCTACCCATCAAACACTTATGATCTTAGTAAGTGTGGTCTTTATGGAAGACAGTAGGCCAAATCCTCATCTCTTTCCTATGTCACTTGTCATCCATAGACTTCCCCTAATGTTATTAATGGATTGTGTTTTCACACCTTGTAGAAGTATTGAGTGAAATTTGTTTTAGAAAGAAAGAAATATAAGGCCAAGGATGCTGTCTGTTTGGGAGCGTGCTTGTCTAACATCTGTAAAGCCCTCAGCTTGATAATAAGCACCACATAAATCAGACATGGTCCTGTGTAAAACTTATAATCCTCAGGAGGTAGAATCAGTAGTTCAAAGTCATCCTTGGTTAGAGAACGAGCTGGAGGTTCTGCCTGGGACACATGAGATCCTGTCTCAAAATTTAAAGGAAATAAATATTGTTTATATTTAGGTGATTTGTTCAACTATAATGCATCGTTTTGGTAAGGAACATATTTTTCCCCACATAATTTTTATATAACTCTCACTGAAAAGACTGTTCCTCTCCACAGAATGGGTGTGTGACCCAAGATAGGCTTATCACATTTTCCTTACTGAGAATTTTATTTTTAAGTGATGGACATGTATAAATTAAGGCAAGTGAACAATTGAACAGAAGAAATCAGGTATGAATACACTGGAGAGTTGGTGCTGGAAAAACTAAAGTTGAAGTATTTTTATTTAAATTGCTCTGGTTCTTTTTCTTTATTTTACCTTGTCTTTTGATGTTTAGATGACACTCAAGACAAAGAATTCAAATGAAGTAATGCTGATTAACAAGTAATCGTGCTCTCATGTCACCTTTTAGAGATGTAAATATTAAAAAAATATTCTTGCTTTCATAGGGACCATTACTATAAGATTAAAAAGTTTTAGTTAAGTCAAATTTAAAGCATTAACCTATTTAATTGTATTATTCATTCATTCAACAAATTGTTACTGATATTTGCTATGTATAAGTCATAGAACACAAAGAATAAAGACAGGTAATTTTAATTTAATAGTTTCTACTAGATATTTGAAAATATTTCAAACTTTATCAGTAAAGCCTATATTCATTAACGTGCCAAATTTTCACAATGAACTTATAGACCTTGCTTTTGTAGTAATCCTAAAATTAATTTATAAAACTCAGAAGTTTCTCCTCAGCAATGAGTGACATTTAAAATTTCTATATGATGCAAAATTTTTAGTGTGGAATAGAGCAAAGAAGGACAATTTAAAATAATCTCTTATGTTGAAAATTGTCTTTGTTAATGTTGACAAAGTTATTGCTTAAATGATCAGCATAATACCAGAAATTCAAAGATAAAATTTCCTAAAAAGAGATAAAAAATAAAAAATATGAACATATTCTCAGATGTGCAACTTACTTGTTGTACTCCACAAACTTAAACCAAGTGTGAAATACAAACAAATAATAATCAAGTATGAAGCAAGTGACTAAGTATGGAAAAAAATCCAAGCCCAGAAAATCTTTGACTTCTTTTACATACAAAAGAGACTGGCTTTTTTCGAAAGAGATATGCTGTCAGAATGGAGCTGCTGTGAAAACCATCACTAACTCAAAGCCAAAATGGAAAAGGAAAAGACTCACATCAACATAGTGGTTATTGGACATGTAGATTCCAGCAAGTCCACCACCACTGGTCATCTGATCTATAAATGTGGTGGAAACGACAAATGAACTATTGAAAATTTTGAGAAGAGGCTGCTGATAAGGGAAAAGGCTCATTTAAGTATGCCTGGGTCTTGGACAAACTTAGAGCTGAGCATGAGTGTGGTATTACTATTGACATCTCCCTGTGGAAGTTTGAGACCAGCAAATATTATGTGACTATCATCTATGCCCCAGGACACAGAGACTTTGTAAATGACATGTTTACTGGCACATCTCAGGCTGATGGTGCTGTCCTGATTGTTGTTGCTGGTGTTGGTGCATTTGTAGTTGGTATCTCCAAGAACAGGCAGACCCATGAGCATGCTCTTCTGGCCTACACATTGGGTGTGAAACAGCCTATTGTTGGTGTCAACAAAATGGATTCCACCAAGCCATCCTACAGCCAGAAGAGATACAAGGAAATTGTTAGAAGTCAGCACCCACATTAAGAAAATTGGCTACAACCCTGACACAGTAGCATTTGTGCCAATTTCTGGTTGGAATGGTGACAACATGCTGGAGCCAGGTGCTAATATGCCTTGGTTCAAGATACGGAAAGTCACTGTAAAGATGGCGGTGCCAGTGGAACCACACTGCTGGAAGCTTTGGACTGTATCCTTCCACCAACTTGTCCAACTGACAAACCTCTGCGACTTCCCCTCCAGGATGTCCACAAAATTGGTGGTATTGGTACTCTCCCGATGGGCAGAGTGGAGACTGGTGTTCTCATACCTTTGGTCCAGTCAATGGTACAACTGAAGTGAAGTCTGTTAAAATGCACCACGAGGCTTTGAGCAAGCTCTTCCTGGGGATAGCACATGCTTCAATGTAAAGAATGTGTCTGTGTTCCAATCCTATTGATAAATTTTCAATTTTTGAGATCTTGAAACTAACAATAGGAGGAGAATTTTATGTTCCCACAGGTAAAAATCACCAACCTAAATGCCTGAAAACATACAACTTATAGCTGTGCAGGATGGACTGGGAAATGCCAGCAGAGAGGCTGACCCATCTGAACATTAAAGAAAGAGGAACCTCAGACTGCCTGGGTCACAGACACTGAGCATCTCTCTGAATACTATTGGGGTTAACTGTTTATAATAGGCCCTAACGAAGTTTATCTTCCAGATACTGAGAAACCTTCCTACCTCTCCCCTTTATAGGAAAAAGTAAAACATGATGGTAATGAAATAATTACCTAACTGTAAATTAGAGCCAATTGTTATAGTGGTAATTTCCTATAAAACAGGTATAACTACCCTTTTTTAATTGACTGACAGGCATAGGAACTGTGAAAGGATAATTCTCTATCTAGAGCCAAATTCAATAGTAAAGTGTTTGTAAGCTGTGTAATTAAACAAAATATATTACTACAGGAAAGCTCTGACATCAGCAGTGAATTATTCTGCCTAGGAGATGTTGGCTAGGGGATTCAAAATCCCCCCCAAATTATAAAGGCCTTTTGCCTATAAGTGGGATATATGCAAGGAGAAAGGCAGTAAGTCCCTGTTGTTGAAGACCTGGTGTGAGCATGAAAAAATGTTATGCGACGTCACTTGCTAGCATACAACTGGCCTCTGAAATGCCAGAGAGCGTTACCAAAGGCCACTAAAGCAATACAGCAAAATATTGGTCCTCCCTGAGAAAGCAAGACTTCTCCCATCAGATATCAGCTACAACCAACAGCCTGGAGATACTGCAACAGAGGCAGCCAAGTGTCTACATATATCCAATCTATTGGCTATTACTCTCTCTCCTTGGAGAAATAACTCACAGTGGATGCACAAGGTTATGTCCTCTGTGTTAGGAGATGTTATAAGCCACAATAAGAACTTTCACCCTTTATAGAGAAAACAGTTTGCGATTAGCATACCATCCAAGATTGTTATATGGCTCACAGCTTAGCTACCATAAATAATTAGTACTGCTTAAATGCCTGTACATCCAATTGCTTGTGCTTTGTTAGTATGACTAAAAAGGGTATCACTGGAAAAGCTGTCAACCCATGAAGGGAAACAACCTGAACAGACTAGAGTCCAAAATGATAACTCCAAAGAAAGTAGACTGTTTTCTTCTCATCCACTTGTGCTCCTTTCCCAAAGTCCAGGGAACAAATTGCGGAAGAGGAGACATGGTAGAATGTAAGGGCTGCGGAGAGAGGGGTGAATCATGAAACTACAACAATATAGTCTGGACTCCTAATTGATCAACATGCCTATGCCTGTGCATACAAGCTTCTCCAACTGGACTATGGGAACCTTGGGTTGTTCAAAATTTGGACATAGATGCTTGCAAAATGCACCAATTACATAATTGTACAGCAAACTGAGCAACATCAATGTTATCTGAAAACAACTGTGTTATTATGTTGTAGAATCCCTTAAAAATAAACAAATAATAATAAAAAAAATGTATGTAGTGATAATGTGGCTGGTGAGAGCAAAAATGACCCAGCAATGGAAGCAGCTGGCTTCACTACTCAAGTGATTATCCCGAGCTGTCCAGGCCAAATAATTGCTGGCTATGCCTCTGTGCTAGTCTGTCACACAGCTCACATAGCTTGTAAATTCACTGAGCTTAAAGAAAAGATTGATCGTTCTGGTAAGAAGCTGGAATATGGCCCTAAATTCTTGAAATCTGGTGATGCAGCCATTGTTGATATCGTTCCAGGTGAGTCCATGTCTGTTGAGTGCTTCTCGGATTATCCTCCTCTGGGTCGTTTTGCTGTTCCTGACATGAAACAGAGACAGTTACTGTGGGTGTCACCAAGGCCGTGGACAAGAAGGCTACTGGAGCTGTCAAGGTTACCAAGTCTTCCCAGAAAATTCAGAGGCTAAATGAATATTGTGGCTAATACCTACCACCCCAAGTCATAATCAGTGGTGGAAGAACAGTCTCAGAGCTGTTTGTCTCAATTGGCCATTTAAGTTTAATAGTAAAAGACTAGTTAATTATAACAATACATCATAAAACCTTCAGAAGAAAAATATGTTTTGTGGACTATTTGTGTGTATGTGTGTGTGTGTGTGTGTGTGTGTGTAGCACTTTTAAGTTATTCATTTTTAAAATCAGTACTTTTTAATGGAAACAATTTGACCAAAAATCTGTCACAGAATTTTGAGACCCATTAAAACAAGTTTAATGAGAAACAAAAAAAAGACCTGTAAGACACATTCTGTAATGATTATTAACTAACCTGATAAGTTAAATAGGTCACAAACTCTGTGTCTACATAGCCCATTTTGTCTTATTTGGCATTTTGTATTTGAAAAAGGAATGGAATATCCCTATGTACACTTACTTTTCATTTTCAGGACATATGTCAATTTACAACATTTCTTTTTTTTTTTTTAATTAGTTTTATTGATGCTTTGTGCATTTCATACATTTTTTCCAAATGAAATGAAGGTTTTTTCCAAGAGCGTGGACGGAGAAAATCTCTTGGGGATTTTGATGTATGGATTGCATTAAAATCTGTCAGCCTAGTTTGCGTAGAATGGGAAATTTTTATATATTTATGTTCAAATGCATGAGCATGGGGAGGTTGTGTCACTGTCTATGTCTGTCCTCAAATCTTTTTCATCAGGGGTTTAAAGTTTTGTTGTAAAAGATCAAGCTTGGTGTCTTTGGTTAAGGTTTGTTTCTAGGCTAATTACTATTATTATGTTTTTGAGGCTAGTGGTGTGAGTGGAAGGTATCCGTGTAGTCCTAATCCCTCAGTTGCTTGTAATTGTGGGTGTAAAAAAGAATGGCTAACCAGATTTGGTCTATTTAATGTTTGTATCCCTCCTTCCAGCCTATTACTGATCTCTACATCGGCTATAGGAGTTTTCTGTGGATTCTTAGCATCCCGTAGGTAGACAGTCATATCATAAGCAGACCAAAAGGGAGCGTTGTGGAAGCATTCCTCTTTGCCAATTAGAACTAGCTTGATTATTGCCTTTTCTTGGACCTATTCCCGAGCAAGGGGGTTTACCCAGCACTATTAGGTGTGAGTAGGTGAATGGTGACAGGAGAAGAACAATCTTGGCCGAGTTCTGACACTTTAAGGGGAAGGCCTATCTGTCATTGTCCCCATTTAGATGATATGGAGAAAGAAAAAAAGAGAGGAAAGGGACGTGGTGAGTTCCTGTAGATAGACTTGGAGTTTTACATTGAGTGAAATGGATACCCTACAGTCACGAATTGCCCTCTAGACTATTAAACAATATAAAGGATCTTGGATTTTTTCCAAGAAGCTTTTTCTTCATCATATGAAATGATCTGTGGTTTTTTGTCCTTCAATCCATTAAATGTTATGATTGGAATGTTTATTGATTTTCATATGTTTGAACCATGCCTGCATCTCGGTATGAAGCGCAGACTGGTCATAGAAATAGGTATGAATCTTCTTGAGTGAGTCTGTATGACCGTATTGTTTGCCAGGTCATCCCACTGTTTAGGAAGTTTTTGCATCTGTGTTCATATAAGGAGATGGGGTCTAAGTTCTCCGTTTTTGATTGTATCTGTTACCTGGTCTATGATGGTAAATAGCGAGATGCGGTGGTGTATAGAGGAATCTGGGAGAAGTCCCTACGCCGGTTTGTAACCTATCTAAAACAATTTGGGGAGTTAATATGGTTGTAGAGATGCTTGTTTGAATATTTATGAATATAGAATCTCCCGAGTAGAAACCATCTGCTGGGGTCAATGGGGCATGTATTAAAATTTGGTTGAAGTGAGCAGGCTACTTAATGTACTCTTCAATTTTCTTCCTGTATTATGGTTTATTTAGGCTGTCGATCTCTTCGTTGGTTAGCAATCAGTGAGTATCCAGGATTTCATATGATCATAACCATTATAGTCTAGGTTTTCAAACGTAGTAGAGTATAATAGTTCGATTATATTCCATATGATTGTGCTGGAGTACTTTCATTGTCTGTTGTTGTTAATATTTCCCCTTTCATCACAGATTATATTATATTTGGGGAGTTGTTCCGCCCTCTTTTCTTTGGGTAACGGGCCTAGAATGTCTATCTTGTTTATTCTCAAAACAACGACCAACTTTTGGATTCATTTGCATTTTTGTGTATAGTTTTCTTTCTTTGTTTATATTTCATTGATCTCTGCTCTGATTTTGTGTTAGTTTCTTCTTGTTGCTCGTTTAAAACGTCATTGTTGTATTTCTCAAAGTATTTTAGCTGCATGGTTATCATTCACTTGTGCTCTTCTGTCCTTTTTTAATGAAGGCACTTTAGAGCTAACATTTCCTCTTGGGACTGCTTTTAAAGTTTCCCATAGATTTGCTGTGTTGTTTTATCATGTCGTTCAGTTCCAGGAATGATTTTATTTCTTTCTTTATTTCTCTCTTGAACCCATTCATTATTCGGGAGGCGTGTTGTTTAGTCGTCCATGTTTTCTTATGTAGGTTGTAAGGGTTTATTCTGTTTGTTTGAAATGAGTTTTAATTGCACTGTGGTTCTGATAGAAGCATGAATATTTCAATCTTTTTATATTTGTTGAGTTTTTTTTTTTTTTTTTTTTTTTTTTATGTGGTCCAGATATAATGGGTCTATTTTGGAGAATGTTCCTATGAGGTGCTGAGATAGAAAGTGTATTCTCAGGGTGTTTGGGTGAAATGTTAGATAGATGACTGTGAGGTCCATTAGGTGTATGTGTCATTTAGTTTCAGATGTCTCGCGTGTTTATCCCTTGTCCTGATTTGATCTGTCTAGTGGACGAAGGGGGTGTGAAGCACCCTAGTATTAGTGTGCTGGGGTTAATCTGTGATTGAGATCCTGAAGATTGTCTTTATAAAGTTTGGTGCAACCGGTGATTGGGGCATATTATTATAATGGTGAGATCTTCATCATCAATTGTTCCTTTAATAAAGATGTAATGGCCTCTTTGTCTCTTTTTGATTCTTTTGCTTTGAAGTCTATTTTTCTGATATTATGAACCTCACCTGCTTTTTTTGGTACAATTTGCTTGGAAACTTTCTTCCATCCCTTCACCTTAAGTTGGTGCCTATCCTTGAAATTGAGATGGGTTTCTTGTAGACAGCATAGAGATGGGTTTTGTTTCCTAATCCCAGTCTATGCCTTTTAATTGGGGAGTTTAGCCCAGTATAATATTTAAGGTTATAATGAAAGATGGATGTTGCTTTCCTTCACACTTTATTACCATTGAATTCCTAGCCCTGATTTTGCTCCTATGGTTACATTTTTATTAGTTTCTTTTCCAGCTGTTTGAGGGTTGCTGCTCCTCTCTTCTGCCCTTTGAATTGCTTCAAGTATTTTATGAAGAGTTGGTTTCCGGATATGTATTCCATCATCTTGTTTTAGTGTCATGGAAGATTTTTCTCTCTCCTTCAATTATAGTTGACATTTTGCCGGTAAAGTATTCTGGTTGGCATCCATAGTTCCTTGACACTGGGAATGCTTTGCCCCATGTTCTTTTGCTTCAGGTTTGAGCGAAATTCAGTTTTAATTCTGAAGATTTTCCCTTTGTATGTGACCTTGTTTTGCTTTTTTAGCTCTCAGAATTGTCCTTTGTTTTGGGGCATCTAGCATTTAACATATGGCGTGGGGTGTTTCTTTTTTCTGATCTTGTCTATTTGGGGTCCTATGTGCTCTTGAATTTGTAGGGTTTGTCTATTCTGTATTTGGGGAAATTTTCATCTATTATTTTGTTGACAATCTATCAATACTATTCTCTTGAGTATTCTTTCCTTCTCTATTCCTATGAGGTGCATGGGTTTGATCTTTTCATAGTGGTCCCATATTTCCTGGTTGTTCCATTTTTGTGTATGTTTTAAATTTTTCATAATCTTTATTTGAGCTTTTTTAATTGCTCTGTGTTATCTTCAGATCTGATATTTTTGTTCTGCTTCCTCCATTCTACTTCTGAGGCTTTTCCTTTTCTTTTCTTCTTGATTGAATGAGTGTTATAATTCCTTTTTTCTTTCATCCTGTGTTTTCTTTAGTACTTCCATTTCCTTTTTTGAGCTTCTCAATCTCTCTTTCTCCTTGCTTCTCGTGCCCTTACTTCTTGTTGGTTGGCTTCCTTTTTCAGTGTTTCTACTTCCTTTTGGAGTTTTGCTTTTTCTCCCTCTATTTCTTTCTGGAGTTTGTCAGTCTGCTTAGTTCTTTCCGAAGTTGTCATTGTATCCCTCTAGGTCCTTTTTGAGTTTTTCATTCTCTCTCTTTAGTTCTCTGACTTCTTCCTTATTTTCTTTAATATCTCTGCATAGGTCTGCAATTATTCCTCTAAGCTCTGTTCCTTGGGTATCCTCCAAGGAGATCCCATTGTAGCTATCTCCTCCAGGTTTGGTAGAGCCTGGTGTGGGATTATCCTCCTCCCTTTTTTATGGAGTATTCACTTGTCTAGGTTTCAGGTTTTCAATTTTGTTTATATACCGGATATTGGAAGACTAAGTCAGTCTTCTCTTTCTGTTCTGAAGGTTCTCCAAAAGGAAATCCACTTGGATTTTCACCAATTCCCGTTGGCGGGGGTGGGGTGGGGTGGGGGGCAGAATGCATGCCTGACCTAGCTCATGCCCTGGCACCTCTGATACGGGGACCCCCAAAAGAGGGCTCAGAATTGAGACCCTCTTCCAGCCGCCCCTGTGACAGACCGCCCCCAGCTGTAACTGCCCTGCCCAAGTGAGCTCAATTCTCAGTTTTAAATTCTTCAGAATTGCTTTCCTTGACCTATGCAGGCATTGCATGACAAGGTTGTGCTTATGTAATGCAGGCAATGTACTCATATGCATAAAAAATAAAATATTAGAAAGGAACTCTCAAAGACCCCTCAGTAATATACATGCACACATCTCCTAAAGGCTCATGATCCTCCCCAAACAGGGCTATGAACTAGAGATAAATGGCCACCTACCTGAATGAGTGTGGGGGACATTCATTCACACCTCCACACTAGCTGTTATTAAAACCTTCAGATGTATTTCTACTTGCCTTATTTCTTCCACTGTGGGGCCCTGAACCCTCCCTCATGAGGTTTGTTGCATTAAGAAATTGTAATTAACTTAGAATCCTTTCTTGTGTTTGAAGTTTGCACAGAGTTATCAGTGAGACCCTGCATGAAGACCCAAATGGATAAGTGATTGTTTGGGTGGGAGATCAGAGCCTAACTCAAATGGAGAGATAACAACCATAAGGCACTCCAAGCACAAAGAATCCTCCTGCCTCATCTTGCAGAAACCCCGGCTTAGAAATAACAAGGACAAGTCAAATCACCTCTGTGCCTACTTTCTGTTAAAACATTTAAAAAGTGTGAAAATTCTAAGTCCTTGGGACTAGCAATAAGGCTTAAATATTTATGAGCTTTGAGTTTTTCTTCCTTTCTTATTGCCAATCTACTCAGAAGTTGTTGTTGTTTTTTTTTCTTGTACCTCAAATAATTACCAAACATGGTAAAATAATTGGAAAAGTAGAAATTAACTGTCAAAAGAAATGTGGGAAAATCCAAAATATTACTGGTTTAAGAGTAAATCTGATGTTCCAGGAAACTAAATTTGGAAGAAAGTCGAGGCAGTCTATAGTAACATATGTGAGGCAGTGGCTTGTTCCTTCCCCAGGGAAGGTATAATTCTCCTCCACTCAAAGGAAAATACACTAAACTAAAAAAACCACTTGTTTCTTTTTTTTTTTTATTTTCCCTAATTTTTATTGAGTTTTTGTACATTTCATATAATACATCTTAATTAAACTTAGAGCCTCTTCCCTTTCCCCACCTCCTATAGCCCCTCCCCCACCAGATTTCAGGTATTCTGCCATATATGCTAAGTACTATTAGTTTTCTTTTTTTTTTTAATTTTAATTTTTTTTCTTTTTATTTTTAAGGGATTCTACAATACAATGACACAGTTGTTTGCAGATAACAATGATGTTACTCAGTATGTCATACAATTAAGTAATTGGTGCATTTTGCAAGTATCTATGTCCAAATTTTGAACAACCCAAGGTTCCCATAGTCCAGTTGGAGAAGCTTGTATGCACAGGCATGTTGATCAATCAGGTGTCCAGACTATATTCCTATAGTCTCATGATTCACCCCTATCTCTCCACAGCCCTTACAATCTACCACGCCTCCTCTTCCGCAGTTTGTTCCCTAGGCTTTGGGAAAGGGGCACAAATGGGTGAGAAGAAAACAGTCTAATTTCTTTGGAGTTGTCATTTTGGACTCCGGTCTGTTCAGTTTGTTTCTCTTCACGGATTGACAGCTTTCACAGTGATACCCTTTTCAGTCATACTAACAAAGCTCAAGCTATTGGATGTACAGGCATTTAAGCAGTACCACTTATTGTGTCAAGCTAAGCTGTGAGCATAGACACAGATGCTTGGATGGTATGCTAATCCGCAAACTGTGGTTTCTCTATAAAGGGTGACAAGTTCTTATTGTGGCTTATAACATCTCCTAACCACTAGAGGACATAAGCTTGTGGCATCCGCTGTGAGTTATTCCTCCAAGGAGAGAGCTAATAGCCAAATAGTTTTGGGATATAATATAGACACTTGGCTGCCACTGTTGCACAGTATCTCCAGGCTGTTGAGGTGTAGCTGATATTTTCGGAGGAGTCTTGTTTGTCTCAGGGAGACCAATATTTTGCTGTATTGCTGTAGTGGCCTTTGGTAACGCTCTCTAGCATTTCAGAGGCCAGTTGTATGCTAGCAAGTGACGTCTCATAACATTTTTCATGCTCACACCAGGTCTTCGACAACAGGGACTTACTGCCTTTCTCCTTGCATATATCCCACTTATAGGCAAAAGGCCTTTATAATTTGGGGGGGGGGGTTTGAATCCCCTAGCCAACATCTCCTAGGCAGAATAATTCATTGCTGATGTCAGAGCTTTCCTGTAGTAATATATTTTGCTTAATTACACAACTTATAAACACTTTACTATTGAATTTGGCTCTAGATAGAGAAATATCCTTTCACAGTTCCTATGCCTATCAATCAGTTAATACGTTGTGCCTGTTTTATAGGAAATTACCACTGTAACAATTGGCTCTAGTTTACAGTTTGGGAGTGGTTTCATTACCATCCTGTTTTTCTTTTTTCAAAAAAAAAAGAAAAAAAAAGAGGTAGGAAGGTTTCTCAGCATTAGGGTCCATTATTAACAGTCAACCCCAATATTATTCAGAGAGATGCTCAGTGACCGTGTCTCAGGCAGTCTGATGTTCCTCATTCCTTAGTGTTCAGATGGGTCAACCTCTCTGCTGACATTCCCCAGTTCATCCTGCACAGCCATAAGTTGTATGTTTTCAGGCATTTAGATTGTTTCATAGACAAATAGACAGATAGTTAGATATCCAGACACATATTTAAATTACAATAAAAACTTAAATAAGTAAAAAAAAATCTAAGTTATGTTAAATCTGGTTAAAATGTGTTTATCAGGAAATCAAGATTGTTTTTCTCCATAACTATATCACAAGATCTATGGAGATAATCAAAATTATCACTAAATGTGTAATTTCAGCCTTTAGTTCAAAGGAAAGGAAGGGTCACCCAAAAAACTATTTTGTTATAATAGAGAAACTGGGAGGGGGATGTAATGGCAGTTTATTTAATAAAAACGAGTGAATATAAATGTCGAGCATCATGGCAACTGTCCAATTTTCAATCATCAGGAAATTTCAATTATGTTAGACCAATAGGCAGCAAGTAAATAAGTTGACAATAATCAATAGAGACAAACAAGTAGCAGAGCAAGAAATAGAAAAAGCAGGGAGGGGACAGAGTCTGGAGAAGGACAGAAGGCTGGAGATAATGACTCAGAGTATAATCAAACCACGTTTCCATTAAATAATTAGGTAAGAATATAAGAAACCCAATTGCTGTTCTAGGTTGAGAAATTGGTCACAGTAAATCACAACTTTTCTAGAACATATTGTGACTGAATTCAAACAACGTATGAAGTTATTCTGTAAAGTATGTGGCTCATTTATCGCTGTACACAAAACAGAAATATAAAAGCTTGCTGGTTGACAAGAAAGTTTGTGACTCCATGTGAAAAGTGAACAAAAATGAAAGTGTTCTCTTTTTGGTCCAGTGAGTTATGTGCATATTTCAAATATTGTAGAATGCATTTGATGCCAAGAACACTGTGAGCTGCAATGAAGTCAAGCATGAAAACATGCTGTTTCAGTAATTACATAAGAATATTAAACTTCAAGGAAAATTAGTATTTTGGATGGATAATTTCACAATATGCTAGTCATAGAATCTTTTTCTATCTTCATCTTTCAAGAATTTAATGTCTCAGCATCTTTCACACATAGCTCTCCTTTGAAAACACCACACTGGTATTGGAGGCAGGCTCAAAAGTGGTGTAATAACTGCATTAAAATTAATCAAAAATGTGTGTAAGGATTCAGGAGTTTGATACTTAAAGCTAGTAATTAATATCATATACTAAGAATAAGGTTATTACTAGGACTAGTAGTCATTTCCTATACCACAGAATACCAATTTGGCATATTATAAGGTAAGTGTTTTCAAGGAAATCTAATCATGTTCAGTAGATTTAAAATGTGATTCTCTTATAAAGTGGAGACCATGCTAAATTAGAGTTTTGGGAGAGACATCACTGGATGATTATGTTTTGTGGCATTCAGACCTGAAATACAGAAGCATCTGGATGCTTTGACCCACAACATCCCCTGAAAACACAAGCTAGAAGGGGCATTGTCTGTTCCTGCAGCTGCTTGTCACAGGAGTGATCGTTCAGGTGTTTAAGGACTAGAGGATTCAGTTCATTTGAGCCATACCCTGTAATCCTCTGACTTATTCAACAGTGAGAAATGAGAGAAGAGTTCTTTCCCAAGGAACCACCATCTCCTTAAGAAACACCACTTCACATACAGAATATAAAAGAAGGTGGACTCTAATTCCAATGCTGTAATACATGTGAGTGGAAGATTCTGATGCAATTATAATAATACAATTTTGAAATATATGGTTCTTGAAATGTAACAGAAGAAAGAACTACCTTAACTTAAGGATGGGAATCAGAGCAGACTGACAGGCAGCAAGGGGGAGAGGAGCTTGCCAAGGATGAATGGACGGTTCCTGCCTGTGGGAGCCAATGGACGGTTTCCTGCCTGTGGGAGCCATCAGACTGAAGCCAAAAGTCAAGCTCACAGTTTAACACGTTCTGGAGGAAGGGAACTGAGTCAGCAACCCCGAAAGACATCATCCATATAGACAGGACACTAAGATGCCAGAGGTCAAGAATAGTGTCAGGAATTCATATTGTTAAACAGATCTAGACTGTTAGAGACTTACCCAAAAATTAAGAGACAGGAAAAGAAACCGATGCTACAGGGCTTGAAGAGCAAAAACGTTTTCCAATTGAATAATCATTTTTTTCAATTTTAAGAGTATTACATTCTGGGGCTGGAGAGATGGCTCAGCAGTTAAGAGCACCAACTGCTCTTGCAGAGAGGACCCGAGTTCAATTCCCAGTATCCACATGGTGGCTAAGAACTGTCTTTAACTCCAGTTCCAGGGGAATCCGACACCCTTTTCTAACCTCCATGCCATTGCATGACATGGGTGCACCACCCTACATGCAGAGAGTACATCATACACATAAAATTAATAAATAAAATTAGAAAAAATAGTATTACATTTCTCCCTACCTGTAGCTACTTTCCTAACATAAATGCATGTATTTCCTTTAGCTAATGTGTGTGTGTGTGTGTGTGTGTGTGTGTGTGTGTGTGTGTGTGTGTTTAGGAAGATTAAATAAGAATGAAAAAGTTCCCAATTGTATGGTAACTTTTTTCAGTAGCATATGTCATATAAATATCCCGACTAAGACATCAATCAGACAACACTGGAATTTCGTTTATTTATTGAAAAACCTGAGAACATTTGAAATGAGGAGATTTGAACACTTATAAAACCATGTAATACATGGTGGTTAAATAGCCAAAATGTGTCATGAGTGATTATATTTGATGGGAGGCATGATGGGGTTATAGGCAGGCCTTTCACTGACCAGACAGTATCAGATAGAAGATAAATGACTATATAAACAATAGCATTTCTTGTAGAAGTAAGAAGGTGAAAAATGCCTATCTTTGTTGGGAATAGCATTAATTTACTTCAAGTTGTAAAGAATTACCTGAAGCCAGATGTGGTGGCTCATGGCTTTAATCCTAGCACTTGGGAAGCAGAGGCAGGCAGATCTTTGTGAGTTCAAGGCCAGCCTTGTTTACAGAGTAAGTTCCAGGACAGCTGGGGCTACAGGGAGACTCTATCTACAAAAAAGACCAAAAAAAAAAAAAAAAAGAATTACATGAAAGGATGAGATTGATGAAGAGAAATCTGAACTGTCAGAGGTGGGGTGAAGAGTAAGCAGAAGCCTCCAGTGGGAACAAGCTTTCCACCACAGAGGCAATGGTGAATCTTGAATGTAGTGGCAGGGTCTTCGGATTTGGTAATTAGCCTGCTCTACAGGTATCCACAGCCTTTGCCTGACTTAACACCTGTTCCCGATGTGTTGTTTGCTTTCATCTTGTGTATGAAAGGTCCTCTCTGCTACTCAAAAGATAAGTGGTATATGGGGCTAGGAATGCACATTGGGAAAGTGGATGCAAGATTATTAGTCCATGCAAAGAATGCAGGGCACTTGAAATCAAGGCTGCTGTGCAACCTATATAACAGGAAGCCCTGGCCCTGATCAATCACAGTGTACCAAGTAATGTCCAGAATTTGACCATGTGGCATAACAGTGTCCTCTTTAAGCATGTCTAGGAAATCAGTATGATATTAACATGGCTGATAAGTAGGATATGAGCTAGACATAGAATTTAGAAGCAAATGTGGTTTCCATGTCATGGACTTTACTGAAAGCCACTGGGAGAGTGGTATAGCTACTGAGCAATCTTGTGTAAAGGTGAAATAAGGTTTGGCTTCAAGAAAGGTAGAGTGGTACCTTCATTTTGTTTGTAATAATTGTTTCTAATGGCTTCAATTTATCCAGTCAATGTATACAATCCACAGCATAAAGTTTAACTTTACTTGTAGTTTTTCTTCCTTACAACAGTCTTCATAGGTCATTTGGAAGGAAACCCTCCAGAAAAGGCTATGAAAGTCATTTAAATAAAAGTGATACCTGTCATATTTTCATTTAATACATCATCCCAGGCATACAATACAGATGGGTCTTTAAAATACTACAAGATGAACAGATAAAATCTTGGAGCATCAAGCTTCACTTCTCCAAACTGATGTGAAATGCGGAAAGACAGGTGATTTGCTTTCTTTACTGCAGAAAGTCTGGGTTGAAATGCATGTTTGTCCCTTGCTGTAAGACAGAAGGCATGAAATCCCATGGGTGGGCTGTACAGGGTACAGAAACAGGTCTAAATATGATTAAGATGCATTGTATGAAATGCATAAGATACAATAGAATATACATTGAAAGAAGAAAAGTAATTCATGTTTGTGTCTTAACTGTGTACTGTGCCTGACGGACTCATCACAACAGCTATCCTGACAACACTCGAGGCTCTTCAGCTTCTGTCTTATTGAATTAGGGTGCCCCTGAGTATCTTGAATGGCTCCAAATACTAACAATGAAATAAAATCATTACATGGCTAAAAAAATAACCACAAACATTAAAGTGTCTGTTGAAATATCTCACCTTCCACACAACTAATCAGGATTCCATGGGTGCTACATAGGCAGCAGGAGGGAGTCTGATTTAATGCTTGCTTGCCTCGTCACACTTGTGGTTATGACACATGAAATGAAAGTGGTATGAACCTGAGTGCCTTACAGCATTTCAAAATGATCTTATCACTATGAAGTCAACTCTGGTAAAGTTGTGGTCATGAAGATAAAGGGGCAGACAGGCTGAACAGGGCAGGATGATCTCTTACTTGTGGGATGACGGGAAAAATCCCTTTTATGGTGAGAATACACTGCCCCAGGTGAATATCCCTGGATCTAATGCCCTGAACACTTGGCCTCCTTCTGTTTTACTGTGCTTGTGCTTCAGCATCTCCACAAAGCCATTTTGGTGCATCCTCTGGTGCAAACATGCTCAGAGATAATTAGCTAATACTTAATGGCAATGAGAAACTAAGGCAAATTTTCCTCCTAAGAGATAATCATTTCTGGGTGGTTCCTTAAATGGTTAATTATAACTTTAAAAGTTTTCACAGTGTCCAGCCGCCATGGTGCATCTGTGTTGTGCAGGCGGACGGCTGGCAACCCACCTCGGCAAGCGCCATTCAACGGTAGGACCATAGAGAGGAACTGTGTGCATGGATCGAAGGTCAGCCAGCGGTGCACATGTGCCCCACCACCCAGGTGGGGACTGGTGCTCGGGCCAAAGGATTCAAACTCTCCCACCCTCCCTGCTCAAGCTACTGATACTGAGGTGGAAAGCGTAAACTGCTGGTGCTGAGATTTAAAGCTGTTGGGAGGACACAGCAGTGTCAGTGATTGGAGGCTGCATAACCAAAACTGAGGAAGAAACCAACAGGAAGCAAACTGAGTGACCAACCAATCCCCCTAGCAACATTTGAGATTAGCAACAGAAGGCAAACAAATAAACAAAGGGGAAAAAAACAACAACAAAAATACACATGCCAAAAACACAACGGAAAAACGACAATATGGGAAAAGCTCAAAATAAATCCTCCCAATAAAACCGAACCCAACCACTCCTGTAGAAGATCCAAACAATGAGATCTCTCTGGAAGGGAACCAAGATACCGACCTTAGAAGAATAATTGTAGACATATTCAAGAACTATAAAGAACAAATCAGAGAACTAAAGGGCAAATATGAAAAACTCATGAAGGAACTAGAAGGAAAGAATGATAAACTCCGGGAAGAACTAAAAGGAGGATTGATAAACTCAGAAAAGAACTAGAGAAAGAGAAATATAAACTCTGAAAAAAGCTACAGGAAGAGAAATACAAACTCCGAAGAGAACTAGAGGGAGAGAATGACAAACTCTGGAAGGAAGTGGAAACATTGAAATGATCTCAGGCTGAAAGGGAAAAAGAAACTGACCAGCAAAGCAAGGAGCTACAAGAAAAGAATGAAAAGCTCCAAAAGGAAGTGGAAATACTGAAGAAATCACAGGACGAAATGAAAAAGGAAATTGAACATTCATCCAATCAGCAGGAAAGGATGGGGAAAAGCCTTAGAAGCAGAATGGAAGAAGCAGAAAAAAGACTATCAGACCTACAGGATAACACAGCACAGGTAGAAACCTCAAGTAAAGATTATGAAAAATTAAAAAAAAAAAA
>VZQC01011874.1:3300736-3358862 GCA_009823505.1 Rhizomys pruinosus
TAAGCTCAAATAAACTCTTCCTTTTATAAGTTCTTTTGGTCATGGTATTTTATCATAGCAACAGGAAAGTGACTAATACATCAATGTAATCAAAACCATATACAAAAACCCACAGCCAACATCATCCTAAATGGAGAAAAGCTGGAAGCATTCCCTTTAAAGGCAGGAACACGACAAGGCTGTCCACTATCACCACTTCTCTTCAATATAGTGCTTGAAATGCTCACTAGGACAATAATGCAAGAAAGCGAAATTAAAGGAGTACTAATTGGAAACGAGGAAGTAAAACTATCCCTTTTTGCAGATGATATGATAGTTTACTTAAGGGATGTTAAAAACACCAGAAAACTCTTAGAAATAATCAAAAGTTTCAGTAAAGTGGCGGCATACAAAATAAACCTAGAAAGTCAGTAGCCTTCCTTTACACCAACAATGAGCAACTGGAGAAAGAATATAAGGAGACCTTCCCAGTCACAATAGCCTCAAAAAAGTAAAATACCTAGGAATAAACCTAACCAAAGACACCAAAGACCTCTACAACAAAAATCTTAAAACCCTGAAGAAGGAGATTGAAAATGACATCAAAACATGGAAAGGCCTCCCATGCTTATGGGCTGGAAAATTAATATAGTAAAAATGTCCATTCTACCCAAATTAATATACAGGTTCAATGCAATCCCAATCAAAATCCCCATGAGTTTTTTCACAGACTTAGAAAAAAAAATCCTTAAATTCATATGGCTAAACTAAAGACCCTGAATAGCTAAAGCAACCCTGAGTGAATAGTGCAATATTGGGGGGAATTACATTACCAGACTTCAAGCTTTATTACAGGGCTATAGTCATAAAGACAGTCTGGTACTGCAAAAAAAAACAGAACCATGGACCAATGGAACAAAATTGAAGATCCAAACTTGAGCTCATATAACTTCAGCCACCTCATATTTGACAAACGGGCCAAAAAAGCTCAATGGAGGAAAGACAGCATCTTCAGCAAATGGTGTTGAGAAAATTGGATCATCATTTGTAGAAGAACAAAATTAAACCCCTACCTCTTACCCTGTACAAAAATCAACTCTAAGTGGATCAAAGATCTCAATGTGAAGCCTGAAACCCTGAAGGTGATAAAATAAAACGTTGGCAACAACCTATAAGACATAGTTGTAGGAGGAGACTTTCTAAACCAGACAGCAGCTTCACAGGAAGTAAGGTCAACAGTTGACAAGTGGGACCTCATAAAACTCAAAAGCTTCTGTACAGTGAAAGAAACAATCAAGGAGGTGAAGAGAAAACCCACAGAGTGGGAAGAAATCTTCACTAGTGACACATCTGACAGAGCATTAAAGTCAAGAATATATAAACTACTCAAAAAACAAAGAAGACAAATGACCTACTCAAAAGATGGAGAAAAGAGATGAATAGAGTCTTCACCAGTGAGGAATTAAAGATAGCTGAGAAACATCTTAAAAAGTATTCATCATTATTAATAATTAAGGAAATGCAAATTAAAACCACTCTCAGATATCATCTCACTCCAGTACGACTAGCTAAGATCAAGAAAACAAAAGACAACGGATGCTGGAGAGGTAGTGGGGAAAGGGAAACACTCATCCACTGCTGGTGGGAATGTAACCTTGTACAACCACTATGGAAAGCAATGTGGAGAACCCATAAAAGACTCGGAATGAGCTTACCACCTGACCCAGTCATACCACTCATGGTATGTACCCCAAAGACTCATACTATGGCAAAGATATATGCACATCCATGTTTATTACAGCTCTCTTCACAATAGTGAAGAGCTGGAACCAACCCATATGCCCCTCAACAGATGACTGGATGACAAAAATGTGGTTCATATACACAATGGAGTTCTATTCAGTGGTAAAGAAGGATGGCATTATGAACTTTGCAAGTAAATGGATGGAGCTCGAAGTCATTATGTTGAGTGGGGTGACCCAGTCCCAGAAAGACAAACGGAGAATGGTTTCCCTCATTTGTGGATGCTAACACCAAATCCCCCAGATGAACGGCAAGCTGAATGACAGTATGGTTATATTTTTGTTTATCTGAAAGCAAGTATGTTGTCATAATGTGAATCCCTCAATGGGTTCTAGATTCCACCCACCAATTATTTTCAGACTCTCTAATTACAGTATATGGGTGGAGAGTATGTATCCATATTTTAGAATAATATGAAATTAACAGAGGAAAATGTGAATTCCTAAGCATGAAAAAGGACTGAGAGCAAGATGCAGGACAGTTATGACAGAATGCATGATCTGGGATAGGATGGGGTGGGATGGGGGGAAGGGATAGGGGAATATGCCTGAAAAGAAATGAAAAAATGATGTATGAAATACATAAAACATCAATAAAAATAAAATAAAAGAAAAAAGAAAAAAAAAGTTTTCACAGGGTTAAAGTCTGAAGAAACCCTTGATGTGGTTTGAATGAGCAATATTCTCCTAGGCTCAGATATTTAACACTCTGTTCCTAGTTGGCTGCCCTGCTTGGAAAGATTTAGTAGGTGTGGCCATACTGGAGGAAGTGAGTCACTGGGGGAGGTCTCTGAGAGCTTGTAGCCTAGCCCCACTTGGATTTCCCTTTCTCTGCTTCCTGTATGCAAATGAAAATGTGAGCTCTTAGCTTCCTGCTCCAGTTCCTACTGACAGGCCTCCCTACCACTATCTCTGAACTGTGAGCCAAAATAAACTCTCTTCTATATAGAAATGCTTTTTGGCATGAAAAGTCACTAATACAGATATATTTTGAAAAGTAAATTTGTGACAACTATCTAAAGATATGTGTTACATAGTGATGCTCATAGTCTCTCCTTTCTACTTGGGGCACTGATTAAAGGTTAACTTCTACTGCATTAGCAATTTTGAGCCACAAAAAGTAACAGAGATAAAAAGTTAATACTTCTAGGTTTTACCAATCATTATCAATAAATTCCATTGCACTTTGGGGATGTGTGTATGTGTGTATGTGTGTGTGTGTGTGTGTGTGTATGTGTGTGTATAAATGAATATGAGACCTTACTATTTAGCACCTAAAAATAAATTACTAGATATTTCTTAAAATATTTTTAAATGGCTTTAGAGATGTGATAGAGGCATGAGATTCATATTTACAAATTCAAAATTCAAATCAAGTAACCAAATCTGCATGGAAGTCAGGATCTTTCGTGATTCACTAAAACACCAGAGAGTAATTTTTGCTACCACTGTAGCTAGCCTCAGTAGGGTTTGCAGCATGCTTTTCCCTGGCTCTGACAGCTGCTTCTAAACATGACATCACATTGAGGCTGGACGAGTCAAAATGACCCTTATAAAGAAGACGCATTCCCCGAGACAAGTGACTGCCCACTGTGAATTCCATAAGGGCATGAACAGGACTTTCATTACCCTCACTCATCCTATCAGGATGAAAGATTCAACTGCCACTTACATGTGTTATGTAGCGAAGCTCCTTCATGTGCACAGGGAAGAATGGCTCCTTTGAATTTTATCATCCCCACAAAATATTGCTCAGGAAGTTAATGCAAATCACATGATCATGTCATATAAAAGCAATCATGAACACATGCTATGCAAGAGTGAAAAGCCAGAGCTAATTATGCACAGTAGTCATTCACACAAGTCAAGTCAGACTTCAAACTCCATGTTCTCTGTAGATGATTGGATTTCTAATTTTCTACTTTGAGAACTTCAGTCAGTCCTCTGAAGGCTTTTAATGTGCTAACTCGTTTAGGTATTATTGAAAACTCTATGTGGATTTTATTCTTACCCTGATGATTTATGTATTTCTGCATATAAAACACGTAACTTTCCAAAATAAAAATGAATGATATTCCCAGAATTATAATTCTAGGCAAAATAACATCATTATGCTGACATTTTACCTGTATTTTTAATACATTCACTGAGTCAGAACATGGAATTTTAGAATACAAACATTGTTTCTGCTCTCAAAATTGTACCTGAGGAGCTTCTTTTAGCTTGGCCAAACAGGTTTGAAAAAAAAAAGACATTTAAAGTGTTTGTTCTTAATTAACAGCGACTGCTCTTCCCTGAGTTTTAGCTTTACACGTTGCTTAAAAATCCCAGATGTATCTGTACTTGATTTAGTTTCAATGACCAAAAATTCAATGTTAGTTCAATACATGGTTAGGGTTGTCTGCCTTCTTATTTGGGGAAATAAAAATAAACCATAAATACAAGGAGTAGAAATGTAAGATTTAAGAAAAGTTAATTCAATTTTTTTGTCTGTTTATGCATCAGGAGAGGGGATGGGTCAGTTTCCAATATGCACTTAAAACACATTCAGTTGTCACGCCTCTTACTGGTTGATTTTGTAATTTTAAAGCAGATTTGATTTGCCTTAAATGAATAAATTTGAATATGTTTTACTCTCTGTTTTACAGATTTTATGAGGAGCACTGATCTTTGCTCTTCTTTAAAGGTTAGGTATAATTCAACCATGGATCCATTTGGTCCTGAGACTTTTCTCTATTGAGAAATTATTTTCCTGTTTTAGTCTTAGCTCAAACCCAATCTCATCAGGGTTCTGTGTCCCCTTGGCTCGAGTTTGTCTCAAGCTTAAATATCGCTGAAAATTTGTCCATTTCTCCTAGGTTTTCTGATTTATTGAAATCTAAACTTTCAAATCATTTCCTGATAATCACTTTATGTGACTCAAGTCCCTCCTTTTGTCTCTAATTTACTAATTGTGGTGTATATGTTTCATTTGATCAGTTTGGCTAATGATTTGCCAATGTTAACTTTTTCTGTGATCAAACACATTCTTTATTAACTTTCTGTATCCCATTTGTCAGCTTCTGGTCTGATCTTAAGAGAATGTTTCCTTCCATCGGTCTTGAATTTGGCTTGTTATTTTTCTATGACATCAAAAATGTATTAGATTACTTGTGATTTCTGAGTTTGTTGTTTTGGAAAGTATAGTTATTCCTTGATGTGAGGTTTTATGTCACAAACACCTTCAATTTATGCTGGGAAATGGAACTAACATATTCCTTTTATTCTACAACTTTTAAAGGTCCATGGTTTTCTAAAATGCTCATTCTAAAACATTATATTAAGTTTCCACATTTGCACATTCTCTATATTTTCTCTTCCTTTGGATTCCTCATTTTATTCAATTATCATTTGATAAGTTACATTTCTCGTTTTCTTTGAAGAGTTGCTTTTGTGCTAAAATTCCATCTATTTGGTGGAGAGTCCCATGAGATGTTTCTCTAGGGGTTGCAATTCCCACTTAGCAGTTGAAATAAGAAAGCAGCAACAGCAATGTGGAACCCAATAAAGCTTCTAAATTTACTACCAGGAAACTGGAAACAACTTCACCCCCAATCAAAATTAAAAGAGGAGACAGATAATGTAGGATAGACTAGGAATTTAGATATTAATGAAGACATTACTAAGAATAAACTAATAATAAAAAAAAGAGAGGAAACCAGAGGCGAGGCAAGGTAAGAAACACAGGGAAAGCACATGACTAAAGATGTGGATTAGAGAGAAGCTCAGGAAATAAAACAGATGCAACACAAGAAAACACAGACAGACACTGCACGTGCATGAGAGCTGTTCTCCCACAAGTCTTCTCATTCTGAAGTTCACTAGTTGTGAATGGGGCAATGGGATATTTTCCTTCTTAGATCAAGTGGGTCAAAAAAGAAGGGTTGCTCCTCTAAGACTCAACCTGGCCTGCAGGGGGCAAGAGCTGAGACACCTACTGCAGTTGGGCTGAATGCACAGAAGAGGAGTGTGTGTGTGTGTGTGTGTGTGTGTGTGTGTGTGTGTGTGTGTGTGTGTGTGTGTGTGTGTGTGTGTGCAAACATTGGGGCATATGAATTCCAGAGCTGCCTAAATGAGACTTCCATTACCCAAGGAAGGCTGTGGACCAGGGGCTGGAGCTCCCTGTCACCAAGGAGCTCTATCAGTGTAGAGGGCCATCTGCTCGGTGGCAGATGTGTTTCTCCTAAAACTTTCTGGGGCTCTGAGGATGGAAACAGATAGGCAATCAAACCAAACATACTCTGTTTTGGGGCAGGAAGGAAGTCCAGCTCTGTCCTTCAATGATCTTCTGTATTCCAAATTCTGGTCTTTAAGGCCCCTGACTGGTCCATTTAGGTTCTTGAAGAAAATAATCAGTTTGCAGCAAATAATCAAATAGTGGGTATTGGATTAGCTCAACAGTAGATGAGGCCTCGTATGAGGTCTTTAGTTTGAATCCCAACACGTTAGAACTCATGGACACACATACACATTACAAACAATTCAAAATAATAAAATAAATATTTCTAAAAGCAAGTTTGCTACCAATTCTTATTAAATTTTACATGTGAGTATATGTCTGAAAAGAAAACAAATGTTTAGATTATTTTATATCAACTTATTATGATTGTTGTTAATGAAATTAGTATAGAGGATAACTACTGAGGGAGGTTTTCACTGTTGATCTCTATGTCTTGAACATTTTACAGTAAAAGCATATTTATGTATTACTTTCGCAAGATAACAAGGGAACACAAATTTCAAAAGCCACTAACATTCAGAACCTCTGGTCTAGCAGTGACCTTAAGATTTGCAATTTCTAAATTGCTGAGGTCAAATGTAAAATATAGCTGGCATAAGATTTGCTTACTGAAACCTAATGGAGTCTGGACAGGGACCAAGACTCATTTATGAAAAGAACATTTTTCATAATGACTAGATATCAAGGTCTAAAATTTCCTTTGTAGATTTGCCAGGATAAGAAAAAGTAGATTAGGTAATAGACAAATCTATCCAAGAAAATATTTTCAAAACAACTTTTTCATTTACGTTTTCAATTATCTGTAAGAATAATTCCATTACCCCCATTTCCTTTATATCATTGAAAAGAGAATTATTCTCTGGTAGTCAAACCAAAGGATAGATCCCTTTATTCTCTAAACAGAGAAAGGTGTTCTTAGGATGGAAAGATGAAAACTGTGGCAGTCAGTATACTATGCACACACACACACACACACACACACACACACACACACATACACACACACACATGTACAAGGGTGTTTCACATCAATTCACAATGCTATTATTAGATGTTCTTTTACTTTATTAAAAGGAAGACACGTGATCTGCATTTCCTAGTTATTAGCAAATATGAAGATCTGCCCCTGAAGGAAGTAGTTCTTTTGTCTCCTTCAGAGGCAGCCTCAGCCCCTGGCTCATCTGCAAGCACCCTACAAATCTGACTCTAACCCGGTGTCTTCAGCTGTGTAGTGCCTGTGGAGAGCTCTAACCTCCCTCGCTAAGACTGAACTCCCTGAAGCCTGCGTAACTTTATTCCCAGAGAGATAGACATTTCATTCACTAATTTTGTAGAAATGAACTATCTCCTATTACATGTTTTGCAGAGAGAAAGGCAGTAAAATCCATTTTCATAAGAGATGATTGGCAAGGATATGTAAATTGATTCTTTTCTGCACTATTTAGGAAATCTTCTAAACAGTGCTGCTAAGGGCGACGCAGCATTCTGTGTTATGGGTTAATGGCGCTTTCTGACTGAAATTAGAGAACAAAATACTCTGTAAGTTTGAAAAGGCAATGTGGCTTTGCTTCTTCAAAACTTCTCCTATAAAAACGTCCTGTTAGTGGAGGAGGGGGATTAATGGTTAACCTGAGGGATATGCCAGACGATTGGAGCACTAAATTAAATGTATCTCAATCTCTCAATCTGTCAGTGAAAGTTAATAAAACAACAATCAAGAGTGAAAAAAGCATGCTCATGGGCAATTCTCTGTAAGTGGTTAAACAGAAGTGAATACCTTAAAAATCTTACACTGCTTTTCACATTAACACATGACATAGCTCAGAAGTGAAATGTTTTTATTATCCTTTATTTTCACACAAAAAAAACAGAAAGCAGGGTGAAGTGAAGTAGGTAAGGGCATTGGGAGAAGGGAGGGTTCTGAGCTTCCTCTCCCTTGTCCTTGGGCTGACTTTCTGATTCACTATTCCTCCTGCCCACAGCCTACCCATTGTATCCTGCAATATTTAACTCAGATTTTACTTCCCAACTCCCTCAAATACTCCAGACACATCCTCACTGTGGTTCTTAACAGCGCTCTATTAAAATGACATGCTATGTTTTTCTGCCACCCCCATGAGACTATAAAACTTCAGACAATGAAGGCAGAAACTTGCTTATCCATTTTTCAGGCCCAAGCAGAATATTACAAAGCATCTGGAGACGCTACCTTCAGCATTATACAAAACTGTAACAGAATGCTCCAGACATTTACATACATCACAATGGCATGCTAGTCCAGCTCAACCTCGATTCAGGCAGGTATTTTTTAACTAAGTTTAACAATTAGAAAAATAACTCTGAAGGAATTCAATTTTTTAAATTTACAAAATATTCAACATGGAAGGGGATAAACAGCAGCCTGTACTTCAGAATCACTGGTGACAATGGCTCCATTTGTTATGTCAGGTCTGAAGGCAGAAGACATTTCCAGCAGTATCTTCAATCCAGGTGTAAGGTGGGAGTCAGATTATGGGTTGATTTGTAAGTGTCTCAAGCAGAATGGTTAGAAAATATTGGGGTGTGTGTGTGATTTTGTGTGACTGTGTGTGTGCATGTGTCTATGGGTGTGTGTATATGTGCATATGTGTATTTGCGTATATATATATATATATATATATATATATATATATGAATGTTCATGAATGTGTGTATGCCTGTGCAGTGTGCATATATATATATATATATATATATATATATATATATGGTGTTATGTACATATGAATATGGTCTGTGTATGTGTGTGTAGGTTTATGTATATGTATATGTTTATGACTGTGTGTACATCTATGTATTTGTATGTGTGAGATGTGTATGTATATACGTTTGTGTGCACATATATGTACAGGTATAGATGTGTGGATGTGTGTGTAGTATATGTACGTTTATGTGTATATGTGTCTGGGTGTGTGGATACATGTGTATATGGTGTGTGGTGTATATGTTTGCGTATGTGTCTATGAGTAGTGTAGATGTATATTTATGCGTATGTATATTTCTATGCTTATTTGTATATATGTGTGTGGCGTGTGTATGTTTATTATATGTGTGTCAATACATCTACTAATGATGTGCATGTCTGTCTGTAGAGCAGAGCAATGCATTTTTCTTAGAACAAATCAGTGTCCCCTTATTCTCTAATGTAATTCTTGTGCTGCATATCAAATATCCAGTTGGGGGAGGCCCTGTGACTCTTTCTTAGTTCAATGCCTATGGGGATGCCAAAGCAGAGGGTAAAGAAACCCAAGGTTTGAAAAGTTCTACAAGACCACTGTTGCCTTCCAATTCCTTTCATATTGATGATTTTTTTAATGTTTTAGGGTCTCATACATGCAATAATGTGCTTTGAGCCAGTCCTTCCCTATTCTTTCTTTTCCAGTTCCTCCCTATTTTCTATCAATTCAATATGCATTTTTTCTTTTATTTTTCATGCTCTGAGTCCATGTGTTTCTGCCTGTTTGCTCCTGGGTATAGTACTATCTACTAGAGCATAGATAGTTTCTCAGATGCCATATCCCTGAATAAAAGTGACTCAGTCTCCCTTAGTAGCTCTCAGTGGCCAATGGCTCCTCAGCTAGTGGATAGATTCAGGAATTCCTACCCCTACCCCCATGCTGGGATTTTAGCTGACTTAATCTTATGTAGGTGTTAGGTATGCAATTGCATGACCAGTTTACAGAGAGGTTTATTTGTAACCTAGTGAGTCTTTTCTTGGGGAATTTATATGTGTCAGTGTAAACTTTTATGGTAATATTAATTTTATTCAAAATTACAGCTCCTTTTAAAATAGCCCCCATGTTTACATTAAAAGAGGTACCTATTCTGAATGTGGATTTGCCTACCAACATTCCTCAGTTTAGGCCAGAGGGGAAAGGCTCTGTGGCAGGCATATGGATATTCTTATGTCCATATTCCTTTCTTCCTGAATATCTATTCATGCTGCAATATCTTGCAGAGAAAATCCAAAGAATGAGATAAATACTCTTCATGTCATTGTGATAATCTGTCCTTCTTTGTCAGAAACAAAAAGAAGCTAGTACTATAGACAACAAACCAGCTAATGATGCTGAGCTTGGGGGTTTTTGTCCTTGCTACATTTTTTCAGGATGCTCTGCAATGCAGATCCTGTCACAGGGTAGCTTGGAAATGATTTTCCCCTCTTAAGAACCAGACTAATTACCTCCTGATTTTCCCTCTGCCTGTAAGCTCTCCATTATGATGCTTCTATAAACTGGGTAATTATGAGACCACTGGGGTGGTCTCATGCTCTCTTAAGTGATGAGACTCTTCTTAAAATGTTCATTAGAGAATGAATTACTGAATTTTGCATAGAGAAAGCATCCTTCCAGAACGCTGCTCTTCTGATGGGACTCAAGGTATCTCTGGCTTCTTAGCAACCCTGTTCATTTCCATCCAATACGATGACTGAAGTGAGATTAATCACGTGAGGAATATGATGGTTTTGACTGAAAACTTGTGGTATTCTCTGTAGATCCACTCATGGAGCAAATCACTACATGTTTCGGTGGAGAAAGCCCTTGAAAATTCAGCTGTATTTGGAGGTGCTCTGCATGCCAGCATGGCTGCTGGGAGTTCATTTTGCAAAGTCCTTGCTGAGTACTGCTTTTCTGTAGATGTCCACGACCTCTGCTCTACAGTCATTGTGAGGGGTGTAATAGAGCTTCATTTTTATAGCTGAGTATTCCAAAGTCTTATTCTCTGCACACTGACCAATACAAAATCAGGACAGCAAAAATCTAAGCATTTGGAGGAGGGTCCACTGTATCTATATATGAAATTTCCAAACAATAAAAGGATAAACATTTCACTTATAAATAAATGAACCAAAGAATTTAGGTGTCTGAAAAAAAATTAAAGTTTATGTATAATTTACTTTAAAGTTACACTATTGCTCTACTGATGAACAATCCTCCCAGTACGACAAAATTTTGTCTTTTAGATCCAATTTTTATTTGGACATCTTATTGAGCCCAATGCACTGAAACAGTGGTCATTCCTGCTCCAATCCCCTGTGCTTCAATAAACAAAGAACCAAAATTCAAAGAAGATGAAAATCTTCCCAGAATGGAAGAGAATTTCAAATTTGAATGCCTGTCTTTTGAAATATCCATTCATGAGTTTAAATGAATGTCAGCAAATTTACAGGACAAATTAGAACTATTATGAGTGAAGAATGAAAGAAGAATGTGTGGGGGCTTCTTTCTTTCCTTTCTCACCCTGCCTGTGAAGCACCTCAATCGGAACATTTCTCTTCCTGTCAGTGTGAGCAGAACCTCCTCTGAGCTCTCCTGATGGTGTCCAGAGCCAGAGGCAAGGTCAGCACTCCCTACTCCAGCTCAGGCAGCTTCAATTTTATACTCCATTAGCACTTCAATTTTATGCTCAAAGTTCATTTTAGTCTACGGTATTAAAATTCTAGGATTTGCTTATCTGGGCAATAAGCATGTGTGGTAATCTAGGCAAATTTAGTCATCAATCTCTAAGGTAGGAGGCAGTCTGCCTATAAACATTAACTTTTAAAATTATTAGTACTTTGCATCCTGAAGTTATGAAATGCACACTTATTTCCCACATACAAATATCATCCTGAAAATAGAAGTTCAAATCAGACAATGCAAACATCATCAAATTGTTATGAATGACAGAAGAGGGTCTGGGAAAAAAAAGTGTGCTGATTAGATGCATATTCCATTAGTAGATACTTAAATCAGAAAATCACAGTGAAAATAAGCATTCTTTACTTTTCTTGGGAGGAAGAATGTGATTTCTGAGGGGAGTGGAGTACTGCACTTGATTTCCTCTAGGTAGGACTTTCAAGGTTGGTTTACTCAGGGTTGTTTAACTTCTTATTTTTCAACTAACTCTTAAACAATCCATGCAGCCGAACAACCTCTCTTCTCAGTTTCAGGTCACATTCATGCACTGCTTCCATCATCATGAGATGCCTCATAATTTTCGCACAATCACTGGGTCATATACACTGGGACCCAGAAGTTCTACACCAAGTATTAGTCTTTCTATTTGCTATAAGGTATGTTTTCAAAGAGATATGAAAAAGCTAAGTTAAATAAGCATAGGTGACAAGTTTGGCCCTGACAGTTAGAGGAAAGGAGTATGAATAGAGAAAGCAGAGCCCATGAGGATATATGTTCACAAATGTGGAGCTAATGTCTGCAAGTGAGAGGGAACATGTCACTTGATGTAACTGCTGGACCCAGGAAAATAGAAATTAACCATGGGGGTAAAGGGAAAGAAGGAGCCCAAGGGAGAGAGATAATAAGAGAAAGGTATAATCAAGGGGAAATGCAGAAAATGTGAGTGTTTAACTGGGAAGGAAATAGTGAGGGCTGTGCAGAGGAAGAGAGAGGAGAGGTAAATTATGTTTAAATGATATGGAAAACCAGAGGGGAATGGATTAGATCAAAACCTACTGAAAATTACAAATACAAAACACATACTATTTTCTATCTATCTATCATCTATCTATCATCTATTTGGCTATAGTATATATGTATCTATATAGTATACTATATATATATATATATATATATATATATGGTACACATTTATATATAATATAGTATGTATTTATTTAAATTATATAAACCCCTTGACTTCCTCTAAGAACTTGAAAACAAGACCTTGTTACTGAATACAGAATATACTAATATATATTAATATAGGACACCTATATTAAACCTCACCTACCCAAGCCTCAGGGGTGCAGAAAGACTGTAAGATCCAGGGGTGGTGAATGATCACAGGAAGCAGAGTTTTTCAAGTGGCTGATACTTGTTCATCTGAACTTACAGCCATGGTGACACACAGTACAAGACTGGAAGAACAGGATCCAGTGGACAAACTCACACTAAGGGGCATTTGTGGCAGAAACTTCACTAAATAGTCCTCAACATGCATGATAGAATATATGACAACCTGGGGGGTATGATGTGGCAGATAGGAGAGGGGGTCTAAATATGGTTAAAATATAGCTTATGAAATGCACAAAGTTCAATAAAATAATAAAGAAAAGTGAAACAAAAAGACCATGTACCTGAGTTTGATCCGCAGGACCCATGTGCTAGAACCAGAGAATTGATTCCCATGGCTGTCCTCTGACCTCTACATATATAGCAGCCCACACAAGACAAATGAAAAATGAAGGAGTCCATGAGAAGCCACACTGAGACTCTTATAATCCATAAGCATTTCCCAGGTCCCTGGGCCTGCAGACAGGACTTTACACAAACTATTGTACATTTTAGGATAGAAGTCATACTTTGCATTACTATACTGACCACTATGCTATTTTCCAAACATTAAGCTAAATAATTATCCTGCTTCATATTTCCACTTAAAACAGCAAGGGATTTGCTTATGCTAGGCATTTCTATATTATTTTCTTGATGAAGTAATTCAAATACAAAAGTTATAAAAAAGCAAAATAAATAAAAGAACAGCAGTGTTCCATTGGATAACACTGAGGTCTAAGTTCTAGACGGAATCAGCTGGTTTTCTCAGGAAGAGCTGAGTTCAAGGCTGGCATAGGTCTGAATACAACTGGATTCTGGTGATCACTCAGGCTGCACTGAGAAACTAATTCTGAAAAGGCAGGTACCGACCCTGCTTCTATCATACTGATAGAGGTTCTGTGCTTTTAATTAAATAATCTTTCTATGTTGATAGAGTCCAGCAAGGCACATTCACCTGGAACTAAAACTAAGATTTACTTTATCATCCCTTTGTTAAATTCACATTTATAAATTACCTTTTCAGGACTTCCTCCAGGTTCTGCTTCAGTTCACTATTAAACCGTGTAGCATCAAATATTAATGAGAAAAGTTAGATCCATTTATATTTTATGCTGAAATGTAGCCAATTCTTCCACAGTGATAATACAATTAGGGAACTAATTTTGAAGTGCATAATGGATTTTTAAAAGTTAACTTATCTATATCAGGCTGTAGCCAGATTTTATGTAAGATATTGGGGAGGGCAGGCATGCCAATGCTGCATTTCTTCAATATGAAGAGGAAAATCTGACAGAGTATAATGCTATACAACACACAAACACACACATGCACACACACAAAACACACACACACACACACACACACACACACATATATATATATGTGTGTGTGTGTGTGTGTGTGTGTTTTATCCATTTATTTCTCTCAAAGCACAGTCTTAGCGTCCCCCTTTTCTCCTAAATACCTCAAGAGTTGCTCATGATTTAGGGTCCACATTTTGGTGATAAACAGGAAATGAAGATGATATTTTCAGAAAGAGAAATCATAACAAACCAACTGCCTTTCTGCATATCTCCCACTGTTCTGTACCATTATCTCCCATTTCACCCCATTCCAGAATCTTCTCTCAGTATATGCTTTTTTTTTTTTTTTTTTTTTTTTTTTTTTCTAATTTCAGTTTTCAAGCCTGGAATCTGAGGCTTGTTCTTCACATTTTTCTCTTGAGTATTTCTCACTTCTAAAACTGGATCAAGTTCTCTGTCTACACCTCATAAATATTTATATTACCATTCAATTCTCTGCATTCAAGCCCACCCCCCTAAACCAAACAATCCAGCATGAAATATTTATTAGGTAGCAGAATCTTTCCTTTACTAAGTCAGTCATTTCCACTTATTTTCCTTTATCCACACACAATGTACCTTTTGCTAAATGAAGAGAATTTTTCTTTTTTAACATTTTTTTTCCAGAGAAAACCCTTGTCAGGCCCAATATTCCAAATATGACTTGATATATCTCTTACTTTTCTGTAGCAAGGGCTTGGCATACATAATTAAAACAATTCTTTAAACTTGAAAGTGACAGATGTAATTAATACAATCATATCCACCATTGCTATATTTGTTCAGTTTTATGTGTATATCAAAATTAACCCCTTCATAATTTTCTGTATACTGTCAGTAGTAAATTAAAATTTGATTCCTATAATTTTCAAAACAGTTCTCTTGTGAAATGCAGAGAGACCTCAGGATGTACTTGGGTCACAGTCAAATTCCATGCAAATCTCTCTCATTACAAGCTGCTCTCCATGGCTTTTTAATCAAGCGTTGTCTCTTTATGAATTATGTGCATTTCACATAACTTCTTAGACCCGGGCTGCTGAGGTGACACATCCTGAAGATACTTCTAAGCCTTTTGAGAGGGCAGTTTAAAGGCAACTGTGCAATGCTGGGACAGACTATGTACAGAGAGGGCACTCAGCTTTCCTTTGAGAGGACTACGGGAAGAGTGAATTCTCTACAGGAAATAAAGATACTATTCACTACCAGTAGTGGCCATTCCCAGTTTTCTCAAAGAGATTTGGGGGAAAGAAAGACAGGAAACACGTTATTAGAAATCTTTGATGCTTCCTTCAGAAGAATGAGTTGTAATACTAACAGTAGATTTTATGGAGATAGGCTGACATGAAGTAATTCCTTTGTGCTGTTTACCTGTGACTTTTTTGTTTACTTGTTTCTCATTGTTACACATTAGTAGTCCAATTTAGCCAGCTAACCATTCCAACTTTACCACAGGAAATTGCTTAGGGCATTTCTCATGTGTCTTTTCATGTCAAACTGCCATTTAACTTCAGATTTTAATGTTTTATGCTGCTTTGCACGAGTCAATGAGCTGATTTTTGTCTGGAAGGCAAGATAGATAATTACCATAGGCAGACACAGCATCCTGGGAATCTTCTTTAGGGACAGCATGTGGTCTGTATTCCAAATTCTGATTTTTTTCATTTTTCTTTTAACATGTACATTCTTTTTTATTATAGTATTTAAGTGAATTTTTTGTACAACTCATACAGTGGTTCCCAATCAAACCCAGTCTGCTCCGTGCCCCAAGAACTCATGCATCATAACACACAAACCAAGCCCTATCCAGCCAAGCACTCAAACCCAGACATCTTATGCAAACAGATCCTCTGGAGTCTTGTCAGCATATCTAGTAATCCTACATAAGGCATACTCTTCTTCACCCAACAGAACATTATCTCTTATAGTGTTCAGTCTAGGGTCAGTCCCTGACCCATTTCTCTTGCTCTGCTTTGAGACAGTATCCTCTTAGCATGGGTCCCATGACTGGTGCCTACATTGCCACAGGTTTACATGTGAAAGTTTACAGTCAGTTATAAGTCACTGCTTCTCAATGTTCATGCATCAGTCCTGGCTCTTCCAATCTTCCTGTCCCTCTTCTGCAATGACCCCTGAGCCATGGGTTGGTGAGGTCTAATATAGGTGGCCTTGGCATGCAACCAGGATATCCCTGGTCCTTCTCCCTGTGATGAGGTGTCAACAGAGTTAACCTACCACCCAGGTAAAGTGCCAAGTAGGTAAGTAGCTGGAAGCCTCTGGCCTACTCAGTCCAGAAAGCCCCAGGGCCAGAGCAGCACAGGCTCCAAGCCCAGGGTCCTCCCTGCTCAGGACATCTCCCCTGTAGAGGCCCCATCTGACCACTTGGGCTACAGCAGACCTGAGTGTGGCACTGCCCTGAGATGGAAGTCTGGAACAGAAGTGGACAAGCCCTGACCACAGGTGGGGTGGGACAGACAGGTGCAGGACCAGAGGTGGCACCTCAGAATGGGAGACAGCAGGGCTGAATCCTGCTGTGATAGGGAGGGAGAACAGCCTGGAGAGGGGCTTCCACCTGCCCTATTATTGCTCCTGGGGTGGAAAAAGAGCTCTGGGCACCCACCCCTGTGTATCATGCACTGTAGTTGGAGGGCCTTCAAGTTTGTCAGCATCATCCCTCGGCCAGAGGAGAGACTGTCACCTGAAACCTAGCCAACTAAACCGACACGTTGGTCCTAAGTCACCTAAGCCATTCTGCATTCTGCTCAGGGGAGGGAACATGGGGGGAGGGGTGACACTCTGGGCTGGCATCCCATCACATACACACACACAAACACACATGCACATACCACTCACACTTGGACACATGCACAGAGACTCAGAGATACAAAGAGAAGTGTTGGCAATTTAGAGGCACTCAAAAGATGCTGAGGGACCCCAGCATATTCCAAGTCCAGGAGTTGTTCATCACAAAACAGCATGTGAGGGGTACCAAGTAGGGCGAAGGAAAGATGCTGAGTTCCTGTCTCCTTTTGATGAGATGGGCTGAGGCCAGATCTTAACACCAAAGGCTTCCTTAAGCCGGTCTGGGAAAGCATCTTGGGTCTGAGGGGTGAGGACTCCCATTAGCGCCTCTCACTCAGGAGCAGCATGGCACATTTTTACAGGAAGGTACCTGCAAGCCTCAGGCTCCAGGACTCACAGATGGGGCTTGGTGGGCCACTCCAGGGGCAGAATACCGACTCCACAGAGACCTCAGGGTCTAGAGGGATTGCCCAGGAGTGAAGGCCGGGTCTGCCGGGCTGGCACCAGATCCAGCGGTACTGCTACCTCAGGTGACACAGGGGTCTCAAACGAGGCTGGCGAGGCCCACTTGGCTGCCCTAGAAGTGGAGGGCGATCAGGGAGAGGAAGTAATGGCTGGGGTTTAGGAGACTGCCCTGGACCCAAAAGTGACAGCAGGAGCTTCTTAGGGCCCATGAGAGGCTGACGGGGGGGGGGGGGGGGGGGGCTGGGAATGACTGGGTGGGCGGGGCTGCTCTGGGCCTAGAAGTGAGCTTATGTTGTGACTGTCTGGGGCCCAAAAGGGAAGGCTTGGAAAGGCCAGTTTGCTCTGATCCTTCAACTAAATGCTGGGGCTGCCTGTGGCAGGGGAGATACCGTGATCACGAAGGTGGTTTTCTCTGGGCGAGGCTCATCCACTGCACTCCAGATGTGCTGACCCCAGCGATTTCCCCAAATGTGGGAAACTCAACTGCAGTGCCAGCCCCCCCCCAACCCCCCGACACTCCTCACCCTGCAGCCATGCCACTGGTCCGCTAGCTGTCTCTTAGGCCAGTGCTGCTGCCCCTGGCATCAGCACAACCAGCCCCCCGTAGAACTCTCCTGGGCCAGCGTAGCCGCCCTCGGTGGCGGGCACTGCTGGGCTATAGGCAGTAATCAAGCTATATGAACAATACAAGCTCAATTAAACCAAAGCCAAACAGAAATATTTACAAATCAGATAACCAATAAAGAGCATTGCGTGCCCAAAGGACAGTGGAAATACACAAATAATATGAAAAACCAAGAGAATATGTCCCCGACAAAATCCACTCCTCTTCCAGAAGGGCACTACAATGAGACCCATACAGCTGGATTCAGAATTTAAAAGAACAACTACAAACATGATGAAAAAACTTAAAGGACACATAGAAAAATAACTCAAAGAACTTGTGATACAAGCACAGCAATATACACAACAAATACAAGGCTTGATGAAATATCAAAAACAATCCATGACTTGAAAACAGAATTCACAAAACAGATAGAAATAGTGAGGAAGACTCAAAGGGAAATCTGCATGAATTCAAAGAACCCAGTGAGCAAATTGGAAACAACAGCAGAAAGCCTCACAAGCAGAATGAATGAAACAGAAAACAGAATATCAAGAAAGGATGACAAAGTTGAAGATCTGGAGTCCTTAAAAAAAGACTATGTAAAATTAAAAGAAAATAAAAAGAATGGAATATGTAGGATATGTGGGACAACATGAGAAGACCAAATCTAAGAGTCATAGGCATACAGGAAGGTGAAGAATCTCAGACTAGTGAAGTTGAACAGATTTTCAACACAATTATACAAGAAAACTTCCCCAAATTAAGGAAAGAATTAGCTATAGAGATTCAAGAAGCACATAGAACACCAACTAGACATGACCTGACCAGAAAATCACCAAGGCCTATCATAGTGAAAACATTAAATACAGAGAACAAAGAGAGGGTACTGAAGGCTGCTAGAGAAAAACAGTAAGTTACATATAAATAAAAACTCATCAGAATCCCAGCTGACTTCTCAATGCAAACTATGAAAGCCAGAAGAGCCTGTTTTTTTTCTTAATAATCACTGAGAATCAGAGTCTACAAGATTGAAAAATAATTCAGTAGATGATATAGACTTGCAGAATATGAGGGAACTATGGTCCCTTCAAGCACTAGTACACTGTGAATTAAACACAAATTACTGTGGAGTAGTTCCCTTAATGCCTCTAAAATAGATACACATTTTCCATATCTACATACTATAGGTATAGATTCATAATGATCAGACATAAAAAGGTAAGTCATATTTAAGCAATACCTTAATATCTATACATTTCATTTCTATAAATTGGGTTTCAGCATACATGATTTTTGTACTTCAGACACAGTGAACATATATTATGTCAATGTACATTTTTACAACATCATTTTCAAACTATACTATTTAGCATAATGTGACATATTTAATTAATTCCACTTTATTATAGGAAGTCAGTCTTTTTATTCTCTTCAGGTTTTAATCTTTCATACAGTACTTAGATTAAATCTTTATTGCTAATTAACATTTTTCCTCATCATAGATTCATGTAGCTGACATTGAATTCCTAACAGGAAGTTCAATGTGAGGCATAAAAGTAATTTATAACATTTACTGAATTACAAGTTTTGAATGAGCAAACAAAGAAATATTATAACTGGTGTCCCCTTGAGTATCTTCCCCAACTGCTAAACAATGATATAATAATGTTGAGCAGCCAGCAACCTCTGATTGTTTCTGGGTGGCCAGGGAAAAATGCAAGCTCTCCTGTGTCCCCAACTATGACTCAATGTTTTTTGCAATGTTGGACAATAACTAGCTCTGCTGAGGTTCTTCATGTTTAAAGTAGCTTTGGTGAAGTGCATACTGGCATCTATTGGTGGAGAGATCTTTCACAATCTTCATCAGTGAGTTTTCCAAAGATGCACAATAATAGAATTTCTGTATCATAAAAATGAAAGTTTTGCCTGGCATATTGGCATATAACTTTAATCCCAGCAGGCAGAAACAGAGAGATCTCTGTGAGAAGCATGCTGCCCTTGTTTACTTAGTAAGTCCCAAGCTAGATGGAGCTACAGGGAGACCTGGTTTCAAAAAATAACAACTACATTATAACTTTGAGACTAAAATAATAGCAAGGGAAGAACACCTACAAACAGCCTGTTTTTAATTCAATATGCAAAGCATACAGAAAACATTCTCCCTTTGAATCTTTACTCTTGGGTCAATGTTGTGCTGGAATGAAGTTCTTCATAGAAAATGACTTCATGAAAACAATGTAATTATAGCTTCCAAAACAGCATGTTTTCTATCATGTAGTAGATAATTGTCATCATTGTAATCTCCATTCCTTTTACAATGTGTTTGAACTTGGAATTTTCCATCTACATACATTTATGTGTGTATGTTTTTCAATGGAAAATAGATTTATTCATGTCAGAAGCAACCATCCCTGAGTTTCTTATGCTGTGTAAGTTTTATGATTAAATATTTATTTAATGTTGATTATGTTGATATTAATTTAGTCATCAGGAATGGAACTATGAAGGAAGGTGGTAAAAATCTCAACCTAAGGGGCTGGAGAGATGGCCTAGCAGTTAAGAGGGCCGACCGCTCTTGCAGAGGACCTGGGTTCGATCCCCAGCGCCCACATGGTGGCTGAGAACGGTCTGTAACTCCACTTCCAGTCGAACTCCCGTTCCAGGGGAATCTGACGCCCTCTTCTGATCTCTGCGGCATTGCACGACACGGGTGCACAGACCTACACACAGACAATACGTTCATACACATGAATAAATAAAATAAAATGTAAAAAAAAATCTCAACCTAATATTTATAGAATAGAATTTTAACACATTGCTTCAACAGGTTTGTCTTTTGCTAAACCAAATGTAACCATCGGTCACAACTAAGATTTTTTTCCCAATCATTCTTTTTTTTTTTTTTTTTTTTTTTTTTGGCTTTTTTTTTTTTTTTTTTTTTTCCTCTCCCTGTAGCCCCAGCTGTCCTGGAACTCACTCTGTAGACCAGGCTGGCCTTGAACTCACAAAGATCCGCCTGCCTCTGCCTCCCAAGTGCTAGGATTAAAGGCGTGCGCCACCACGCCCGGCCCAATCATTCTTTACACTGAAGTGTTAGATGTACCACAGTTCCCTGCCCAGGATGAAGGACAGACCTCTGCACCTCCTGCTTTCCTTAGCTTCATTACATATTTCTCCCCATGCGTTTGTATGAACCAAGTACAGATTTAATAGACTTGCTATTTTAGGACCCATTTGTTAAACATTCAATTTTCTTTTAAGGTCTCAAATCATCCCCATGATTTAAAACCAGCATATCATTACTCCCTTAGTTTTTGCCTAAAATAGTACATTCATTTATTTTATATTTGGAACTGGAAAGCATTTTTCTTCATTAATACAGATGCATGGTGCTAATACATAAAAGGTATTGATTAGAACATGTTAAACACTCACAATGTGAAAAGGAACAGTAATTTGGAGTTGTCACAATGTAAAATAAGAAAGGCAGTCTTCTAAGGGAAAATCTGGGCCAAGTTGTAAAGACAGAGACTGCTCCTTCCACTTAAAATCACTTCCAGAAGTATAAGAGCTCTTGGATGGTTCCGTGTCTCTCTACAGCTCTTGCCATATTATGATGTCTCTAAGATTTAATAAATAATATGCACTTGGTACTAAAAGAATAAGCCACTAAAACAAAAGAGCCACTGTGCTGGGTATCTTCTGTGGTGTCTCCAAGCCAGTGACTGGAAATGTTACTCTAAGGGCACGGCCTCAGAGTTCTTTGCTACTTTTCATTATTAGAGGAAGAAAAACTGTGTTTGGTATACAGATGTACTCAGCTGATCATAAATTAGCAACATCTTTCCTCTATAGGCAGGATGACACATTGTTATAGATTCTGGTTAGCTACCACCCTGATCCTTTAAACTCTCACCCACTTATTTAATGTTGTTTTATATCTACTTTTCTAATATGTATGTAAGCCTTCAAATGTAATGAAGTTAGCTATGTAAGTTCTGAACTAAGAATACTGACTTGAGCCTCTGATGTTTGTATTCTGCATGATGATTAAGAAAACATATTTATCAAGATTATATTTGGGGATAGGGAAATATCTTGGTGAAGTGTTTGCCTTGCAAGGATCAAGGCCTGAGTTCTAACCCACAATCCAATCCAATCCCCCCCCCCAAAAAAAAATCTGGCATGGAGGTCTGTGCATGTGTCTCTTAATCTTTATCATGACCCAGATCTCTCAGTAGCCAATAATCCCACATGACTAGTCTGGCTGGGCTATGATCCCTGGGCATCCACTTGCCTTTGCCTCCTTAGGGCTGTGATTATAAGTGCAAACCTCCACGCCAGTCAGATACATACACAAGGACACATACAAAATACAAACAGTCACATACACACACAAAAACATGTAAATACACACATACATATATGCACACATATGTACACACATACACACATACACACATACACACTTACACACATACACACATACAAACATACAATGCACACATATAGACACATATAAATATGCATCATATGCATGCTTATTCACACATACAGACACAGGAAAATGCACACACAAGTATACAAAACACATACATATGCACATTCTTTCATACAGGCACATACACACACACACACTATATATATATATATATATAATATATATTATATATATATATTATAATTAAAATAATACCATATTGTAACTTTAGCAAAATATACAATGAATTCTGAGGTTAAGTGGAATTGGAAATGTCAACAATTTTCTTTATAATTTTTATTTATGTCACAGATAATTCTAAGTTTGGTTTTGTTAAAAGATGAATTTTTGCAATTATTGTTACTTAATACTAGCACTGAGAAGAGGGGTGCAGGCCAGGGGACAAAGGTAGGCCTACGGGAAGAAGTCCTGAGCTTCAGGCCAGTACTAACCTTTTAATAATTAAAATGTAATTAACATTAATATTTATTAGGTTCTTTCCTTTTAATGATGATTTTTTTTGTTTTTGTTTGTTTGAGACAGGTATCCATGTAGCTCTAGCTGGCCTAGAAATTGCTATGTAGACCAGGTTAGACTCAATCTCACAAGATCCATCTGCTTTTGCCTCTCAAGTGCTAGTATGAAGGCATGTCTTACTTTATCCAGCTCCTTTTAAATAATAATTTCCTTAAACTTTACTCTTTTATATAAGCTGTTACTTATAATTTTGAATGTCTCTTCCCTTTACATATATAATCATGTGCTCTCAATTTCTTTTATTTCTGGTTCTGATTTCCTCCAATTTATAAAAATTATTTCAAGCTTAAAAATACATCAAAGCAGCACTTGCTTGGAAATACACTTTTGGCCTCAGCCTACTGGACACACAAACTCCTTTCCTGGATCTCTGGCTCTCTGTCTTCCCTTTTGGCATGCAAATTCAGAATCAGGACTGTATATTTCTTTCAATTTCCTTACCTAAGCCAGAAATATGATAAGTAAGAATTGCTACAAATATATAGCAAAAATAGGAATTGCTACATATATATAGCAAAATTAGGGTTCTAGAAATATTGTTATAATTTCCCAGTTCTAACTTTTCCATAGAATAGAGATGTAAGAGGTCATTTATAAAACATAGTTTTGAGTAAACAAATTCTCTCTTAATTTGTCAGGGTAGTGGTGAAATGCTTACTCCAGTTTTCTTATGTCACAATAGAGTATTCTGTTAAGTAAAAAGAAAAAAAAAAATTTGAAGCTCCACACAATGCTTTTTATAGCACACTTGTAAGGATATTTTTTTCCACCAAGTTCTCACGCCAGACATTAACAACACATTCTGCATTTGAATATCAATATTTAATACAGATTCCTTATGGTGAGAATGCAGAGCTCTAAGCCTAGACCTTTTACATACTCCTCAGACACCAGTACTGCCCAGACCGTCATAAGTCAGGCATCCCTACACCTACTTGTTCAGGTTTGATCACTTACTATGGCGGCTCGCAAACTCAGAATTACTTACCATAGCTAACCATACTTCAGGGCACAACCGAGGAACAGTGAGAAGGAAGGAGAACAGAAAGGGGCAGAGTGGGGATGTGGAGGGCGAAGCATGAGGGACAGGCATTTCAGGGCCCCGTAGACCTGCCTTGCATCTGCATGTACCCAACAGCTCAGATCTGTCAAAACTCCATAATAAAAAGGTTAAGGCAATTTTAGTGCAAGCATGATTGGTTAACTCTTTGGGCACAGATGAGTGAAGCCAGGCTTCAGTTCCCCCAGCCTCCCTGGCTGATAGCCAATGCCCACTGGCGTGGCCCCTGTGTCCTCTGTCCTCCATTTTCCAAATGTCCTCTTACAAATTAACAGGAATGGCTGCACTCTGCATACCAAACCTTTCATTTTACTCGGATTGTTCTGGAAACTTAGAAGCGCTCAAAACCTTTATCAGGAACGAGAAATTAATAAAACAAAAGTTTTCCCATGAGCCCTGTTACTCAGGAGTTTATAGAGGCTTGGGTGTCTTTTGCTAGAATCTGGGGTTAGATACCAAACTAATTTTATTGCATCATATAGATTTCTATAAAGTGATTTTTGGGGTCATTTTTTGAGACAGGGTCTCCCTGTAGCTCTGGCTGTCCTGGAACTCACTCTGTAGACCAGGCTGGCCTTGAACTCACAAAGATCTGCCTGCCTCTGCCTCCCAAGTGCTAGGATTAAAGGCAAGCACCAACACGCCCGGCAAATATAGTGATTTTAGGCTTCTCTATTTTTTTTTTTCAGAAATAGACCTAGATTTTCATCTAGTTTTCAAACAATATATATTATCATGTAGAATTCCACAAGTTTAGGCAAAGTATTGTCAAATACCTACTCTCCTAGCCCAGGAATATTAGTCCCTCACCTACCACCAAGAATCATCTTAAAGCCCTGTAACTGTAAGAGAAATGGATGAATATTTGCAATCCTGGGAAACAACAAACCTTAACCAAGAAGAGATTGACAGTTTAAACAGACCTGCAATATTTGAGGAAATTGAGGATGTAATGAAAAAAAGGCCAGGCCCAGATGGAGTCACAGCAGAATTCTATAAAACATTTAAAGAGGTACTACAACCATTACTACTCAATCTGTTCACAAGGATACAAACAGAGGGAATTCTCCAAAATTCCTTCTATGAAGACAGCATCATGCTGATACCCAAACCAGGTAAAGATACAACCAAAAAAAAAAAAGCTATAGACCTGTCTCATTAATGAAAATAGATACCTGCAATTCGCCTAAAGACCCACATCAAAAAGAGCATCCATCATGACCAAGTTGGATTCATACCAGAGATGTAGGGATGGTTTAACATATGTACATCAATAAACATCATAAAACACATATATAGACTGAAAGACAAAAACCACATGATCATCTTGATGCAGAAAAGTCTTTGACAAGATCCAGCATCCCTTCATATTTCATGTTTAAAGTCCAAGAGGGAATCGAACTGAAGGGAACATTCCTCAACACGATCAAAGGCATATATAGAAAACCCACTGCCAACATCATCCTAAAGGGAGAAAAACTGGAACCATTTCTCTTAAAGGCTGGAACCCAGCAAGGCTGCCCCTTATCTCCACTCCTCTTTAACACAGTGCTTGTAATGCTTGGTGGGGCAATAAGACAAGAGAAAGAAATTACAGGAGTACTAATTGGAAAAGAAGAAGTTAAGTTATCCCTTTTTGCAGATGATATGCTAGTTTACCTAAGGGATGCTAAAAACTCCACCAGGAAACTTGTAGAAATGATTAAGAGTTTCAGTAAACTGGCAGGATACAAAATTAACCTGGAAAAATCAGTAGCCTTTCTTTACACTAACAATAAACAAGTGGAGAAGGAATATAAGAAGACCTTCCCACTAACAATAACCTCAAATATAATAAAATACCTGGGAACAAACCTAACCAAAGATACCAATGATCTCTACAAAAAAAAAATTAACCCCCTGAAGAAGGAGATTGAAAATGACATCAAAAGATGGAAAGATCTCCCATGCTCATGGATTGGAAAAATTGTTCTACCAGATGCGAAGCTATATTACAGGGCCATAGTCATAAAGAGAGCCTGGGACTGGCACCGAAACAGACCTGTTGACCAATGGAACAAAATTGAAGATCCAAACTTCAGCTCATGCAATTTCAGCCACCTCATGTTTGACAAAAGGGCAAAAATCTAAAATGGAAGAAGGATAGCATCTTCAGCAAATGGTGCTGGCAAAACTGGATCATCACTTGTAGAAGAACAAAATTAAACCCCTACCTCTCACCCTGTACAAAAATCAACTCCAAGTGGATCAAAGATCTCAACATGAAACCCAAAACTCTGAAAGTGATAGAAGAAAAAGTTGGTAACAACCTACACGACATAGGTGTAGGAAAAGACTTTCTAAATCAGACAGCAGCTGCACAGGAAATAAGGTCAATAGTCGACAAATGGGACCTCATCAAACTCAAAAGCTTCTGTACAGAGAGGGAAACAATCAAAGAAGTGAAGAGAAAACCCAGAGTGGAAGGAAATCTTCACAGTGATCCATCTGACAGAGCATTAATGTCAAGAATATATAGACTACTCAAAAAAACAAAGAAGTTAGAAAACAAATGACCTCAATAGATGAACAGAGACTTCACCAGTGAGGAAATAAAGATGGCTGAAAAACATCTTAAAAAGTGTTCAACAGGGGCTGGAGAGATGGCCTAGCGGTTGGGAGCGCCGACCGCTCTTGCAGAGGACCGGGTTCGATCCCCAGCACCCACATGGCGGCTAAGAACCGTCTGTAACTCCAATTCCAGGAGAACTCCAGATTCAGGGGAGTCTGACACCCTCTTCTGACCTCCGCGGCATTGCACCACACGGGTGCACAAACTTGCATGCAGACAGTACATTCATACACATACAGAAATAAATAAAAATTAAAAAAAATTTTTTAAAGTGTTCAACATTATTAATAATTAAGGAAATGCAATTAAAACACTCTCAGATATCATCTCACTCAAATATGACAGGCTAAGATCAAGAAAACAAAAGACACCAAATGCTGGAAAGGTTGTGGGGAAAGGGGAACACTCTTCCATTGCTGGTGGGAATGTAAACTTGTACAGCCCCTCAGCAGAGGAGTGGATAACAAATAGTGGTACATCTACACAATGAAGTACTACTCAGCGATAAAGAAAGATGACATCATGAATTTTGCTAAGTGAAGTAACACAGTCCCAGAAAAACAAGTGGGGAATGGGCTCCCTCATTTGCGGATGATAACAACAAATCCCCAGATTAAAGGCAAGTGGAACAACAGTATTGTTATATTTCTGTGTATCTTAAAGCAACTATGTTGTTACAATGTAAATTTTTTAATAGGCTCTAGAATCTATCCACCACTTACTTTCAGAATCTGTAATTACTGTATATGAGTAGAAATTTTGTATTCATATTTTAGAGTAATATAAAATTAAAGGAGGAAAATGTGAAATCCTAAACATAAAAAAAGACTGAGTGAAAGACGCAGGACATTTATGGTAGAATGCATGATCTGTGGTGGGGTGGGGGGAAGGGATAAGGGGGGGGGGAATATTGTCAGAACTGAACTGAGAAATCATGTCCGAAATACACAAAACATCAATAAAAAGCATTATGAAAAAGAAATTATGTGGTTTGACCTTAGTGTTGCATGTGCATATTCCACTTTGCTTTTAAATACATATTCATAGAAACTGAACATATTTATTAACAGTTTACTGAAGTTATGTGCATTTCTACATTTTTTTTTTAGTCCAATTAGAGTCACCTTGCTCTCCATGCCCCCACACCTACCCCAGGTTCATGCACCCTGCCATCCCTGCCCTGTATCTTTTTCTGATTCTTATCAAATTTTTTCACAAGGAGAGGATTATTGTACTTGGGGGATCTTTATGTTCCTCTGCTGCTGTTCCCTCCAATCTGTATTTTTTTGCTTCACATATATTGTGTCGTGTATATATAATAGTATACTATATATATAATATAAATATATATTACCACTATAAATGACCAAAAAAAAATATTAAAATATATATTTACATATATATTACCATATATATTTACTCTATATATATATATATGATATATATACTATATATATGTTGGTGTGTGATTGTGTGTGTGTGTTTGTGTGTGTATGTGGTGTGTTGTGGTGTGTGACACCTATACTCAAATTATATCATCTGTACACAAATGTTATTTCCATACATATTTCAGGATTCAACATTTTTTCCTTTAATTATATTACCCATCGGCGCTGGAGAGATAGACCTAGGCGTTAAGAGCACCGATGCTCTTTGCAGAGGACCTGGGTTCGATTCCCCAAGCAAACCCACATGAGACCCACGCTGAGAACGTTGGAACTCCAAGTTCCAGGGAACTCCAGTTCAGGGGAATCCGAGACCTCTTCTGACCTCCGCCGGCCATTGCACGACACGGCGTCGCACGACCTGCATTGCAGACAATCACATTCCAATACACAACAAAAAATAAATAATAATAATAAAAAAAATATATTTTTTTATTATTCCAAATTTATGCCTACATATCCTCCACCAATATACCAAGATAACAAAGGTCAAAAGTAATGGTGGGTTAATTCTTTAAAGCCTGTTACAGGATTTACATTATCAGGGCACAGTGCTTTCAGGGAAAGGGGTATATAACATTGATGTTGCTCAGTTTGCCTTACAATTCGGTGCTTGGTGCTAGCATCCACAAATGAGGGATACCATTTGTTGTTTGCTTTTCTGGGACTGTGTTCTTTCACATAGCATAATATCCTCTAGTTCTATCCATTTACATGTAAAAGTTCACCATGCCATCCTTCTTTACCACTGCATAGAATTCCATTGATGTACCACATTGTCTCTATCCACTCAATTGTTGAGGGAAATTGAGGTTGGTTCCAGCTCTTTGATATTGTTAAGAGAGCTGCAAGGAGCATGGCTGTGCATGTATCTCTGTGGTAGAATGAGTCTTGTGGGTACATACCTAAGTGTGGTATGGCTGTGTCAGGTGGTAGGCTCATTTTGAGAACCCTTTTAAGGGTTCTCCACCCTGCTTTCCATAGTGATTGTACAAGTTTACATTCCCACCAGCAGTGGATGAGTGTTCCCCTTTCTCTACAACCTCTCCAGCATTTGGTATCATTTGTTTTCTTGGTCCTAGCCAGTCTTATTGGAGTGAGATGATATCCTAAAGTTGTTTTAATTTGCATTTCCTTAATTATTAGTGACATTGAACATTTTTAAGATGTTTCTTAGCCATCTTTATCTCCTCATTTGTGAAGTCTCTGTTTAGCTCTTTACTCCATCTTTTGAATGATTCATTTGTTTTCTTTCTTCTTTGTTTTTTGAGTAGTTTATATATTCTTGAAGTGAATGTTCTGTCTGATGTATCACCAGTGAAGGTTTCCTCCCACTCTATGGGTTTTCTCTCTCACTTCACTTGATTTTCTTTCATTTGTACAGAGCTTTTTTGAGTTTAATTGAGGTCCCATTGTCAAGTTTGTTCGACCTCTCCTTCCCATGCAGCAGCTGTCTGGTTTAGGAAGTCTATGTCTTGCAGGGTTGCCTTGCAACATTTTCTTCGTTCATCTTCAGAGTTTTGCATTTCATGGGGTCTTCTGATCCATTTGAGTTGATTTTTGCACGGGCCAGATGGTAGGAGTTTATTTTTATCTTCTACAAGTGATGATCAATATATAAATTATTATAAACCAACACAGACATGTAACTATGTATTTTGTGATTCATATCATAATTTAAATAGGATACAAAATAGAATATTTGAATAGAATTCATTTAGAGATTAATATAAATGTATACTAGAATGTAAGAAGAAACTTAACTAAAGATTATTGATTTTCCTCATAAACTGAACCCATTTGTATGCTGGTGTATAAATGATTTTCAGTTATGTCAGAAAACCATATTCGAATTAAGATACATTTATTCAATTTATAGGAAGTAGGAAATAATTGAGCTTCTAATTTATGCTCAATATTTCCAATAAAACACACAAAATACCTAAAAAATTAAGCAAGAATATATTGCCTGATCACTTTATATGTTTAAAAAAAACTACATATTTATAATCATTGAATTTATTTTGATTCCAAGGACACTGCCTATTGGAATACTAAGGAGAGAAGATTCTGCCAATGATGCCCCACAGGTAAATCCTCAAATGACCAGCAATGCATAGTGTGGTATGTAAAGATGGGCACAACTGGACTTGGAAAAGGGAAAATCATCTTAGGATTTCAGAGGCAGTTCTTCAAGGGATGGTGATGGGGGTGATGGGTAAACACTGGTTGTGTGATATAACAGCCACCATTATTATTCACTGGAATCTAGAGTCTGGCATTCAAATTCATGGAATTGATTTAAATGTAAAACCAATCTTTAATCTTTAATTGGACATTTTGTAATTTATTCCTGATCCCACGAAAGACATTTACACCTTCCAGATGAACTGAGACCTACAGCAAATTTTTATCTCTTGGAGAAACATAAACAACATACATACCCTCATTCTCCATAGTGACTAGTAAATGACAGCCTGAAACATAGCTAACATACCCTGTGAGGCAGCTTTCAACTCACAGGTGTTACTTATCAACACACAGATAAATGACACCAGAGAGTTCAACCTCACTGCTACCTTAGAACCCCCTCCTTATATTGGACACATTAGAAATGGTGTACTTCTTAATATGAATCAATTTGCTGAACACATGGTCAGCAGGATAATGTGTAGACAAGTAATTGGAAGTAGCTCTGTGGCGAGAGTAATTCTGATGTTCTCTGAGCTCCGATGTAACCTTTATCTGATTGTAACTGGTATTTTATTTGTAAATTTATACCCCTTAATTTTTCAAATTTCTGAGATTCCTTACTCTTCTCAGTGTTACAAGTTATAGCTGGGGTGAATGAGCATCACCCATCCTGGAGTTTAGAACTGAACAGAGCTCTATAGGGGTGACCTGCATTGGTGGGTGCTTCCTGACAATGACATGTCTTCAGTTCCAGGTAGACTAACTGGCAACAAGGAGAGGAGACTCTCAAGCTTTCACAGGACAGAATTATCTGCACAGAATCTACCGTGAGCTCTGAGAACATAAGCTGGCTGCGTGGTTCCAAGGTTAAGGACATGTCATGTCAAGAACTGAGTTATGTAACCCAGCTATAATAGCACAGTGTTTCCTTAAGAACATCTAAATGCATTCCCATTCCTCCATTTCATATTAACAGATTCTATGAGTATATTGCATACAAATTTAATTAAAAAATCTCACTAATACTTTGTAAATTCTTCTACATAGTCTTTGTTATGCAAAAGCCTGATGTATTTTTAAATACATTGACTTACTGAGCTATGGAACCACACACCTTTAATCTTAGCACTCGGGAGGCAGAGGGAGGCAGATCTTTGTGAGTTCAAGGCCAGCCTGGTCTACAGAGTGAGTTCCGGGACAGCTGGGGCTACAGGGAGACCAAAAAAAAAAAAAAAAAGACATTGTCATATGAGAGTTTATAGAAGGGTAAGTATACACAGAATGCTGCATTAGTAATGAGGTAATGAGTCAAAATGATTTTCTGTGTTATACTTTATTATTATTGCTACTTAAATTCAGATATAAGTGGAACTTCATGTGTGTGTGTGTGTGTGTGTGTGTGTGTGTAAAAGATATACACATGGTTAGGGCTAGAGGTTGCAAGCAGGAGCTGTTTTCATCTGTTCCTCCACACTTAGCTAAGTTTACTTTCTACACTGAACCTGGGCTTCCATCTCATCTAGGCTGGCTGCCCCTGCACTCCACTGCTGCAGTTACAAATTTGTGACACTGAACTTGCTGTTTAAATGGGTGCTGTGAATCCCACCTCAGGCTCTTATGTGAGAAGCCAACCTTTCACCTACAGAGACATTCCACCATCCTTCAACATTTAATTTTAAGAAATAATAGAACATTTTACCCAGTTTTTATGAATGATAACATTTTGAAAACTTATAATAGAATTTTACACCTAGTCCCTCAACACTGCAATATCCCAATACAAGGTATCGCGACACCATCGCCCATGCCCAACCCCACCCTTAAAGCTGTACCTGTTTTCCTCCTTCCTTTCCCAAGTTCCTCTTTTTTTGGTCATTTTTATAACATTTCATTTTTTAGCATTTGGCTTTGTCCCAGAGCCTGTCTGGAGACTGACCCTGTGCTGTGAGATGAGCTCGCAACCTCTCTTGGTGGTGTGGGACCCATCATTCCTTCCTGCACATTCACAAGAGCACTTGAGTGTTCTCCTCTTTGAAGCTCCTGTGTATGACGCTGATGTAAGCAGTATGCGTGGGATTTCCTGTGAACATAAATTTACATTTATCTAGGATCAATGTCCATGAGTACAACAATTTGTCACCATGTAAGGGAGCTTCAAGGTTAGTTTCTTAAGAAACTGTTAAAATGTTTTCCAAAGAGGGTGTCTTATAAGGTATTCTGTATCCTTGCTTGTGTTTGTGTGCTAAATGTTACTTACTGCAGACATTCTGATGAGGTGGTGGAGTCCTACTCTAGGTTAACTGTATTTCCTTCCTAAAGGCTAATGATGTTAACCATCTGCCATCTGTTCAGCCGTGCATCTCTTCACCAGTAAACTGTCCCTGTCTTTCACCCATATTCTAAATGGATGTTTTTCATATTGAGAGCTATTGAGTTATTTTTATAATTGAGATGTCATCATTTTGTTAAAGATGTGATTTGAGAGTAGTTTCTCACAATGTGCAATTATTCTTTTCACTCTTTCAGCAGGATCTTCTGTAGAGCAAAAAGTTTTAACCTTGATGAAATCAGTGATTGACCTTTTCTTCCACACAGTGAACTTCTGATGTCAGGTCTAAGAACTCTAAGATCCAGATCACTTTTGCTGTTTATTTTTAAAAAAAATAAATTCTAGCTCATAATCTCTTTTAATATTTTTATAATGTACAATTCTGTTAATACTTTATGTAACTCCATGAGGATTTGTTAAACCAGGTGTTTTTTCATTTTCTTTTTTCTAAATTGGCTTTCTCCTACACTTTCTTCTATTTGTGTGTGCCTGTGTGGGAACTCTGAATTGTTCATTGATCACATCTCTTCCCTCTGCCAAAGCTACTGTATAGATCATTGTTTCTAGATATTCGGCCTTGGAGCCAGGTGGACTGGCTTCTTCTATGTTATTCTCTTTTAAGTTTATGCTGTCCCTGATTATTTAATTGGCTTTCCACATGAATTTAAGAAGCAAATTAACTAAAATCTGCTGGGAATTTAATTGAAACTTCATGAGAATTGCATTAATTATTTATATCAATTTGTAGAACAGTAACATAATTATTACACTGAAATTATCAACTTACAAGCCCAGGATAACTCTCTAGTTAGAATTTATTTCATTTCTTTTATCAAAAGCTTGAAGTTTTAATATAAAAATGCTTTAAATATTTTGTCAGATTTATATCTATTTATTTTACTTTATATTGAGAGATTTTTTTTTTGTTTCTAACATATATAGAAGCATAATTGATTTTTAAGCTTTTTAATCTGGTAACTTTCCTGAAATAATTTATTTTGGGAAATTCTTTTTCTATAAATACTTGGGGTTTCCTGTGTAGATAAGCATGTGACATATAATATCCATTTATTGCTTACATTTCACAGTTATTTCTTTTATCTTCATCCACTATGAAGTTACATAGCAGTGGTAAGAGCAACCATCCTTGCTTGGGAGCTGATCTCCTGATCCCAAGAGCAATTATTATTTTTTAAGTTAATTTTATTGAGTGCATTTCATACAACATTTCTTAATCAAATTTAGACTCATTCCCCCATCCATGCCCACCCCTCACCCCTCCTCACTCCCTGCCAGAGCTCATGGATTCTGTCATACATAGTAAGTCCTGTCTTGCATCTTTTTCTCAGTTTTTTATAACATTTACTGTTTTGGTCAGTTCTTTGAATAGGTTTTCTTCTCTCTTTTTGTTCCCATTAATTTTATATTATTCCAAAATATGCACATGTACACTCCACACATAAATAAAAATTACACATTCTGAAAATAATCCGAGAGACCTGAGGACTAGATCCTCAACTGACCTTGAGAAAACAATAACCTTGGTTAATCTGGGCTAACTGTGTGGCTTTAAGCATCCAAAAGGAAAGTACAACAAGATACAAATAATCAGTAAGACCAGAGAAACTGTACTGCAGACATAGAACTTAAGATCTTAGTAAAAAAGACAAAAAGAATAAAGAGAGAGTACTGTTGTTTTGCCTATCTCCAATTCTTCTTCTTCTTCTTCTTCTTCTTCTTCTTCTTCTTCTTATTATTATTATTATTATTATTATTATTTACTATGACAAATGAAGTGATCATCTGTAGGCTTGCTAGTTGTTCTTTATGAAGTTGAGCAAGTTTCCTTCTGAATTAGTCTGTGTTGTTTAGAGGAACACAACCATGGGGCACTGCTCTGGTTTTGCATATATGTTGTATGCTTGTATGTGTGTGCACTATGTACATATTTGCATGTATGGACAGTAAGATAAGGGTGCATTTTGACACCTTGATTCACAAGACTGTCAAGGTTGACAAGTACAAAATACATTGCTTCGAAGCGATGATAACTGCAAAGAGGTGGCCTGGGTGTATTCTGTCACTGTTCTGCAGTAAGGAGAATGTTTTAAAAGGATTATTGTGTTGCTTGCTTTAGTCTGAATCCATGAGTTTTCAGATTCTCTTCTCCCTGTAAGCTAACATGTATGCAACAAAGCAAGTCCCAAATGTGTGACCACAATCCCCTTCCTCAGATTCCAGGGTTTCTGTCCAATCTGTCTTCTTTTTCTGTTCTTTTCTGAAATTTCAGTCTTAAGATACATTGTTTGTACATCTTTTTCACTTGTACTGGGCCTGGCAAGCATAGCAAAGAACATTTGCCCTGTATGCCTTCCAAGCTCTTTTGGACTGACTACCTTAGACCTTTGCCTTTTATAAACTTTCCAGACACAGAAGTAACAGAATGCTGCCTTCAGTTCTTTCTTCCTGAAAGGATTAAGCATACAAAACTCATGAAGTATACACTAAGTTCTTGTCTGCATTCAAATATTGTTTTTGAACATATTTTGGTCAATTTATTTATTCTCACTTTTGTTTTCAATCGGGTGGGAGGTGCAGGTTCTTATTTTACCATCTGTAGCCGAGAGAAAAACCTCTCTGATAAAACTGAAAATTTCCTGTATATCCATTAGTAAAGTTCTATTGGATATTACTTAATAATTATAAGAATATGATGTTATTTTCTACTATAAATACAAAATACATATTCAACTATTTCCTTCAAATATTTGGCATTGTCATAAAATGATGAATATAGATTGGTTGAAAAGCTTCATCAAATCTAAGGCCTCAACCCCAAGGTATACTTATAACAAGTAAATCCATTTGTGCAAATGAAGCCACTTCTACAAATGGATGTGCAGATGGCATTGTGTTAGGGGTCTTATGAAGAGCCAGTGTGAATGCATACCAAGATCATCTGTCCACTGAAACAGCTGCTTTGTTTCATAATTTAATTTTAATTGCAATGATTCGATTTCACCAAAGCTTATGGATCCGTGGAATTATCACCAGGCAGAGGTGAAATATTTCTAAATCACTTACACCAACGGATGTGTGCCTGTGAGGCAGCAACCTTCACTGGAACAGACACACAGGAAGGAGAGTGTCACTGCCGTGATACCAGAGTGAAAACCTGAAGCCAGTCAGGGCCTATGCACCACAGTCCTTCATGACACAGTGCAGCCCTGCCCATCATCCAACAGAGACACAGAGAACTTAAATGACTGTATGCAACCAATGGCCCTCCCCAAGAACCAAGACCCCGTATGAATGTTGACAATCAGATGGGGGTTTCCCAGGGAATTAACACAATGTCTGCTGTACATGAGCCTTGAGAAATTCAGTAAGGCTGAACTAGGACAATTTCAATTCTGTTTGTATGAGTTGTTTGTTTGTTTGTTTGTTTTTGTTTTTGTTTTTGAGACAGGGTACATAGCTCTAGCCCTGACTGGCCTAGAACTCATTATGTAGACCAGGCTATCCTAGATTTCACTATGTACACCAGGCTGGCTGGGAGCTGAAAGTAGTAACTCGGCCTCTGGAGTGCTTGGCTTGAAGGATTGAAGGCATCACCCACACACAGCCACCCACAGGTTGTTTCAGTTCTAACTCTTGATGATCATGCCTGGGAAGGCACTAAACCTCCAGGACATCCAAGTCCCCACTCACAACAGATGGAAGTATGATTTATGATTTATGAAGGTCATTCAAGGATAAACCTTGGAGAACCCATGAATGTACTCTGAGAATTATAAAGTGCCATGAACATTTAAGGGTAATAAAACTTGGCGGCCATGCCCACTTTCTTCTTTAAGATGAAAGCTCCACTGACAAAAGTATCATCTTCATCTTTCCCTAAAGAGGGCTTATTAAAGGATATTTAAAATAGATTAAAACAGAAACATGAGGTTAGTCTGCTGTTAATAGTCCTGAGCTATCAATGATTTCGAGTACAGCCTTCCAAACTTAGGTTATTTCAGTGAATTATAGGTTAAGCAATTTCAATAATAGAGAAAACATATATAATCTACAAATGTCAAAAATCAGATAAATGATATACAATTCTATGGTAAAAGTAAGTATTTTCTTGGAGAAAGAAAAACAATAGGCTTGTTGGAAAATTAGTGGTCTGAGCATTTTCACACCTTATTATTTTTCCAACTAAATATTAAAACATAGATTCATTTTATCTGTTCTAAATATCCCTTGATTTATAATATATCCTTTTGAAATTTAGTACTTTGACTCTTAAAAAAATCACGTTTAGTATAAATACCATATTGAATAAAATTTCACTTAACTTTGTTTACTCTTAGAGCCTGAGTATATTCTAAAACTTGAATATATTAAAATTGATATTTGCAAAGAAATAGCTAAAAGAGCACCATTACAAGTGGATGTTGAGATTGTGATGTCTGGAATTTTCCCAGAAAGGTGAAGTATGACTGAACTAGTCTTACAATGTGAAAATATATTGGGGCTTTTAGTTTCATCCTTAAAGCTAAGCAGTTTTTGTCTTTAGAGTGTTGTTTATGGCCCCATCTGTATTGCTTTGTGCCTCACATTCAAGTTGCTGAGATCTTAGGAAAAAGCCATTTTTTTCATGCAAAGTACCATGCAATGATTTAAAAATATCTGGGACAAATGTTTTCATAGTTTGCCCAGTTTATAAATGCAATTTAATTTTATATAAGTGTCTATAAAAGTGGTGCTTCAGAGATGACTTGTGAGTTAAGAACATTGTTGGCTCTTGCAGAGAGGCCTGGGTTGGTTCCATGGCACACACAGATGTAACAACTGGCTATAACTATGTTTTTCATGGTGATCTAACAACCTCTTAGGTTTCCACAGGCCATTGGCACACGTTGGTGCATTACATACACTCAAGCCAAAACTCATACCAAATACAAAAAGCCTAAAAAATAAATATCCACAAATTCTTCAACAATGCGGTTTATTCTTAAATTTTTTCTGAAATGTTATGTTGTTTTAGCAGAAAATTATATATGATTTTATCTTTCTTCTGGGAAGAGGTGTCTGTGTTGTCAGTGACAGAACAGAAGGCTGGTGACCAGTGTGGGGAGTGGAGCAGTCAAAGCACCTAAGCTATAGCTATTTCACAGAAGAATGGATGATGTTTCTTGTTTTCAATTTTTATACTGCGATACCATTGCTGCAGCATGTTCTAAGTAGGATATGACTCTGTGGTTGGGAGGCTCTTTTCCTTCCTTTTCTCCAAAGCCCCTGGGCCTTCCCACTGTAGCACACTGTATCTCTTCCTACCCCCTCTTGGCACATGTGTTACTCCATCATCAGTTTCGAGGCTGGAAGTCACAGAAGTAGAAATGATGTCAGGATTCCATGGAGAGAATTCCCGAGTTAATGTAACCACAGCTTTCCCACTTATGTAGTGAATTGTTTTACACTCATGGGTTGTCTTACTTAAAGCAGGCAAACTGATCCTTCCACCAAAGGAATTAATCATTACTTTTAATTTGTCATTATGCAAATCACAGTTGAATTCTTTTGCAAATGTATCACAGGATGGCCCCTGGCCTAGGAGCTAATAACACTTTGTTACCTCTGAAACCTAGAGTAAAAAAAGGCTCCCATTAATGTAAACAGCCAATGTCTGTCCAGCTCCTACCTGACAATGCCAATGGCCAAATAAAATCTGTTTTAATAGGATTTAACAGCTTTTCACTCCAATTGTCCAAAGTCTTCTAATTCCTAAAAAAACAACAAACAACAAACAAACAAACCAAACAAAAAAGACAGCATGGTCAGGTTCTTCACACCAATAACCTCACCTTCCTGGTACCAATTTCTGTACTAGTTACTTTTTACTGCTATGATTGTTTTAGCTCATGGTTCTCGGTGGACAGTTAGTGGAGGCACTGGAAACAAGAAGCTAGTTGGTCATATTTTCATCTACACACAAGAAGCAAGAGCAAGCAAACAGGAAGTGGAACAATCTTATAAACACTATGCCCACCCCTACTGACTCACGTTCCTCTAGCAAGGCTGGACCTCCTAAAGGTTTCAATTCTTAAATAGTGCCACTTATTGACTGATCAAATGTTCAAATACCATGAGTCCTACGTGAGGGACATTTCTCATTCAAACTATAGCATGGCAGAGGACTCAGGGAACCAGAGAAGCGTACATACCTTAGTTTAAAGTGAGCGTCTACAGTCCAGGAACTCCTGAGTTCCCTTATAGCATCATACAGAACCAGAAACAGTCATGGTCATCTCAAATCCCAGCACTATGGAACTGGAGGCAGGGAGATACATAGTTCAAAGTCATGCACAGAAATTTCAACAGCAGCTTAAGCTATACTAAATCCTGTATCAAAGCAGAACCATGCAAAACAAAGTCATTGATAGGTTACTAATATCAGTTCTGTTTTATTTAGTAAAATTAATTTTATATAGCCAGATATTTTCCATTTCCTGAAATATTACAATATTCAGTTGTTTAAAATAATTTTATTTTTAAAATTCTTTTATTATAATTGCACTTATCAGAAGAACAACCCATATGTATGACTTTAACAATCTGTAATTGACTGACAAGATTAATAAAGGAAAACTTCTAAATATATAGACAATATTTTTAGACATTACTTATTTATAACTGTTTTAATTAGTATATTTAGAGTTTTTATTTGTTCAAGAGAGCTAAATCATCTACAATTATCTTATATTTTCAGTAGTATAAACTGAAAAATCATAAGTAGAATAGATATCCAGAATTACTACAAAGAAATATGGATTTAGCAGTCTCTATGGAAATATAAAGAAATGTGATTTAGTTGGTGGTACAAATTGTATTAAGAAATTAGAGATTATCATTATGACCATGATATTGATTATGATTATGGTGGTGCAACCTATCCTCCTAGCCCTTGGAGATAGAGGCCGGGAGATCTCTGTGAGTTCCGGCCAGCCTGGTCCCTCCCCAGTGAGTTACAGGCCGCTGGTTCTACAGGGGACCCTGTCCAAACAAGCAAAGGAGGAGGAGGAGGGGCGAAGCAGGGATTATAGATTACAGGAGAAGCAGAAAACTCTCACAATATAACAAAGGAGAATGTGGGAAGATGGGAGAAAATATGATAGATGCAGCAAGCAACAGTCCCAAGTTTTATGAGTGTCAACTTACCTTTTTGTGTGGGGACATGATCCCAAATGCGCGGGATCCGAAATTGAATACCTTATTAGTCTTGATCTCTTCTTCCACAACGTGTAAAATATACAACAATGTATATCCATGCCCCATTTCACCAATTGGTTTCATTATTTTAAAACAACTAGGTATTTTATACATTTTGTATCAATTGTATCACCACTTTTACCTACAAGAGTAAAATACTCTCATTATGCTAAGTTGAGTACTTATGTTTATATTCTTACACTAAAAATTATTTATTTTTTTTATTTTTATGTGTATGAGAATTATGACAGCAGGTGTGTAAGTACACCCCTGCCATGCAGTGCCCTGGAGTCATAAAGGGATCAGATCTGAAACTGGAATTTTATAGTGTTGTTAGCCAGCATGTAGGAGCTGGGATTTGAACCTTGTCCTTCTTCAAGAACAGCCAGTTTTTTAACTATGAGCCATCTCTCTGGCCCCCATATTTCTCACTTTTTATTTAGGAACTTAAAAAAAATAATATATGTCTAAATTAAATCAGTAAGTCTTCCCCATTAGTCTTTCTGTTTCTGTGGTAGTCATTCACTTGTCTGCATTCTCTCCCACCTTTGAAAAGCATTTTTTTCACTTGGCTGTATTATTTTTACATTGGCTCAAGGACCTCTTTTCCTTTTACTCATTCTTGAAAATCCAACTGTGTATTAACAGTTCCAAACCTGTGTGGATCTGAACATGTGAATCTTAGTTTTTCAGCTGAATAAAGCTGAGGGGTTTGCTCTCACCTCATGTCTGAGTATCTTGATGTTTTTTAATTGTCTTTAAGTGGTAAGCTTTCTTACTATTTTCTGAGGTTATTGACACTGAATTCACAGAATATCCAAAACTTTGCAATTATAGGTTTGTACTGCCATTGTGTCTATTTTTGGTATCTATTTCTCACAGGAAACATACCACGATTTGCAAAGGCATGTACTTTAATTTCCTAGAAATTCTGGACTGGAATACAAAGGGAAAAGTGCCAACAGGAATGATTCAGGAAGATGTTTTGTCTCAAAATACAGCTGTATTTGAGACCTTGTCAAGCTCAATGTTAATATCACACTGAGTGGCAGGATCTATTCTTTTACTGAGAATCATTGTGATGGGAAAATTTTTGACATTTGTAGATTATATATGTTTTCTCTATTATTGAAATTGCTTAACCTATAATTCACTGAAATAACCTAAGTTTGGAAGGCTGTACTCGAAATCATTGATAGCTCAGGACTAAGACTAACCTCATGTTTCTGTTTTAATCTATTTTAATATCCTTATAAGGCCCTCTTTAGGGAAAGATGAAGATGATACTTTTGTCAGTGGAGCTTTCATCTTAAAGAAGAAAGTGGGCATGGCCGCCAAGTTTATTACCCTTAAATGTTCATGGCACTTTATAATTCTCAGAGTACATTCATGGGTTCTCCAAGGTTTATCCTTGAATGACCTTCATAAATCATAAATCATACTTCCATCTGTTGTGAGTGGGGACTTGGATGTCCTGGAGGTTTAGTGCCTTCCCAGGCATGATCATCAAGAGTTAGAACTGAAACAACCTGTGGGTGGCTGTGTGTGGGTGCATGCCTTCAATCCTTCAAGCCAAGCACTCCAGAGGCCGAGTTACTACTTTTCAGCTCCCAGCCAGCCTGGTGTACTAGTGAAATCTAGGATAGCCTGGTCTACATAATGAGTTCTAGGCCAGTCAGGGCTAGAGCTATGTACCCTGTCTCAAAAACAAAAAACAAAAACAAACAAACAAACAAAACAACTCATACAAAAAAAACGAATTGAAATTGTCCTAGTTCAGCCTTACTGAATTTCTCAAGGCTCATGTACAGCAGACATTGTTTTAATTCCCTGGGAAACCCCCATCTGATTGTCAACATTCATACGGGGTCTTGGTTCTTGGGGAGGGCCATTGGTTGCATACAGTCATTTAAGTTCTCTGTGTCTCTGTTGGATGATGGGCAGGGCTGCACTGTGTCATGAAGGACTGTGGTGCATAGGCCCTGCTGGCTTCAGGTTTTCACTCTGGTATCACGGCAGTGACACTCTCCTTCCTGTGTGTCTGTTCCAGTGAAGGTTGCTGCCTCACAGGCACACATCCGTTGGTGTAAGTGATTTAGAAATATTTCACCTCTGCCTGGTGATAATTCCACGGATCCATAAGCTTTGGTGAAATCGAATCATTGCAATTAAAATTAAATTATGAAACAAGCAGCGTTTCAGTGGACAGATGATCTTGGTATGCTTCACACTGGCTCTTCATAAGACCCTAACACAATGCCATCTGCACATCCCCCATTTTTTTTGTAGAAGTGGGGCTTCATTTGCCACAAATGGATTTACTTGTTATAAGTATACCTTGGGGTTGAGGCCTTAGATTTGATGAAGCTTTTCAACCAATCTATATTCATCATTTTATGACAATCAAATATTTGAAGGAAATAGTTGAATATGTATTTTATTTTAGTAGAAAATAAATCATCTTCTTTTTTTTTTTTTTTTTTTAATTTATTATTTTGTATGTTACAATTACTGTCTGCTGCAAGCTGTGCACCCGGTCGTGCAATGCCCGGAGGTCGAATGGGGTCGGACCCCTGGACTGGAGTTCCCTGAATGGAGTTCAGACGGTTCTCGGCCGCCATGTGGGTGCTGGGATCAACCCGGTCCTCTGCAAGGCGGTCGGCGTCTTACCCGCTAGGCCATCCTCCAGCCCAATAACATCATATTCTTATAATTATTAAGTAATATCCAATAGAACTTTACTAATGGATATACAGGAAATTTTCAGTTTTATCAGAGAGGTTTTTCTCTCGGCTACAGATGGTAAAATAAGAACCTGCACCTCCCACCCGATTGAAAACAAAAGTGAGAATAAATAAATTGACCAAAATATGTTCAAAAACAATATTTGAATGCAGACAAGAACTTAGTGTATACTTCATGAGTTTTGTATGCTTAATCCTTTCAGGAAGAAAGAACTGAAGGCAGCATTCTGTTACTTCTGTGTCTGGAAAGTTTATAAAAGGCAAAGGTCTAAGGTAGTCAGTCCAAAAGAGCTTGGAAGGCATACAGGGCAAATGTTCTTTGCTATGCTTGCCAGGCCCAGCTATCAATGATTTCGAGTACAGCCTTCCAAACTTAGGTTATTTCAGTGAATTATAGGTTAAGCAATTTCAATAATAGAGAAAACATATATAATCTACAAATGTCAAAAATCAGATGGGAGTTTCCCATCACAATGATTCTCAGTAAAAGAATAGATCCTGCCACTCAGTGTTATATTAACATTGAGCTTGACAAGGTCTCAAATACAGCTGTATTTTGAGACAAAACATCTTCCTGAATCATTCCTGTTGGCACTTTTCCCTTTGTATTCCAGTCCAGAATTTCTAGGAAATTAAAGTACATGCCTTTGCAAATCGTGGTATGTTTCCTGTGAGAAATAGATACCAAAAATAGACACAATGGCAGTACAAACCTATAATTGCAAAGTTTTGGATATTCTGTGAATTCAGTGTCAATAACCTCAGAAAATAGTAAGAAAGCTTACCACTTAAAGACAATTAAAAAACATCAAGATACTCAGACATGAGGTGAGAGCAAACCCCTCAGCTTTATTCAGCTGAAAAACTAAGATTCACATGTTCAGATCCACACAGGTTTGGAACTGTTAATACACAGTTGGATTTTCAAGAATGAAAATTTTCAAGAATGAAAAGAAAGAAAAAAAAAGGAAAAGAGGTCCTTGAGCCAATGTAAAAATAATACAGCCAAGTGAAAAAAATGCTTTTCAAAGGTGCGGAGAGAATGCAGACAAGTGAATGACTACCACAGAAACAGAAAGACTAATGGGGAAGACTTACTGATTTAATTTAGACATATATTTATTTTTTAAGTTCCTAAAATAAAAAGTGTAAGAATATGGGGGCCAGAGAGATGGCTCAGTAGTTAAATAAACTGGCTGTTCTTGAAGAAGGACAAGGTTCAAATCCCAGCTCCTACATGCTGGCTAACAACCATCTAAAATTCCAGTTTCAGATCTGATCCCCTTTATGAACTCTGAGGGCACTGCATGGCAGGGGTGTACTTACACACCTGCTGTCATAATTCTCATACACATAAAATAAAAAAAATAAATAATTTTTAAGTGTAAGAATATAAACATAAGTTTACTCAACTTAGCATAATGAGAGTATTTTACTCTTGTAGGTAAAAGTGGTGATACAATTGATACAAAATGTATAAAATACATATTTGTTTGTTAAAATATATGAAACTTCAATTGTGAAATATTTGGTGGCATGTTATATACATTTTAGTTTTATATTTTTACATTCTTGTTTGGAAGATTAGAGATTTCTAAGACTAAATAAGGTTTATTTCATATTTCGGATCCCTTGTTCATTTTAGGGATTCATGTTTCCCTTCACACAATCAAAGGTAAGTATGACATTCTCTATTAAACTTGTAGACTTTTGTTTCTTGCTGCATCTTATCATATTTTCTCCCATCTTTCCCACATTCTCCTTTGTTATATTGTTGAGAGTTTTCTGCTTCTCCTGTAATCTATAATCCCTCTTCTTCCTCCTCCTCCTCCTCCTCCTTGTCTTTTTGAGACAGGGTCTCCCTGTAGAACCAGCTGGCCTGTAACTCACTGGGTAGACCAGACTGGCCTTGAACTCACAGAGATCTCCCTGCCTCTATCTTCCAAGTGGTAGGATTAAAGGTGTGCACCACCATAATCATAATCAATATCATGGTCATAATGATAATCTCTAATTTCTTAATACAATTTGTACCACCAACTAAATCACATTTCTTTATATTTCCATAGAGACTGCTAAATCCATATTTCTTTGTAGTAATTCTGGATATCTATTCTACTTATGATTTTTCAGTTTATACTACTGAAAATATAAGATAATTGTAGATGATTTAGCTCTCTTGAACAAATAAAATACTCTAAATATACATAATTAAAAACATTTATAAATAAGTAATGTCTAAAATATTGTCATATATATTTAGGAAGTTTTCCTTTATTAATCTTGTCAGTCAATTACAGATTGTTAAAGTCATACATATGGTTGTTCTTCTGATAAGTGCAATTTAATTAAAATAATTTTAAAAATAAAATTATTTTAAACAACTGAAATATTGTAATATTTCAGGAAATGGAAAATATCTGGCTATATAAAATTAATTTTACTAAATAAAACAGAACTGATATTAGTAACCTATCAATGACTTTGTTTTGCATGGTTCTGCTTTGATACAGGATTTAGTATAGCTTAAGCTGCTGTTGAAATTTCTGTGCATGACTTTGAACTATGTATCTCCCTGCCTCCAGTTCCATAGTGCTGGGATTTGAGATGACCATGACTGTTTCTGGTTCTGTATGATGCTATAAGGGAACTCAGGAGTTCCTGGACTGTAGACGCTCACTTTAAACTAAGGTATGTACGCTTCTCTGGTTCCCTGAGTCCTCTGCAATGCAATAGTTTGAATGAGAAATGTCCCTCATAGGATCATGTATTTGAACATTTGATCATCAATAAGTGGCACTATTTAAGAAATTATGAAACCTTTAGGAGGTACAGCCTTGCTAGAGGAAGTGAGTCAGTAGGGGTGGGCATAGTGTTTATAAGATTGTTCCACTTCCTGTTTGCTTGCTCTGCTTCTTGTGTGTAGATGAAAATATGACCAACTAGCTTCTTGTTTCCAGTGCCTCCACTAACACTGTCCACCTAGAACCATGAGCTAAAACAAATCATAGCAGTAGAAAAGTTGCTAGTACAGAAATTGGTACCAGGAAGGTGAGGTTATTGGTGTGAAGAACCTGACCATGCTGCTTTTTTGTTTGTTTGTTTGTTTGTTTGTTTGTTTGTTTTAGGAATGTAGAAGACTTTGGAACTTGGAGTGGAAAAGCTGTTAAATCCTATAAAACAGATTTTATTTGGCCATTGGCCATTGTCATAGGAGCCTGGAAGACAGTGGTGTTTACATTAATGGGAGCCTTACTCATGAGGTTTCAGAGGTAACAAAGATGTTATTAGCTCCTGGGCCAGGGGCCATCCTGTGATACATTTCAAAAGAATTCAGCTGTATTTTGCATAATGACAAATTTAAAAGTAATGGATTAATTCCTTTGGTGGAAGGATCAGTTTGCCTGCTTTAAGTAAGACAACCCATGAGTGTAAAACAATTCACTACATAAGTGGGAAAGCTGTGGTTACATTAACTCGGGAATTCTCTCCATGGAATCCTGACATCATTTCTACTTCTGTGACTTCCAGCCTCGAAACTGATGATGGAGTAACACATGTGCCAAGAGGGGGTAGGAAGAGATACAGTGTGCTACAGTGGGAAGGCCAGGGCTTTGAGAAAAGGAAGAAAGAGCCTCCACCACATAGTCATATCCTACTTAAGAACATGCTGCAGCATGGTGATCGCAGTATCAAAATTGAAAACAAGGAACATCATCCATTCTTCTGTGAAATAGCTATAGCTTAGGTGCTTTGACTGCTCCACTCCCCACACTGGTCACCAGCCTTCTGTTCTGTCACTGACAACACAGACACCTCTTCCCAGAAGAAAGATAAAATCATATATAATTTTCTGCTAAACAACATAACATTTCAGAAAATTTAAAGAATTAAACCGCATTGTTGAAGACTTTGTGGATATTTATTTATTTATTTGTGTTTATTTGTATGAGTGTTTGGCTTGAGTGTATGTAAGTGCACCACGTGTGCACAATGCCTGTGGAAACCTAAAGAGGTTGTTAGATCACCTAGAAGCATAGTTATAGACAGTTGTTACAGTCATGTGTGTGCCATGAACCAAACCCAGGCTCTCTACAAGAGCCAACAATGTTCTTAACTCACAAGTCATCTCTGAAGCACCACTTTTATAGACACTTATATAAAATTAAAGCATAATTATAAACTGGGCAAACTATGAAAACATTTGTCCCAGATATTTTTAAATCATTGCATGGTACTTTGCATGAAAAAAATGGCTTTTTCCTAAGATCTCAGCAACTTGAATGTGAGGCACAAAGCAATACAGATGGGGCCATAAACAACACTCTAAAGACAAAAACTGCTTAGCTTTAAGGATGAAACTAAAAGCCCCAATATATTTTCACATTGTAAGACTAGTTCAGTCATACTTCACCTTTCTGGGAAAATTCCAGACATCACAATCTCAACATCCACTTGTAATGGTGCTCTTTTAGCTATTTCTTTGCAAATATCAATTTTAATATATTCAAGTTTTAGAATATACTCAGGCTCTAAGAGTAAACAAAGTTAAGTGAAATTTTATTCAATATGGTATTTATACTAAACGTGATTTTTTTAAGAGTCAAAGTACTAAATTTCAAAAGGATATATTATAAATCAAGGGATATTTAGAACAGATAAAATGAATCTATGTTTTAATATTTAGTTGGAAAAATAATAAGGTGTGAAAATGCTCAGACCACTAATTTTCCAACAAGCCTATTGTTTTTCTTTCTCCAAGAAAATACTTACTTTTACCATAGAATTGTTATCTTACAAAAGAATATCATTCTCTAAATGCTCTCTTTGCTTAAGATGAGTCATGTCACCAGCACCTTGGCTAAAAGACCCTGAACTTCCTTCCCTTCCCAAACTTCCCCGAGCATCTTTTGCAGATGCCTTCTTGTTACTTCATTCTTTAATCTACTTTACTCATGAATGTATTTCTCACGCTGTGTCCCAGGCTTGAAACATATTTTCTCACTTAAAACCAGAAATGGGAGATCTCCTGAGGCCAGCTGAAGGAAGAGCAGGGGACAGGTGGGAACTGGGTGCCTCAGCAAGGCTGATTGTTTATCCCTTAATCCACCTGTCTTTGGCTTGATTTGCTTTTGTGGCTGTGGGGTCGGAGTTATCCTCCCAGCTGGGATTAAAGGTGCTGTCTTTGGTTTGATTGGCTTTTGTGGCTGTGGGGGCGGAGTTATCCTCCCAGCTGGTATTAAAGGTGGGGTTGTGTGACTCTTGAGAACTGAGATCTCCTGAGGTCAGCGGAAGTTACCGCCCCCCCCAACTGGGATTATGAAGGCATCTGAAGGAGGCAAGCAAAGCAAGCCTTCAACACAGTGAAGAGGCATTTAGGACTCACATTGGAATACAGGCAAGGAGAAGCCCATATGCCAGGAACACGAAGAAGAGACAACACAGGAAAGGGGCAGGATAATCCAGCACCAAGCTCTACATATAACCAAGCCTATGGAAGACTCCTGGCAGTGATCCCTCTGGGTGGAATGCCAGGAGACGAGATATCAGGAAAAAATTGGGACATATTTAAAAACCACAAGATTAAAAGAAAAATCGAAAGAACTAGAAAAGAGAATATTAAGAACTAGAGGACCACAGCGAGAGAAAGACAAACTCTTGAAGAATGTGGAAACACTGAAAATATCCCATGCTGAAAAAAGATAAGGAAGCAACCAGGATCAAAGAGCTACAAGAAGAGATTGAGAAGTTCAAAAAAGAAGTAGAAATACTAGAAATCAAAGAGGAAATGAAAAGGAAAACACTCATCCAATCAAGAGGACACTGAGTGGGAAAACAGCCTCAGAAGCAGAATGGAAGAAGCAGAAAAAAGATTATCAAACCTGTAGGTAACACAGAAACAACTAAAAACCTCAAGGAAAGATTGAATGAAAAATTTAAAATACAAGAATGGAACAACCATGAAATGTGGAACACTATGAAAAGATCAAACCTCCCAATCATAGGAATAGAGGAAGGAGAAGAATCCCAAGAGAATTGTATTGATCAGTTCTTCAACAGAATAAGAGATGAAAATTTCCCCCAACTAAAAAGGACAACCAATACAAATACAACAAAGCAAATAGGACTCCAAACAGAGAAGATCAAAAAGAAATTCTCCACATCAAATCATTGTTAAAAGTGCCTAGACACCCAAAACAAGAGCAAATCCTTAAAGAGGCCACAAGAGAAAAACAACAAGTGACCCTATAAGGGGAGTCCCAACAGAATACAACTGACTTCTCAACACATACTATAAAAGCAAGAAAAACCTGGAGCAAAGCAGTCCCGTGTTAAGGGACAATAGATGCCAACCCACGGTACTATACCCAGCAAAAATGTCAAGTATAGTTGAAGTGAGAGAGAAAAAAAAAATCTTCCATGACGATAAACAAGTTGAAAGAATAAATGTCCAGAAAAACCAACCCTTCAAGGAATACTTGAAGCAGCAAGGACAGAAGAAGGACACAACCCCAGGCACCTAGAAGAGAAATCAATAAAAGCATAACTTCAAATTAAGACCTGAAACCAACTGAAAATGGATAATAAGGCAAAGTAAGCAACACAAACCTATGCATTAATAACCTTAAATATTAATGACTAAATTCCCCAAATCAAAAGACTTAGACTGGGAGATTGGAATTAGGAAACAGAAATCCATTGATAATGCTGTCTACAAGAAACCCATCTATCTACCTTCAAGGACAGGCACCACCTTAAAGTGAACGGACAGAAAAAAAAAATATTCTAAGCAAATGGTACCAAAAAGAAGACAGTGTTGCCATTTTAATATCAGGACAAAATAGACTTCAAAGAAAGAAATCAGAAGAACAAAGAAGGCCATATATATGTTTATCAAAGGAACAATCACCAAGAAGATTTCACAATTAATGAATATATATGCACCAAAACTCTGTGCAAACCGATTTTAATAAAGACAATTCTCCAGGACTACAAGTCACAACACACTAACACCAGTACAGTACATAGTAAGGGGGATTTCAATACCCCAACTGAGTCCTTTTGATAGGTCAACAGAAGAAGGAATAAACAGAGAGACTCTGAACTGAACATATGATACACCAAATTGACTCATAGACATCTACCGAATATTCACCCTAATACCAGAGATTACACTTTCTACTCGGCACCTCACGAACATTCTCCAAAATTTGAACACAGACTGGGACACAGAAGAAACCGCCACAAATACAAAAAGATTGAAATAATGTCATGCATTCTATAAGAAACAGTGCAATAAAAAAGCTCAACAACAACACCAGGATAAGCTCTACTGGCTACAAGAACACCATGGAGACTAAATAATACACTTTTGAATAATGATGGGTCAAGGAAGAGAATAAAGAAAGAAATAAAAGCATTCCTGGAACTGAATGACATGACAATACAACACAACTAGAAACCTATGGGATAACCTTAAAAGCAGTCTAAGAGGGAAGTTTAATAGGTCATGGGTGTCTACATTAGAAAAATAGAAGAGCACAAGTGAATGATCTACACTACAGCTAAAGCACTTGAGAGACAAAACAGATGAACCCTAACAACGCAAAGACAGGAAGAAATCATAAAAAAATCAGAGCAGAAATCCTCAATGAAATAGAACAAAGAAAACATACAAAAAATCAATGAATCCGAAAAGTTGGTTTCTTGGAAAGAATAAACAAGATAGACACAGCTAGCTCAGTTAACCAAAATAAAGAACAACTCCAAATCAAGACAATCAAGGAGAAAAGGGAAAAATCACATACAGACAAGGAAAAGATCCAGAAAAATCATACGGGAATACTTGAAAACCTATACTCCGACCAAGTTTGAAAGCCTAGAAAGAAATGGAGAATATCTGAAATCCTGGGACAGCAGAACCAAAGCTCAAAAAGAAGAGATCCACAGCCTAAACAGACGCCCATACCACATGGAGAAATGGAAGATGTAATAAGAAACCTCTAAACTAAAAAAGCCCAGGCCCAGTCTTCAGGCCAGAATTCTATAAAATATTTCCAAAAAGACCTACAACCATGATTAGGAAACTGTTTAGAAGGATACAATCAGAGGCAATCGCCCCAATTTCCTTCTATAAAGCCAGTATCACTCTATTACCAAAACCAGGCAAGATACAAATAAAAAGGAGAATTAAGACCTCTCTCCCCTATGAATATAAAGATGCCAAATTCTAAACAGGATACTGGGCAAATCCATACAGACCCACATCAAGAAGAGCATCCTTCATGACCAAGTTGGCTTCATAACAGAGATGCAGGGATGGGTTTCAACATAAGAAAATCAATAAACATCATCAAACCTAAATGAAATGAGATAAAAAACCACACCATCATCTCAATTGATGCGAAAAAGCCTTTGACAAAAAGCCAGCATCCCTTCATATGCTTAAGTCCTAGAAGAAATTGGAATGGAGAGATCATCCTCAATGTAATCAAAGCCATATAGAGAAAACCCAGAGCCAAATTTTAAAAATTCCCCCCCAAAAAAAAAAAAAAAAAAAAAAAAAACATTCCCTTTAAAGGTAAGAATTCGACAAGGCTGCCCCCTGTCACCACTCCTCTTCAATATAGTGGCTTGAAAACACTTGCTAGAGCAATAAGACAAGAAAGGAATTAAAAGAGTACATTGGGAAAAGAGGAAGTCAAGCGATCCCTATTTTGCTGATGATATGATTGTTTACTTAAGGGATCTAAACCTCCCCAGAAAACTCCTAGAAATGATTAACCGTTTCAGCAAAGTGGCAGGATACAAAATTAACCTAAAAAACTCATGGCCTTTCTTTACACCAAACAACAACTGGAGAAAGAATTCAAAGAGACCTCCTTGCCACTCACAATAACTTCAAAACAATAAATTCTAGAAAAAAACCTAACAAAGGCACCAAGATCTCTAACAACAAAAATTTTAAACCTTTCTTGAAAGAAAGAATTGAAGAAGTCAATCAGAAGATTGGAAAAACTCCCATGCCTGGATTGGGAAAATTACATTGTAAAAATGTACATTCTACCAAAACTTGTATAGATTTAATGCAAAACCAATCAAAATAACCATGACATTCTTCACAGAAAAAAAAAAAAAAAAAAGTGCTTAATTCATTTGGGAAAACAAAGACCCTGAATAGACCAAGCAACCCTGAGTGAAAAGATCTACAAAGGAGGGATCTCTATACCAACATCAAGCTAACCACCAGGGCTATAGTCAGAAAAACACCTGGTATAGGCACAAAAACAGACCAGTTGGACAATGGAAAAAACTAATGATCCAAACATGAGCACATATAATTTCAGCCATCTCATATTTGACAAGGGGGCAAGAATACACGTTGGAGCAAAGACAGCATCTTCAGCAAAGTGTTGGCAAAACTAGATCACCACTTTTTAGAAGAATGAAATTAAAAACCCTACCTCTCACAGCCCTACCTCTCACCTGTACAAAAGTCAACTCCAATGGGAGATCAAAGACCTCAACGTGAAAAACCCACAATTTTGAAGGCGATAGAAGAAAATTTGGCAGCAGACAACAAGACATAGGTGTAGGAAAAGACTTCCTAATCAGACAGCATCTTGCAAGAACTAAGGTGGACAATTGACAAATGGGACCGCATTAAAACTCAAAAGCTTCTGTACATCAAAAGAAACAATCAAGGAAGTGAGATAAATAGCCACGGAGGGGGAGGAAACCTTCATTGCAGATATATTTGACAAAGCATGATCTCCAGAATATATAAACTATCAAAAACAAAGAAGAAGAAACAATGACCCATGACCATTGAGGAGAAAGAGTTGAACAGAGACTTACAAGATTAGTTAGAGATGTCGAGAACACCTAACAACTGCTTCAGCATCACTAATCATCTAAGGAAATGCAAATCGAAACCACTTTAAGACTAATCTACTCCAATAAGAATGGCTAGACCAAAAAAAATATACAAGAAAAAGTGCTGGAGAAGGTATGTGGGGAAAGGGGAATCTCATCCACTGCTGGGTGGGAAATGTAAACTCGTACAGCCCCATATGAAAGCATTGTGGAGACCCTTAGGGAAGACTTGGATGAACTTGCCCACCCGACCAGCCATCACCACTTCCTATGCATGTACCTCAAGACTTTACGCCACCACAGATGATACATGCACGGCCAATGATTTATTCAGCTCTCTCAGCAATACTAGGAGCTGGAACCAACCTAATGCCCTCAACTAACGAGTGGATATAGAGAAAATGTGGTACATCTACACAAAAAATGGAGTTCGATATGCAGCAGTAAGAAAAGACCACATCTGAGCTTGGCAGGGAAATGGCTGGAGCTAGAGGACAATCATGCTGATGAAGTAACACAGTCCCAGAACGACGAAGAATGGTATCCTCTCTGTGGAGGGACTAGTGCCGACCCATTGTAAGTATTTCCTGTGCATGGCACCTTGAGCTTTTGTCCAAGCAGTTGGGAGTGATGCATGTTGAACACACAACAAAAGGAGCGTGCATCAACAAACGTACTGAAACGTGACTTCTGCTAAAAAAAACAGTCAACTCCTTGGAGAATAATGAGAGACTGGAGGAAAGATGATAGCTGTTTTGGACAGAATGCACGACAGCACTGGTAAGGGGATGGGGGGATGGGAGGGACATTGGGTCTAGATTGATTAAAGCTTTTAAATTATAATACTAAGCTGTAATTAATTAATATAAATCTAAATACTGTTCCTGTAGGGGCTCATTTTCTGATTCTTCTGCGTTGCTTACTACATCAAAGAGTTTCTAAATAAGTTATAAGATTATATTACTCTATATTTACATTACAATATATTATATCATTAGCACAATATTTCATTCTAATGGCTTATAAATTAGGCTTCATTCTAGCAAACACATACCCCCAAGGCATGAGATATGTCTATTTGGCTCTTTCAGACTCCTAATAATTTTTTGGTAATTACCCCATTTATTTAGGAAGGTATTTAAATCAGTGAAGGTCATAGAAGATCATTAAAGAGTGAAAAGTGAATGGATTTAAGCACACAAAAATAAAACCTGTAAACTGTTTGCTTTTTATTAAATAACCTAAAGTTATTTGTTCTTCAATGGATGCTAGATTTATATGAGAAATTTTGACTTCACAGTAGTTTTTGTTACTAAAAATGATGGGTGGAGAATTTTACTGTTACATGAAGCATTAGAAACCCAGACATAGTCACATGCACACACATGGACACACACACACGCAACACACACATTCTGTAATTATCTAACATCTTTACAAAATAAATTTCAGAAGCTGAAAATTAACTGTAAATTGGGAAACAGATAAACAATTAATTGATATAATTCTACGAACCAGTGGTTCATGCTCAGTTCTTTTCCCAGATCACAGTTCTTACTTAATGGGGTATTTCAAAAGGATTCTCACAGATTCTGGTTATACTGTAGCAAACTGCTGAGTAAGAGTCTCTCATGTTGGCCTTCTCTACCTGCTACTTAGTAACTGAAATACACCCAGATGCCTTATTTTAAGTGATCTAATGTGGCAGCTTCTGATGCTTTATTTTAAGTGATCTAATGTGGCAGCTTCTGGAGAAGTTTGTTTCATAAGGATGGAAGTCCAAGAGGTCCTATTAAGTCCTAATCCATCTCCTGGAAATAGGAAATTAAAAGGTAAAGCAGGGAGAGGAGAGGCATGCAACAGTACCCAGGAGACAAGGATAATTTTGAGCACATCAATTAAAAAATATTTTATTTATTATTGCTATTATTTTTGTGAATTAGTCGATTGCCTGCTTGTATGTAAGTGCACATGTGTTGTACAATGCCTGAAGAGATCAGAAGAGGCCATGGGATCTGGGATCCCCTAGAAATGGAGTTACAGATGGTTGTTAGTTAGCAGTCATGTAGGTGTTGGGTTTCAAATCCAGGTCCTCTGCAAAAGCAGCCAGTGGTCTTAATCCCTGATCCATCTCTCCAGCCCCTTGAGTACATGAATTATGTCATGTTTTTCCTCTTCTTCTTGTCTTTAATCCCTATATGTGTGTCTAACTTTCAACATAAGTGCTCAATATATTAGATGACATTTGGTGATAAACAATAACTCTTTAACCACTGCAGAAATAGATCTCTGCTCAAGACAAAGGAATACTGGCATTTATACTCTGTGAAGAGGGGGCATTATTAAAAGAAGCTGTTATTTCTGGACAATGAGTTCCTCTGTTGTCAGTCATTATTACTATAAACCTTTGTATTAATTGTGAATTTATGTTGTGCTAAGGCAAGCTGTTGAAAGTAAATGAGTGTAAATAAGCTATTAGTAGAAAAACCCATTTGTCTCATATCTAAAAGATATATCAAAGGAAGCTAATTAAGCTAGTTTTTCTAGCTAGCCCCTTAATTCATATATCCCAGCATTTTTCTATTGTAGTCAAAAGTGAGAAAGAATTATAAATCCAATGGTCTCTAGATGCACTGCACCCACAAGTACATACCCCCATCCCGACATATGTGTGTGTTTAAAAAAAAAAAAAGCAAAAAGCGCATTTAGAAAACATTCTGAAACGATATAATGACATTTTATCAAATGCTTTTGTTGAGAGGCTTCCCACTGGATAATATAAAGGACAGTTAAAACAAAAGAATAGTGGAAAATACTATTATTATTATTTTCTGTTTTGATTTTTTATAATGCATTTATTGATGTTTTGTGTATTTCAGACATTATTTCTCAGTTCAGGTTAGACATATTCCCCTTTCCCTTACCTCCACCCCACTCCAGATCATGCATCCTGCCATACCTGTCCTGCATCTTTCTCTCAGTCTTTTTTTTATGTTTAGGAATTAATATTTTCCTCTTTTAATCTTATATTACTCTAAAATATGCATAAATACTTTCCACTCACATACAGTAGTTACAGAGTCTAAAAGTAAGTGGTGGATCAATGCTAGAGTCCATTAACAGATTTGCATTATAACAACATAGTTGCTTTCAGAGAAACAGAAATATAGCAATAATGTTGTTCAGCTTGCCTTTCATCTGGGTATTTGCTGTTAGCTTCGAAAAATGAGGTAGACCATTTGCCACTTGTTATTCTGGGACTGTGTTACTTCACTTAGCATGATGGCTTTAAGTTCCATCCATTTACCTGCGAAGTTCATAATGTCATCTTTCTTTACTGCTGAATAGTACTCCATTATGTAGATGTACCACATTTTTGTCATCCACTCTTTGGTTGAGGGGCATTTGAGTTGATTCCAGCTCTTCGCTATTGTGAAGAGAGCTGCAATAAACATGGATGTGCGTGTATCTTTGCGGTAGGATGAGTCTTATGCATATATACCTAGGAGTGGTATGGCTAGGTCAGGTGGTAGGCTCATTTTGAGTCTTTAAAGGGTTCTCCACACTGTTTTACATAATGTTTGTGCAATTTTACATTCCCAGCATCAGTGGATGAGTGTTCCCCTTTCCCCACAACCCCTCCAGCATTTGGTGTCTGTTGTGTTCTTGATCTTAGCCAGTCATATCGGAGTGAGATGATATCTGAGAGTGGTTTTAATTTGCATTTCCTTAATTATTAATGATGTTGAACACTTTTTAAGATGTTTTGCAGCCATCTTTACTCCAGTTGTTTTCTTACTTCTTTGTTTTTTGAGTAGTCTATACATTCCTGACATTAATGCTCTGTCAGATAAATCACTGGTGAAGATTTACTCCCACACTGTGGGTTTTCTCTTCACTCACTTGATTGTTTCTTTCACTGTACAGAAGCTTTTGAGGTTTTTTTTGTTTGTTTGTTTTTTCTTGTCTTTTCGAGACAGGGTCTCCCTGTAGCCCCACCTGTCCTGGAACTCGCTTTTGAGTTTTATGAGGTCCCATTTGTCAACTGTTGACCTTATTTCCTGTGTGCTGTAGGTTGTTACCAACTTTGTCTTCTATCACCTTCAGGGCTTCAGGGTTCACACTGATATCTTTGATCCACTTGGTGTTGATTTTTGTAGAGGGTGAGAGGTAGGGGTTTAATTCTGTTCTACAAATGGTGATCCAGTTTTGCCAGCACCATTTGCTGAAGATGCTATCCTTCCTCCATTAAGGTTTTTTTGTCCCTTTGTCAAATATGAGGTGGCTGAAATTGTATGAGCTCAAGTTTGGATCTTCAATTTTGTTCTATTGGTCAACAGGTTTGTTTTTGAGCCAGAATCAGGCTGTCATTATGACTATGGCCCTGTAATATAGCTTCACATCTGGTAGAGCAATCCCCCCCTGAATTGCATTTTTCACTCAGGGTTGCGTTAGCTATTCAGGGTCTTTTGTTTTTCCATATGAATTTAAAGATTTATTTTTCCAAGTCAGTGAAGAAGCTCATGGGGATTTTGATTGGGATTGCATTGAATTTGTATATCAATTTGGGTAAAATGGACACTTTTACTACAGTAATTTTTCCAATCCATGAGCATGGGAAATCTTTCCATCTTTTGATGTAATTTTCAATCTCCTTATTCAGGGGTTTAAAATTTTTGTTGTAGAGATCATTGATATCTTTAGTTAGGTTTGTTCCCAAGCATTTTATTATTTTTGAGGCTATGGTGAGTGGGAAGGTCTTTGTATAGTCCTTCTCCACTTGTTTATTGTTGGTTTAAAGAAAGGCTACTGATTTTTCCAGGTTAATTTTGTATCCTGCCACTTTACTGAAACTCTTAAGCATTTCTAGAAGTTTCCTGGTGGAATTTTTAGCATCCCTTAGGTAAACTATCATATCATCTGCAAAAAGGGATAGCTTAACTTCTTCTCTTCCAATTAGTACTCCTTTAATTTCCTTCTCTTTTCTTATTGCCCAGCAAGCATTTCAAGCACTATGATAAAGAGGAGTGGAGATAAGAAGCAGCCTTGAGGGGTCCCTGTCTTTAAAGGGAAATGAATTTTTCTCCCTTTAGGATGATGTTAGCATGAGTTTGCAACATGGCTTTGATCATGTTGAGAAATGTTCCCTTTAGTCTGATTCCCTCTAGGACTTTAAACATGAAGGGGGAACAATGAGGCTTCTGGCAGCTGCCAGCAGCTGGGGTGGAGGGTGTGGAACAGTGTAGTGGCCAAGAGGATCCTGTGAACTGGGAGCAAATTGAGTTTCAAACACTGAGGCTGTGGGCAGCTGCCAGCAGCTGGGGCAGAGGGTACCAGTGGGCTAAGCAAGCAACTCCCCCCACCCCTACCCCACCAACTGGAACTCAGGAGAGAGTGGCTGGCAGCAGGGGGAATACAGTGCTCAGAAGGTGTCACCTGGGTCGTTACCCACCCAGTTCTTGTGGTAGAGAAAGGGAAAAGTGAACTATAACTTCCTATATATATATA
>VZQC01011874.1:3361478-3455847 GCA_009823505.1 Rhizomys pruinosus
CAGGAGAACTCCAGTTCCAGGGGAATCTGAGACCCTCTTCTGACCTCCGCGGCATTGCACGACACGGGTGCACAAACCTGCATGCAGACAGTACATTCATACACATACAAAAATAAATAAAAATTAAAAAAAAAAATAAAGTACTAGAGGGAATTGGACTGGAAGGATCATTCCTCAACATAATCAAAACCATATACAAGAAACCCACAGACAACATCATCCTAAATGGAGAAAAGTTAAAAGGATTCCCCATAAATGTAGGAATCCAGCAAGGATGCACCTTGTTGCCACTCCTCTTTAATATAGTGCTTGAAATACTGGCTAGGGCAATAAGGCAAGAAAAGGAAATTAAAAGAATACTAATTGGAAAAGAGGAAGTCAAACTATCCCTCTTTGCAGATGATATGATATTTTATCTAAGGGATGCTAAAAACTCCACCAGAGAACTCCTAGAAATGATGAAGAGTTCCAGTAAAGTGGCAGGATACAAAATTAACCTAGAAATATCAGTAGCCTTTCTTTACACCAACAACAACCAACTGAGGAAGGAATACAAGGAGAACTTTCCAATCATAGTAGCCTCAAAAACAATAAAATACCTAGGAATAAACTTAACCAAAGATACCCAAGACCTCTACAACAAAAATTATAAACTCCTGAAAAAGGAGACTGAAGAAGATATCAGAAGATAGAAAGACCTCCCAAGCTCATGGACTGGAAAAATTAATTCCAGTAAAAATGCCCATTCTACTCAAATTAATATACAGATTCAATCTAATCCCAATTAAAGATCCTCAGGACATTCTTCATAGGCTTGGGGAAAAATTTCTTAAATTTATATGGAACAACAAAAGACCCTGAATAGCCAAAACAACCCTGAGTGAAAACAGCAATACAGGGAAGATCTCTATATCAGACATCAAACTATACTACAGAGCTATAGTCATAAAAACAGCCTGGAATTGGCACGAAAAAACAGACCTGTAGACCAATGGCACAAGCCTGAAGATTCAAACTTGTGCACATACAATTTCAGCCACCTCATATTTGACAAGGGGGTCAAAAAGACTCAGTGGAGGAAAGACAGCATCTGCAGCAAATGGTGGTGTCAAAACTGGATCACCACTTGTAGAAGAATACAATTAAACCCTTACCTCTCATCTTATAAAATAATCAACTCCAAATGGATCAAAGACCTCAATTTGAAACCCCAAACTCTGAAGGTGATAGAAGAAAAAGTTGGCAGCAACTTACAAGACATAGGCATAGGAAAAGACTTTCTAAATCAGACAGCAGCTGCACAGGAAATAAAGTCAACGATTGACAAGTGGGACCTTATTAAACTCAAAAGTTTCTGTACAGCAAAAGAAACGATCAGGGAAGTGAAGAGAAATCCCACAGAGTGGGAGGAAACCTTTACTGCTGATGCATCTGACAGAGCATTAACTTCCAGAATATATAAACTACTCAAAAAACAAAGAAGTAAGAAAACAAATGCTTCACTCAAAAGATGGAGTAAAGAGCTGAATGGAGACTTCACAAGCAAGGAAATAGAGATGGCTGAGAAACATCTTAAAAAGTGTTCAACATCGCTAATAATAAGGAAATGCAAATTAAAACCACTTTAAGATATCATCTCACCCCAATAAATCTGGCTAGGATCAAGAAAGCAAATGATGGGCTGGAGAGATGGCCTATGGGTTAAGAGTGCTGACTGCTCTTGCAGAGGACCCGGGTTCGATCCCCAGCACCCACATGGTGGCTGAGAACCATCTTTAATTCCAATTCCAGAGAAATCCCACACCCTCTTCTAACCTCTGTGGCATTGCATGGCATGGGTGCACAAACCTACATGCAGGCAGTACATTCATACACATACAAAATAAATAAAATTTAAAAAGAAGAAAACAAATGATACCAAATGTTGGAGAGGGTGTGGGGAAAAGGGAACACTCATACACTGATGATAGGAATGCAAAATTGTACAACCACTATAGAAAGCAGCATGGAGAATCCCTCTGTTTGTATCCTTCTGAACAGATTAAGTAGTAATGGTTGTAGGACCTCTGTAAATGTTTTATAGAATTCTGCTATGAATCCATCTGGGCCCAGGCTCTTTTTAGTTGGGAGGTTTCTTATTACATCCTCAATTTCCTCAAGTATTATGGGTCTGTTTAAACTGTCAATATCTTCTTGGTTAAGCTTTGTTGGTTCCCAGGATTTCAAATATTCATTCATTTCTCTTAGGTTTTCAAATTTAGTGGAGTATAGGTTTTTGAAGTATTCCCATATGATCTTTACTTTGTCTGTTTTGATGTTTCCCATTTCATCACGAATACTATTCATTTGGAGTTGCTCTTTCATTTTTTGGGTTAACTGGGCGAGAGGTCTGTCTATTTTGTTTAACTTTTCAAAGAAGCAGCTTTTGGATTCATTGATTCTATGTATTGTTTTCTTTGTATTTCATTGATTTCTGCTCTGATTTTTTTTATTTCTTTCTATCTTTTGGGTTTGGGGTTTTCTCAAGTGTTTTTAGCAGCAGTGTTAGATTGTTTATTTGTTCCCTTTCTGTTTTTTTGATGTGGGCACTTAGGGCTATACATTTCCCTCTAAGACTGCTTTTAAAGTATTCCACAAGTTTTGTTGTGTTGTATTGTCTTTTTCATTCAATTCCATGAATACTTTTATTTCACTCTTTATTTCTTCCCTGACCAATTCATTACTCAGGATGGTGTTTTTTGTCTCCATGTGTTCTTGTAGCTAGTTAGGTTTATTCTGGTGTTCATATTGAGCTTTATTGCACTGTTGTCTGATAGAATGCATGGAATAATTTCAATCATTTTGTATTTGTTGGTATTTCTTTTGTGTCCTAGTATTTGGTCAGTTTGGGAGAATGTTTCATGAGGTGCTGAGTAGAAAGTATATTTTCTGGTGTTTAGGTGGAATATTCTATAAGATGTTTGTGAGGTCCATTTGGTGTATTGTACTGCTCAGTTCTGATGTCTCTCTGTTTATTTTTTGTCCAGCTGATCTATTCACACGGCTTATTGGGGTGTTGAATTCTCCCACTATTAGTGTGTTAGGATTAATCCATGTCTTGAGGTCCTACAGAGTAGTGTTTATAAAGTTAGGTGCACCAGAGCTTGGTGCATAAATATTTAGGATTGTGAGGTCCTCATGGTTAATTGTTCCTTTGACAAGGATGCAATGGCCCTCTTTGTCTCTTCTGATTAGTTTTACTTTGAGATCTTTTTTTTTCTGATATTAGAATAGCCACTCTGGCTTGCTTCTTGGTATCATTCGCTTGGAATATTTTTTCCATCATTTCACTCTAAGGTGGTGTCTGTCTTTGAGGGTGAGATGGGTTGCTTCTAGACAGTTCCCTAATCCATTCTCCCAGTCTATGTCTTTTGATTGGGGAGTTTAGAACATTAATATTTAATGTTATTATTGAGAGATGTGTTGCTTCCTTTCACCTTATTTTTTGTTTGCATTCTTGGACTAGGTTTGTGTTTACTCTGTTATGTTTTTGTTGATTTCTCTCTTTAATTGCTTAGGGATAGTTGCTCCTTTCCTCTGTTCTTTGGATTGCTTTGAGGATTTTCTGAAGTGTTGGTTTCTTAGACATGTATTCTTTCCTATTATTCATGTTGTGAAAGATTTTTCTTTCTCCTTCAACTATAACTGACATTTTTTCTGGATATAGTAGTCTGGGTTGGCATCTAAAGTCATTTAGCACAGGGAATACTTTGGTCCATGTTCTTCCAGCTTTCATAGTTCAGACTGAGAAATCAGCTGTGATTCTGATGGGAATCCCCTTATATGTGACTTGTTGTTTTTTTCTTGTGGCTTTCAGTATTTTGTCTTTGTTTTGAGTATCTAGTGTTTTGACAATTATATGGTGTGGGGATTTTCTTTTCTGGTCCTGGCTATTTGGTGTTTTATGTGCTTCTTGTATTTGTATGGGATTGTCTTTTTTCAGTTTGGGGAAATTTTCTTCTATTATCCTGTTGAAGATCTGGTCAATAGTGTTGTCTTGGAATTCTTCTCTTTCCTCTATCCCTATGATGTTGAGGTTTGGTATTTTCATAGTGTCCTTCATTTCTTGGTCGCTTCACTGTTGTGTTTTTAAAAATTTTTCATCTCCGAGCATGGTGGCACACACCTTTAATCCTAGCACTTGGGAGGTAGAGGCAGGTGGATCTTTGTGAGTTCAAGGCTACCCTGGTGTACAGAGTGAGTTCCAGGACAGCTGGGGCTACAGGGAGACCCTGTCTCGAAAAGAAAAAAAATTTCATAATCTTTACTTGAGCTTTCTAGTTACTCCATATTATCCTGGAGGCCTGATATTCTTTTTTCTGCTTCTTCCATTCTGCTTCTGAGGCTTTTTCCCATCCTTTCCTGGTGATTGAATGAATGCTCAATTTCCTTTTTTATTTCATCCTGTGATTTCTTTAGATATTCCACTTCCCTCTGGAGCTTGTCATTTTCATCTTGTAGCTCCTTGGTTCGTTGGTCATTTTCTTTTTTCATTTAGGCCTGGGATCTTTTCAAAGTTTCTACTTCCTTCTGGAGTTTGTCATTTTTTCCCTTTAGTTCTTTCCAATGTTTGTCATTATCTCCCTCTAGGTCCTTCTTGAGTTTTGCAATCTCTTCCCTTAGTTCTTTCCACCATTTGTCATTATCTCCCTCTAGGTCCTTCTTGAGTTTTTCATTCTCTTCCCTTAGTTCTCTAATTTCTTTGGATATGTCCATATGTCCACAGTTGTTCTTCTAAGGTCAGTGTCTTGGCTTCTTTCCTCAGAGATCTCCTAGTAGGGATCTTCTGTAGGGTTGGTAGAGTTTGGTGTGGATTTTTTATGAGCTTTTCCCATATTGTTTTTTTTTGTGTGTGTGTGTCTTTGGCATGTGGATTTGTCTGTTTATTTGTTTCTTTGGATTCTGGTACCTCAACGTTGGCTACACAGACTATAATCAGTAATGCTGTGCCTGTTAGGTTCTCTGTACCACAGTTCCACCATGTTGACATGGGGGTAGGGGTGGAGATTGTGTTGCTACTTTGGCCCACATGCCGGTAGGCCCCCAAGGGTCAAGGTAGCTCTGCTTTGCTACCTTGCTTACTGGCACCTCACTCAGTCCGTGTGCCTGTCTGGAGCCCAAGCTGGGACTTCTGGTGGTAGGTTTCGAGCCCCCAAGAGTCAAGGCAGTTCCAGCTTGCCTTACTGGTACCTCACTCCTATTATTATTTTTTAAAATGATTTGTGGTTTATTCCAGTAATCTCTAGCTCGCAAAAAAAATTGTTCTCTAAATAGTTATGCATATACAAATCTCAACAATGGCTTTGACTGATTTGTTAATGGATTTATCTTTATATAGTTTTTCTATTGTATGCGATGAATTAGCTATATTGAATATGACTTTGGAAATGCTATGTGTCCCACTAACCCTTTTATATAGGAAATGAAAGTAAATAATTGATAGTGTTAACTTAATTGAAGGCAACTGAAAGATTTACCAATGAGTTCTTTTCAAATATATAGAACATAATCAAATATGAATAAATAAAACATATATTCTAGTAATATAAATAGTTGTGCTATGTATAAAGAGAAATGACTTTAATAGTGAAAGGCAGACAGTACAGGGAAGAAGGAGACAAGAAGCTGGATTTACAACTGGAATTTCCCTCTATAGGCCTTGTGTTAGATCCTTGGGCCCAGCATCGTACTGTTGGAACCTGGTGTTAATTATTACAGGCCAGCCCCAGGGCAGAGTCTTCATGTCACTGGGTATGCACACTTGAATATGATTCCTGACCCATTCTTTTATATATTTATTTTGCTTTAATGTGTGAATGTTGAATGAATGTCACATAAGTGGACATTAAGAGATACAGATTTTTTTTTTTTGGTCTTTTTGAGACAGGGTCTCCCTGTAGCCCCAGCTGTCCTGGAATTCACTCTGTAGACCAGGCTGGGCTTGAACTCACAAAGATCCACGTGCCTCTGCCTCCCAGGTACTAGGATTAAAGGAGTGCGCCACCACACCTGGCAAGAGATACAGATTTGTATGTATTCTTGTCTAATTGAATGGATATAAGCAAAACTAAATGATGGATGGCTAAATGTATCATCATATGTATAGATGATTGAAAGACAAATAACAGATAGATGGATGACAGACACATAAATAGATGGATGTTAGACAAATCACAGATACAGATTATAGATAGAAGATAGATGATAGATGGTGGATAAAAAGACATGGATAATATACAGTTGAAGGATGGAAAGATTATAGATGGATATTTGGTAAAGATGATAGATCATAGGTGGCAGGTGATGGATAATTGGGGCTAGATAATGGATGAATGACATACAGATGATAGATAACAGATAATGGGAAGAGAGACAGAGGGAGAGGCTAACAACATGCAATTAATACCAATACTGACATATGAAACTACCCTGTTCTGGAATGTTACATATTCTAACTTTCTATCAATCCAGGCCCAGCTCAGTGTATACTGCTGAAAAAGAGGAACTTAATCTGGTTGAACAAAGGGAATTTCTAATCGACAAAGAAGTCATGTTTCAGACAGGAGAAGACTTCTGTTTGTCTCTTATCATATTGGGACAAAATCATTGTTGACTAAACAGAGTTTGTAGTTTTTACAAGGATTTATTTCATTTTTTAGATGTGTCAACTGCATGTGTATTTGTAACTGTGGGTGTGTATGCCCACTGAGGCCAGAAGAGGGTGTCAGTTCCTCTGGACCTGGAGTTACATACTGTTGTAAGCCACCTGATGTAGGTTTAGGGAAACTCATTTAGGTCCTTTTGAATAATATTGTGTGTTTTTGGCCTCTGAGCCATCTGTTCAACCTTTCTAGAGAGTTCTTTATCCTCTAGTTCCTGTTTTTTGTCATGGTAGTATTCATCAAACTGCATATTTTACAGCTCTCTAAGGAAAGAACACTTCCCCACCCCTCTCAGATTCCTTTTCTCCTCCACTTAATTCTAAGTATATCCACCAATAGATTAAAAACTCAATGTTCTATTTGCTAAAAACAAAGATTCTTCTCATAATTCGTTCAGTTGTGTTTCTGTCATCTAAGTTTACTGATCGCTTCAATCCTGTGGTCCTAGAAATTATTTATCATAAACGCAGAGAAGTTGTATGTTAAATGAACACATCTGCAAATCTTGTCCAGTCCCAGTAAAATTAGTTCAATGTTGAATAATGTTTTCTGAAATAATTCCAATGATTGGTCTGGTAGTAAGAATCATGGAAGTCTGTAAGTCTGTAATATAAATGCCTGGTAATGCAGGATGGTAAGTATTGGAATATTCATCAAACATTATATCTATTATCCATCTTCACCTTGGGGACCACAAAAATCTATGTACTCTGAATAATAAACATTAATTAAACATATATACACATATGGTTATTTTGATACATATATTTAATATTTAATGTACATAATGATTATCTGGCAGCACAGTTATACCTACATTTCTGAAGCTCCCTCAGACAAGACTCTAGTGCTAGTCTAAATTGTAATGGCTTATATCTCAGAAAGCACATTGTAAATTTACACTATCCAGTTAAAACATTCTTCCTGATGTTAATGCAGTGAATATCAAACCCTTGACTAGCCAGCAATGAAGCACTCAAGACATACACTGGCCTATAGCTGAGTAAAACTATTCTTATTATAAGGTTTGGCTATCTTCTGCAATTTATAGAATCCAGGACACTGTGGTACAGTACAGCTGACCTCAGAGCTGCCCCTTGCTGAGGAGGTGGTCCTTCCTCTTTAGAGAATATGACATCTCAGAGCTCTAGACCAGGAGAAGGTTGAATTAAAACATTTAGGTTAAGTTCTGTGTAGCTTTATCTGCTGAAATGGAACATTCTCATCCTGGATGAAGGCTCCTTTAGATTCAGGAAGTAGATAACAAACATGTTTCAGGAAGTCCCTATAATTTAAAAGGTTCACAAACCTAATCCCTCCACAAAATTGTATAAGGAGAAAACAATGCTGAGGACGGGATCTCCAGCCTCCTGGATTGCATGTGAGGCCCTGGGGAGCCCAGGATTACAGTTCTCATAACTTGCTTGGCACCCAGCCTGGGGTAGTGTTGTTGGTAGTGCTACTACCTTTGAGAAATCCTTGCTTCTGTAAGTAATGCCTCACCCACACTCCTGTATCTAACCCCAATAAATTCATTGGTTCAAGATATACTTTAGTGGAAGTGTCAGTTTGGTTCTATAATTAGTGCCCTATCTGGGATGAGTGGATGTTTGTGTCTCCACAGAAATAGGTAACACAACATGAATACATATGACTGATAATTGTAAAAGTACTCTAAGCAACTACCATAAAACTTCCATTTATTTTCATAAATCAAAGACACTTTTGTTTCATAAAATTAATGAAAATGCAAATACATAAAATTAAACAATCAGCAAAAAAATTAATCAGATCACTTTAAAAGAACTTTATTAAATTTAAATTTTATTTTATTTTAAAATAGTTTATTAATTATGTTATGCTTATAAGTGTATTGCCTACATGTATGTAAGTGCACTTCTCTTAAACAATAGCTATGAAAGTAAGAAAACGGTGCCAGATCCCCAGATACAGAATGTTGTTAGCTATCATGTGGGTACTTGGAAATGAACTTGGGACCTTTGTAAAAGCAGACAGTCCTCTTAGCCAGTGCTTTAGGATGAAGTCACTATTCCTCTCTGTTTCTTCTAGTAAAAAGCTATTTGATTTAAATAGAAATTTAAAACCTTAACAAGAATATTGCTACAACTTTAAGTGCTAGGCAAGAATCCACAGTTACTGTTTTTAATGGGCCAGGCTGTCTTGGGGTTCCTGCCTCCTGACTCTGTGACTCTATGGCTCTATCCCTCCCTTGACCTGCAGCTGGTCACCTTTCCTGTAAGTTAGTCTTCTTTCCCTCCCCACACTTCCCCTTATAGCCACACACACACTTACTCATTAACATTGTCATTTCCTAATATCAGTGTGGGAAAAATGTCTAGACTTTTAAGCCTAAATCTGAAAATTTTGTATTCAGTTACTGTTTGTACTTTGCAGGGCTTACAGTGAAGCAGGATCTAGAGTCCTCTCTGCGAGAGAGCCTGGGCTGGGAACCATTGCCCTTTCTCTGTATCTCAGTGGTTGTACAAGAATAGAGAACACACAGAAATAAAAAGTCAACTGTAAATAAATAATGTTCCTATGATGACACGGAAAGCCTAATGCTAAATAAAAACTAGGGAGCTTAATAAAAATGTCCACAAAGCACTTCTCAGATAAACGGACTGAGGTCAGGATTCAGAACCTGATCGTCTCCACAGATTGGAAATCTAGAATTACATAGAGAGTATGCTTAAATTGCTATAAAATATATTACCCAAAACTTAATAAATGAAATTCCAGATTCAGCAGATGCCTACAGCAATATTTTTAGTTCATTTGAGCATCTAGATTTTTAAGATCGATTTTAGAATATTAGGAGCATTTATGGCAATGTTAATTATTTATTTTCTTGTTGTTTAGTATTTTTATTTTGTATGTTTTTGGATTTTGCATGTTAATCGTTTCTTAATAATCATTTAAACAACTACCATTCATAATCTCTATAGAACTTTTTATGAGTATGTCTTTTCTGAACAAATGGAATATTACTTAACCTCATAACCACTGTAAAGTTATAGATCATTTAACACTATTCTCTATTGGTCTGTGATGTAAATGTGTACAGGACTTGGGCTCATCTTTAACCTAAACAAAGAGCTTTAAAGCTTTAATCCCTTATAAGACTCTGTCTTGACCAGGAATAATATGTGTGTGTGTGTGTGTGTGTGTGTGTGTGTGTGTGTGTGTGCATGCATGCATATGTCTGTGTATATCTGTGTGTTGTGACAATATTAAGAGTTTGCAAGCACCGATTATTTGTTAAAAGCAAGGAAATATCCCATGTATGGTATAAAGAACTTCTGAGATCAGGTTTAGAGGATTGGTTTGTGGTTGTATGTTGTCTGGGGTCAATAGGGGTGAGACAGTTCAAGTCCTGCTCTGATAAAACAAAGTCTGCTTCTCCCTCTTTATTTCATGCTGGGTGTACTGTTTCAATACATGGAGAGCACAGCTTCTGCTTGAGAGGGCAGTTCCCATAGAGTAGAGAAATCTGAAAGAATCAGTCCACAAAACAGATCAAACCAGAACCCTGGTTTTAGTGATGCTAAGAGTCAAGCTGTCTTTTCAGTCCATTTGAGTTTAACTCTAACTTTGTTTTGAGATCGAAATGAATGAGAAACACTTGGCTTCAGAAAGTGCAGATGATACTACCCTTTCTAACATTTGCTCTGGTTTACATGTGAATTAGCTTTTCCTAAATCTTAGTTCTTTATGATGGCATAAAAAATTAAAATGTACGAGTGTATTTTTATATTTCTTTATATTATACTTGTAATTTTGGCAAAATCCAATAAATAGTATCTAATATCATTTTATTTACATAATTATATCCTCACACTGAACTTTTTGAAAGCACTGGAATCAAACTTATAAATCTTCCAGCTTCTGAATATTAATGTTTCTAGGTAGAATTTATCATCCTATCATCCTTCCTCACATAAACCAGCTTTCCTCAAAACTGGTCTAGAGTTTCTGGGACATAGCCAAACTCATCAGAATCTTTGTCAAACAGGAGCACTAAGCACAGTGATCAGGAACCCTGGGAAATATAGGATGGAGGAGGGAGCGGGAGTCAGGAGCTGAGTTCTAATCTAACACCTATGCAGTAGGAATCTTTTATTTAGAAAAAAGAACTTTTGAAAGTTAAAGCTGTAAGATTGGTTTCATGTGATGTTTGACTAAATATGCTAATGTTAGCACACAGCTGCTTGGTTTTAGCTGCCAGAAGCAGATTCAAAAGATTCAACTGCTGGACATACCTTTAATATCAGCACTCTGGAGGCAGGGGCAGATGGATCTTTGTGAGTTCAAAGCCAGCCTGGTCTACATAGGACAGCTGGAACTACAAGGAGACCCTGTCTCAAAAAGACGAAAAAAGTTTAACCAAGCTGGACCTGGTATTCAGTGTTATTTTCTAACTGTCATCAATAACTTATGTTTTCAAGATATCCATGTCATTTCAGTTTGAAGCTTCTCACAATTTATCCATGCATGCTTTAACCCAAGATGCTTAGACAGCTCTCTGGGATCCCTCTTGTACTGTAAACTCCAGCACTGTTTATGAAAATGTAATGGCAAGAATAATTTTTAACACAGAGCTGAACATAAAGCTTAGAAAGAAAATACAAAGTCCCCATATAACACAAGTAGAAAAGTGCAACTGAAGATGAATGATAACATTAGGAACATTTGGGTTTGAGCCTCAGAGACTGGTACTGTGTTCATTCAGAAGCTACTGAGGAGTTTTAAGCATAAAAGTAACCAGAGTTAGACTTGAGTCTGCAAAAATGCTCCTGCAACTGAAAAGTAGAGGGAGGGCAGGAGTCGCAAACACCCAGGGAAAAATCTGGAACTTGCCTGGCTGCAGTTCAGACTTCGAGAAGTTGCAGGAGATCCAAAATAAGAACATAAAATAGCAATTCAACCAGGACAGTGGAAGCACAGTGGCAGACGGAGGAAATAGAAAGCTTTGTGCTGGAGTATCCTGTACAATGGCCACTGGTTTCTCCTAGAAGGAATGAGCTCACAATTAGGTATGGGAGGGGAGCACAGGAGGCATGGGAGGGAGGCAGAGGCAGAGGGGAAAATGAGTGAAGACTGCAGCTGGGAGTGAACAGTATGCACTGCGAGTTTCAACATGTCGGAATGAAAAGGCAAAACATATCTCATGGTTATTGTGTAAAGAGAGAAGTCAAATTTTAACAAAATTGCAGGTTTATTAATGAGAGACAGGCTGATGAAATGGAAAAGCTGAAGGGAGAAAGCAGACAGACCTTGAGAAAATGAATGAGCAAGATAGTTAATCCGAAGTTAAAAATGAAGAAATTCACAGCAGAAGAAACATGGACAATATGGACAAGGTAGAAAGCAGATAAAATAAGAGAATCTGAACCATGCTTAATCAAAGATCCACAAATGGAAAGCCGAACACTTAGAAGAAATGCACCACGCAGGACAGGAGCCAGGGCTGCGCTGGAGTTTGGTTTAGAGGGTGCTGCCTAGTGAGCACAGAGGTGAGTTTCAGATCCAGACCGACCTACACAAACCAGGCGGGGTGTGAAGCCTGTAATCCCAGCATTCAGAGGCAGAGGCAGGAAGATCATAAATTGTGTCATCCTCAGCTGCACTAGAGTTCCAGACCAGCAAGAACTCCTTGAGACCCTATTCAACATACCGAAATTAAACAAAAGGTGTGATAACTAATGTTTGCATAATAAACACATGCATTTGCACACCGAAGTCCCTGAAAACTAGTCAGGGGAGCACAACCACCAAGTCTCTCAATGGCTCCATTTTGGTGAAGCCGTGGAACAAGAAATTTTCCTGAAATGTCTTCCTGGCTATGAATACCAAGATTTTCCTGGGGAAACCACGGGCACGTCCTCCAGTCAAATTGTTTCTACATAGTTTCTCCCTTTCAGTGCACTTTGTTTTTTTGTTTGTTTGTTTGTTTGTTTGTTTTTGTTTTGTTTTGTTTTGTTTTTTGTTTGTTTTTTTTAATTTATTATTTTTTTATTGATGCTTTGTGCATTTCGTACATCATTTTCCAATTCAGATCAGGCATTTTTCCCTTTCCCTCCCCCCCTCACCCCCACCGCATCCCAGATCATGTATTCTGCCATAACTGTCTTGCATCTTTCTCTGTTTTTTTTTTTTTCCTTTTTTAGCTATAAGTGATAATCCATGAGTACAAGCATCCTTCGTGCAAAACCAATCTACAGGCTGTTGTGTCCAAACCCCCACAGCCCCACCATACAGTGGGGGGTGTCATGTTGTTTGTTCAATCAAGTTGATCAAATGAGTGTCCAGACTACATCGCTGTAGTTTTCACCATTCACCCCAATCGGAGCCTTACTGGTAATTACTAATTTTTCAAAGTGCACTGATTGATAACAATCAGTGCACTTTGAAAAATTAGTAATTACAATCAGTGCACTTTGAAAAATTAGTAATTACCAGTAATTTTGTCCACAACAACTTTTAAAAAACTGTGATTTCTCTTGGTACTAGCCCAATTTCAGTCCAACCACAGAATTTTCTATGTTGCAATAATGAGATAAAGAAGAAGCTTTCAGCAGCCTCCAACACAGAGGAAGGCAGCTGGAGTCGGAATGGAAGGGTTATTTTACAAAAATTTATTTATTACTTTTATGTTATATGTATAAGTGTATTGCCTGCATGTATATAAGTGTGTCCATGTCATACAGTTCTCATGGAGGTACAGATGGTTGTTAATTTCCGACTCTTATTTATGAGTATACCACTCAACCTTTAAAAACAAAAGGAAAGAAAAAGTGGCTTGAAAGATGGTCTTACATCATTCTTTACGAAAGGAGACTGTTGCTTTAACTGTACACCCATCCACCTCCCAGTCTCCATACTCATAGTTGTCTTGGTCATGGACATTTCCAAGGGGAGATTTTCTATTTTTTTCCACGTCTTCCGGTTATTTGGAATCCCGTGGTGTCCGTATTGAAGGCATTTGGTCTGGCTGATGCTGGTGCTTCCCTCTCACAGTCTTCTCCTCGTCTTTGCTTCTTGAAGCATTTCTTCTGGTTCATTATCTTCATCTTCATTAAAAGCTGCTGCCTGGAAAAGGGTTTGGTGGGCAAGAGTTGGAATAATTTCCTGAGACCCGCCTCACCAAGTTGTTGGGCCTGACTGGTGCTTTCTTTGTCCTCTGAGTAGCCGTGGCAAACTCAAACCTGGAGTCTTTGTTGGAGTTGTTGGGAAATCTGCAGTTTTTTCTTCAGCTGACCGCTTTTCAGTGCTGCTACTGATATTTTCCACTTCATTACTGGAGGAAACAGCCTTAATTTACACAGTTTTTCTTCTTCTTCGAGTCCTTCATCTGGCGGCTCCAGGTCGCTGCAGACTCTTGGACCTCTCCTCTCTGCCCTCCCCTCTGCCAGCTTCCCCACCGCTCCATGTACTATTTAATTTTTTTTATTATTAATAACCCGCTGAGTCCAATTAGTGCTGCCTGTATGTGCATGAACCCGAAGCCTTCCACCGGGGAGCAGGGACCCTACCAAAGGCGATATACATCTCCCTCCCCTAATAACATCTCGCAGCTAGAAGTAGGGCTTGGGGGCCCCTGGGTAAACATTGTCTTTGATCCTTTCTGTTTTTTAGATGTTGAACCTGGTACAGGTGACTATAGTGATTAAAATCACTGATCTATACGAATACATCACACTTGTTAATTTCGTTTGAATTTTAGTAGATTGCTTCTGATTTTGTTTATTATTTTTCTCCATGTACATGACAAGAATTTTGGTAAAGGTTCAGTATATATAAGGATATTATATTTTTAAATTTGTATTATATTTATTTTATTTGTATGAGTGCATTGTTTTCAAGTAGATAGGTACATCCAAGTAGTGCAATGCCCACAGTGGTCAGAAAAGGGTGTCAGATCCCCTGGAACTGGAGTTGCAGACAGTTGTTGGCCATCATGTGGGTGCTGGGAATCAAACCCAGGTCCTTTGCAGGAGGAACCTTAATCATTGAGCCTTCTCTCCTGCCCCAGTATTATATTTTTATACTATACTAATGATGCAAGTTTTTTCTCTTCCCCAATCTCACGGGGAAGATATTTAATAAGTTCTCAGGACATAAAATGGTTATTTTGATAATTTTGAAAACATCTATATAAAGTTACCAATATTTCATTTTATATTTGGAAATATGCTTTGTATACAGATTTGATAATTTTGTAGTTTCATGTGATTAGTTTCCAAAGGTTACAGATAATAAAAAATCAAGACTGGTGCCTTTCTAAAAATTTCAATTACTTTTCTTTTTGGTATTTTTGAGACAGGGTCTCCCTTTAGTCCCAGCTGGCCTGGAGCTTGCTCTGTAGACCAGGCTGGCCTTGAAGTCACAGAGATCCACCTGCCTCTGCCTCCCGAGTGCTGGGATTAAAGGCATGTGCCCACCACGCCTGGCAAATTTCTTTCTTTTTTTTTTTTTTTTTTTTAACACAACTGTTAGCACGTTGAGAGTGAAGCCAATCTTTGAGTAGATTACTCCTAACTTCACTTCCTCATTACCTAAGCTGTCTGGCTCCCAGGAGAAGTCTTAATGAAGAGAAAGGTATTGAAAGCAAAATCATTTGGTAAAATTAAGCCTTTTTGCCTGAGGGAATTTTGTTTTTTTTTTGGGGGGGGGCATTATACACTATGCTCTCAATGGATACAGATGCTAAAGTCTTTTAAAAATTAAAAAAAAAATGATGTGGAGCATTGAGTATTTGAAATAGCTCAGTTCTCTTTCATGGAATTTGTCTACCCATCAGTCAATCTCAAGGAACATCCTTTGCTACCAAAGCAAATTGTTATTTTGAATGTGCTTCTGTTGGTTGTTGTTCCTACATCCTGTAAGCATTTCTAGCAGAACTTGAGGCAAATCATAAGAAAGCTGTTTCTTGAAAAGTACAAGCCACCTGATACATCTAAATGTTCACTGCTTTAAGCATTTGGCTGGTTATTTTTTCTTCAAAGGTTTACCAACAAAAGGCAGAAAATTGCATGAAGAAAAAATGTGACACATGTTCTGTGACTTTGTAAAGAAAACATTTAATTTACTAACTTGTTAGGTCCATTTGAAAACTACAAGATTTCCTATTTGTACAATTCCACAGCTTATTTTAAGTACACACGTACTGACCAGTAGTTTCAAAAGCATATTTTAACTACTGAACTAGAAGGAAAGAAAATGCATCTTCAAATATATTTTCATTATGCAATGAATCTCTCACCACACTCTATTAGATTTGTGTATTGTACAGAGTTTTGTATTCTTGTATTGTATATGGACTTTTTTATGTGATGGTTAAACATGTCTTTAAAAGTATAGTGTCAGACAAAAGAAATGACGCAACTACATTGAAAATTACAATGTTAAATTTGGGCTTCAAAGAATTTTATTGGTGATAATTACTTAATGAGCTTTTTTCATGTAATAACTTCAGAGAATCAGTCTGCAGATATCCCTAATATTTTGTTCACTTACATTTAAGTTTAGTTACTAAGCCCCAAGTAAAACAATGGAAATGTGCATAGCACTATTACTGTGATTTAATTATATCAAGATACATAAATTTAACTTTTAAATTGGCAAACTGTCCATTTTACTGCTTGTTAAAATAACATATCTCTCCTACATAGTCTTTACTTGACCAAAATGAAATATTAACCTAAGGTAAAGATGAGGAGAGACAAATGACTGAGATGAATGTCTTTACTAAAATACTAGTACATTTTGTCAAACTCAAAAACTATAAAAAGAATGCATGGCGTTGGGATGGTAGGTAATTGGAAGGACCCGGGGAGAGGACGAGAAGGAAGGTGGAGAAAATCAAACTGTAATGTATATATGTATATAATTTTCAAGAAATAATCATGTTATTTTTTAAACCGTACAAAAAATATACTCCCTTTGGGGGAGGAAGAAAGGTGAATTTGGCTTATACTTTTGGGTCATGGTCCATCATTGAGGGACTCATGAGGGAATTCAACAGGATCTTGAAACAGAAATATTGGAGGAACACTGCTTGCTGGCTTGGTCTCTCATGCTTGCTCAACTAGCTTTCTTTTATAAAAACAATGCTTTGATTGTTTTGTGCACTTCATATAATAGATCTTAATCACATTTAGATGCTCTCCACTCCTCTACATCTCCCCATATCTCCCCACACACCAGATTTCATGCACTCTGTCATTTATGTTAAGTCATATCCAGTCAAGCATTTAAACCCAGGTGTCCCCTTGGTGCACGTTCATGCACTGGAGTCTAGTCAGCCTATCTAGAGTCACTCACTTAAAGAAGACCCGCTCTCCCTGATAACCCTGCGGTTATCAGTTGTCAATAGTTCCTCAGCTAAGGTGGGGGCCTGCTGCCAGAGCCTTTTTCTATGCTGCATTTTGGTCTGATTGAGTCAGTGTGGGTCTTGTGCTTGCTTTCACCACTGTTGCCAGTTCATATGAGCAAGTTCCCAGTGGCCTGAAAACCTGTTTCTTTAGTTTTATGCACCAGCCCTGGCTCTTACAATCTTTCTCCCAACTCATCCAAAATGGGTCACTAAACAGTGGGTGAGGGAGGTTTAATATAGGAGGCCTATCCAGAGAGAAACACTCTGCAGTCTCTTATCTCTACAGTTAGTCAATTGTGTCCTTCATGTACATCACATCCATTTTATGAGGAAACTCCACTGTTGAAGGATGAAATTTATGTGTATGAATGCTATGCCTGCATGTGCGTGAGTGCACCTATGTCATGCAGGGCCCACAGAGAGGAAAAGAGGGTGTTGGATCCCCTGAAACCGGACTGACAGGAAGTTATTAGCCATCCTGTGGGTACTGAGATTGAACCCCAGTCTTCTATAAGAAGAGCCAGTGCTCTTAACTGCTGAGCCATCTCTCTAGCTCCTAAACTGCCTTTTTAAAAAGATAATGTTGGGGCTGGAGAGACAGCCTAGAGGTTAAGAGAGCCGACTGCTCTTACAGAGGACCCAGGTTCGATCCCCAGCACCCACATGGTAGCTAAGAACCATCTGTAACTCCAATTCCAGGAGAACTCCAGTTTCAGGGGAATCTGAGACCCTCTTCTGACCTCCGCACCATTGCTTGACACGGGTGCCCAAAACCTACATTCAGAAAGTACACTCATACACATACAAAAATAAATAAAATTAAAAAAATAAAAAATAAGATAATGTTTGTGATAAAAGGTAATATGGAATAATCCTTCTAACTAAATGTTTCCAGGTCATAATTTGAAAAGTATGAACTTTTATGTAAAAAATAGAAAAGACATAAATATGTGGCCTTCAGCTAAACACATAGACTTATGTAAGATATTGTACATGTAATTTTTCAGCAGGGTTTTGCCCAGATAAAATTCCCTCTGGTTTTTTATGCTAGCTATGCATTAATGGTCTTTCCTCCCTCTCCCTGTCCTGCCCTCTATGCACACTCTACCCAGTTAAAGTATCCACACTCCCCATTCTCCCTTAGTAACACTTTTCTCCTATTGTGTCCTCTCTCTGAGCTCCTACTTCCCCTTTACCTCTGTAGTTCCTTGTATAGCCCTCCCTCTTCCCTTCTCATTTAAAAATCCCCATTTTACCCATTTCCCCCTTAGTAACATCTGTCTCCCTCATTCTCTCTCAGTTTTCCTCTCTCCCTTTACCTCCCTGGTCCCTTTCCATTTACCTGGTTCCTGCAGTTACATCAGGATGCATACTCACATATAAGGATTTGGTGCTAGGACCCACAAATGAGGGAGATGATAAGTCCTTTGTTTTTCTGACTAAAAATGAACATACCATATGACATGTTTACCCCACTCCTTGAATTACACCCAAATGATTCATCCTACTGCAGAGATAGGTGTACATCCATGTTTGTTGCTGTTCTTCTCACAATTGCTAAGAACTGGATGCAAGTGTCTCTCAACTGATGGGTGGATAATGAAAATATGCTACCTTTACACAATGGAGTTCTAGTTAGCAGTAAAGAAAGATGAAATCATGAAACTTTCAGGTAAATGGATGGAACTAGCAACTGTTATGCTAACACAGACTCATGAGAATATATATTTAACCTTGGATCAGGAAAATAATTTTTAAATAGTTAGAGAAAGATGTCTAGTCATATTATATTGAGGTTAAGAATCGTTTCAAAAGATAAAATTAAGAGAGTTAAAAAGTAATGCAAAGAGTTTAAAAGGAAATGACATAACACACAAAACTGGCAAATGCTTTATTTCAAGAACAGTATGATTATTCTGATCAGTATGGCCAAAATAATTGAAAAATTATTTTATAGGTACATTCTGTGAATCTTCAATACATATATTAAATGTGCTTCACTTCATTAATAGCCAATGAAAAGCAATTGAGACCATAATTAAACACCTCCACACACAAAAGTCTAAAATCATTTCATCAATATAGATTGTGACAGTTGTACAGCACTGAATGCCCACCTGCTGCCTGAAAAGATTTCATATTATTACACCCACTTCAGAAAACAATCAATCATCTTCCAGAGAAACTGGACATATGCACCAGCTGAGACTTAGTAATTATTTTCCCAGGTGTGTGTGCCCAGCAGAATCAGGTACTAATGAACCCTAAAAATATGTACAGTCCAAAACTCCAAACTGAAAGAATGCAAATCCCTTTAGATGTACAGCAGGTAAATTAAACACAACTTTATTATAGAATTTAAAGACAGAAAGCCATATCTGTTTTAAAAGGATAGAATTATTTGTATTTGCAAGGATAAATATCATGAATATATGAAAGAATAAGTTATATGCAAAAGAGTATCTGTGTATTTATATGCATGGGGAATGGGAGGGAAAAAAGAACAGCAAAGATGCATGTTCAGTTTGTAAATGGAAAATGAAAACCAAGAAGTCGTTTTCATAGAAGTTAGGACAGCAGTGCCCTATACAGGGAAAGGGAAAGGATTGAGAAATGGTCAGTGGAGGGGCTTGGGACATAAGGCACTGCATGGTCAGTCACAGTGGTGTCCTGTATTTGATATTTGAACTTCAAATATCCATCTGCATACCTTTATACTTATACTCGTTCTGAAAATGACTAAAGATATAAAAATTAAATGTCATTATTCTTTTACTGAGTATTTCACATGACATGGGAGAAAGTTATGTGTTCTGCTCAGTTCTGCTGAGCTAAAGCGGACTTGGGATTGAAAATGTTCTCACACCAACAGGTATACCCACAATAACATTAGGAAAATAAAAGTTACTTAAATAATGCTTTTTCCTTTGGTAGTTTATTTGACAAAATAATTGTTAAGTTTTTCTTAAAAGAAAAGTTTATCACTACAAGACTACGTGAAGTATTTTAAAAACCTCTTATACTTCGTTTTGAGTCCTTCAGTGTGTGGTTTTCATTAAAGAATGTCCTCAGTGGGGCTGAGGAGATGCACTGGCTGCTCTTCCAGAGGACCAGTGTTCGATTCCCAGCACCCACATGGTGGCTAAGACTCTCTGTAATTCTAGTTCTAGGGGATCCAACACCCTCTTCTGACCTCACCAGGCATTGCACAACATGGGTGCACTTATGTACATGCAAGCAATACACTAATATAGATAAAAAGTAGTTTCTTAGAAGAATGTAGCAAGACCTTCAGAGACAGTGGGCAAGCACAGTTGCTGTGTAAGTATGATGATGTGTGTTCTAATCCAAGTACTCAAGTAAAAAGCCAATCATGTTACAAACACAACATGCTATAACACCAACCTTGCTGGAGGCAGAGATAGCACGGTCCTTTGGCTTGCTGATTATCAGCCTACCTAATTTCAGGGAGTAAGCTTGAGTCAGTAGGAAAAGGAAGACTATGATGGAACAAGACACCAGACCTTGTTTAGCCTCTGCACTCTCGTGCACACACAGCAAACATATGTACATATATATTACATATATGTACACACAAAAAATAAAATAGGGGAAAGTATAACTGGAAAGATAAGAAATGGATATCAAATGCATGATGGGAGTTAGAGGACGGTCATTTTCACAATCTTGGTTCTGCCAATCCATGAGCTCTGAAGGTCTTGGCATCCTCTGGGTTCTTCTTAAATTTCTTTCTTCACTTTAATGTCTTTAATGTCTTTGGTTTGCTTTATTCCTAGATATTTTTATGGGGCTTTTGTGAATGGTAGCATTTCCATGAACACTTTTTCCGATTGCTTGTAATTGATATATAGGAAGTCTACTGATTTATTCATATGTATTTATATCCTGACATTTTGCTTAATTTTTTGATAATTTCTAGATATGTTCTTGTGGGATTTATGGAATCTCTTATGTATAATATCATGTCATCTGCAAATACAGATAATTTGAGCTTTTTCTCTGATTGATAGCTCATTAATTTCTTTCCTTTGTATTATTGTTCTAGCTAGAGTTTCATGCACTTTATTGAAAAGGAGTGGCAAGAAAAGACAGGCTTGTTGGGTTCCTGATTTAAATAGGAATTCCTTGAGATTTTCTCCATTAGAATGATGTTGCCTGTAGGTTTGTTGCATATAGCCCTAATTATGTGAATGTATGCAAATAGAGGTGGAGTTCTAAATATTATAAATTTTATTGTATGAAGTATGCAAAATTCAGTAATAAATAAATATAAAAATTAAAAAATGGAGGTGAGAAGGCAGAGTGAATGGCCAGGTTTTCCTTCCTTAGTAGTCTTGGTAAGAGTATTTGAATAATGAATCAAGTGCTGGATGGTGGCCATGGAAGTCGGAAATCGCTAAGGAGTGTGTAACAACTCACCTGCCAAATCAACTAGTCCTGAAAAAGGATGGTGCTGGAGTGGCCCATATCCTGCCTTTGTTGGCAGTCAAAAACTGGACTGGAGCAGCACCTCTCACTTGCTTGTTAGATGGCACACCCAGACTCCGCAGCCAGGTAAAGACACAAACAAGAAAGAAAACTATAGACCCATATCATTAATGAACACAGATGCAAAAATTTTCAACAAAATACTTGCAAATCGCATACAGATCCACATCAAAAAGATCATCCATCATGACCAGGTTGGATTAATTCCAGAGATGCAGGGATGGTTCAACATACATAAGTCAATAAATATCATAAACACATAAATGGACTGAAAGACAAAAACCATACGATCATCTCAATTGATGAAGAAAAACCTTTTGATAAAATCCAGCATCACTTCATCCTTAAAGTCCTAGAAGGGATTGGACTGGAGGGATCATTCCTCAACATGATCAAAGCAATATACAAGAAACCCACAACCAACATTATCCTAAATGGAGAAAAGTTGGAAGCATTCCCCTTAAAGGCAGGAACACAGCAAGGCTGTCCAGTATGGCCACTCCTCTTCAGTAGAGTGCTTGAAATGCTTACTAGGGCAATAAGGCAAGAAAGGGAAATTAAAGGAGTACTAATTGGAAAAGAGGAAGTAAAAACTATCCCTTTTTGCAGATGATATGATAGTTTACTTAAGGGATGCTAAAACCTCCACAAGAAAACTCTTAGAAATTATTAAAAGTTTCAGTAAAGTGGTGGGATACAAAATAAACCTAGAAAAATCAGTAGCCTTTCTTTACAGCAACAATAAACAACTGGAGAAGGAATATAAGGAGACCTTCCCAATCACAATAGCCTCAAAAAATATCTAGGAATAAACCTAACCAAAGACACCAAAGACCTCTACAACAAAAATCTTAAAGCCCTGAAGAAGGAGATTGAAAATGACATCAAAAGATGGAAAGACCTCCCATGCTTGTGGGTTGGAAAAATTAATACAGTAAAAATGTTAATTCTACCCAAATTAATATACAGATTCAATGCAATACCAATCAAAATCCCCATGAGCTTTTTCACAGGCTTAGAAAAAGAATCCTTAAGTTCATATGGAAAAACAAAAGACCCTGAATAGCTAAAGCAACCCTGAGTGAAAAGTGCAATACTGGGGGTATTACATTACCAGACTTCAAGCCATATTACAGGGCTATAGTCATAAAGACAGCCTGGTACTGGCAAAAAAACAGAACCATTGACCAATGGAACAAAATTGAAGATCCAAACTTGAGCTCATAGAATTTCATCCACCTCATATTTGACAAAGGGACTAAAAAAGCTCAATGGAGGAAAGACAGCATCTTCAGCAATTGGTGTTGGTAAAACTGGATCACCATCTGTAGAAGAACAAAATTAAACCCCTACCTCTAGCCATGTACAAAAATAAACTCCGAGTGGATCAAAGATCTCAACCTGAAACCTGAAACCCTGAAAGTGATAGAAGAAAAAGTTGGCAGCAACCTACAAGACACAGGTATAGGAAAAGACTTTCTAAATCAAACAGCAGCTGCACAGGAAATAAGAACAACAGCTGACAAGTGGGACCTCATCAAACTCAAAACCTTTTGTACAGCTAAAGAAACAAGGAAGTGAAGAGAAAACCCACAGAGTGGGAGGAAACCTTCACTCAGAAAGCCAATGCATAATTTTCCTCTTATGACTAACCTAGATTTAAATTTATGTATTTGTTTAGGTGTGTTTGTGTGTTTGTGTGTGTGTGTGTGTGTGTGTGTGTGTGTGTGTTTAGGTTAGGAATGTGAAGAGGCAGCCAACAAAATGGGAGAAGAGATCTTAAGGGAAGGGCAAAGAAGGAAAGGGGAGAGGAAGGGAAGCTGACATGAAGCAGAATGCTTGGTCAGGAGGAAGGGGATCAGGAAGAGGTTGGCAATGAGGGGTGGAGAAAAACCTGGAGTCACAGGATGAATAAGAACAAAATATAATGAATACCTTGTATGTAAACAATGCCACAAGATACCTCAAAACTTTGCATGCTAATTAAAAATAATAAAAAAGGAAAAATGAAAGAAAATTTGAATGTCCACACTAACAACAGGATGATTAATAGGTGAGAAAACACACATTCCATATAGTCCTTAGCTTTTAGCACCTTCTGATTTATACTCAATAATGACAGAAGAAAACACAAGAATAAAATGGTTTCTCATGATTTAAATTCACCCATGAGCATTGGTATAAAGCTAACATGATGTTTGGCTACCATCTATTTTCTACCACTCAAGGAACAGAGTAAGCATTGCAGAGCTAGGAGATGTCCTCCCCCAAGTGATTGCCAATCAATTGTGAACAAACTTGGTCCTAAGGGTTATTTTTGAAGCTTGACTATTTCATTTTCTTTCATCTAAGTAAACATGAATATTTGACTAATGAGTGTATCAAAGAGGGGATGGAGATACATAATGTTTTTTTTTCTTTTTTGGGGGGTCTTTTTGAGACGGTGTCTCCCTATAGCCCCAGCTGTCCTGGAACTCACTCTGTAGACCAGGCTGGCCTTGAACTCACAAAGATCCGCCTGCCTCTGCCTCCCAAGTGCTAGGATTAAAGGCATGTGCCACCATGCCTGGCCATAATGTTTTTCAAAAGCAAACGTAATTTTGTTGTTTGTTAAGTTGTTTCCCTTTTATTCTAATTATGGCCAAAATTAGACTCTTATTTAAGAATTGGGCCAAGTCCAGCTATCAAAGAAATCTCTGTAATTCTGTTATGAGAAGGGAAGGATCACAGTGGCAAAATGTGGGTCAATGTGAGCCTCAGCCATCTTAAGGCCGTGGTAGACTGAGACCAATCAAACTGGCACTGAAACCACAGCTTCTTATTCACATTGGCCAGACAATAGAGAGGAGACATTCTTTTGTTTTTCTTCCTGTGTCTTTGATACAGGGTCTCCCTGTAGGTCCAGCTGGCTTGGCACTTACTATGTTGACCAGGCTACCCTTGGCCTCACAGAAATCTATCTGTCTCTGCCTCCAATTTACTGGGACAAAAGGCCAAGAGAAGACATTATTAACCAAAACAATATACAGATATACAGAATAAAATAATCTTCCTGATTTTCCTATGTAAAATTATATTCTATAATTGTTGATAATGGAGCTCATTTGTTAAAATTCATATATCATCAACTACAAAGATTATTGGAATGTCACAAACTTTTACAGTTCAATAAATACAATCATGAAAATACATAATGCAATGATCTGAAAATTCGGAAGGGAAACATAAAACTGAAAGAATCTGAATCCAGTTTTAATTTTTTCATCCTAAGAAAAAAATTGAGAATGTCTGTTACTCCAAGGACCAATAACCATCACCATAGGAGGAGGTTTCCAGAAAATAAATAAAAGATAATCTGGAGTCAAATCAATTCTTGCTTAGCTGTAGTAATACCCAGAATTAGGGAAACTAACCAGTATACTCCATCTAATATTGGTAAGTAAATGTTAGGGTAACTGTTGGGGTGTATGTTATTGATAAATGATAGGAAAGAGGCAATCAGTGAAATGCATGGATTTATCATTTCAAAGAGAACAAGCAGGCTAACAAGATGAGGAAGAACTCTGGACTCTAAGTCCAGGTTGATCAGTTTGGCTGATTGCTGTTACTGAGCAACAACAATCATTTCTGAAAGACCATTTTGACATTGTTTTACTTAACATATATTTACAGAAGATATTATCTGAGGTTCTCATTACATAAGGAAATCATATTGTTAAGTAAATGAAGATAAAACCATATTTGCCTGGAACTGGAACTGTTGATCATCAGGGCTGCCCTTTCTTCCTTGCCACTTGTTTCCTGTGTTCCTTCCCTCAACTCCCTCTTTTCTTTGATTCTCTTTTTTATTGGATTAGAAAAAAATAAAACTCTAAAGGCTGTCTCCTACTATTGAAGCTATAGACTTATCTCAGCATCAGGAAGCTCTCCATTTGTGCCTGATTTTACCTAAAGATGCACAAAAGGCACCAGCACACAGAAAGAACCACAAAGTGAAATAATTAAAAAGCAGGTATAATCAAATTTCTTTTCTAAACCTTAACTAAAACATCCAAAAGATAAAAAAAAGATAATTATTGTGGTAAAGTGCAAAATGAAGGGACTTTCCCAGTAAAAAATTCTAAGAACCATAATCAGTTTATTAATTGAATTGTGTATCATTTCTTCTCTTCCATTTAGGATTTAGAAATTAAAGTAGTACTTAAAAAAGCACAAACTACATACAGATAAATATGCATATTCATGCAAACATACATATATTTTATATATTATGTATGATACATAAGATGAATATACCAGCATATATAGACATTTGCACTCATATATGTATATCTCTCGATATAAGTATACATGTAGGTGTACATAACACATACTAATAAAATGCACATAGTAACATAGTCTACATTGTGTAAAGCACATTTTATACTTTTGATCTTTGTGGGCTTTCATCCTTCACCATCCATTTCTTGAACTAAATGAAAGCTTTGTACTTATAAAAATTTATTTATTCTTTTTTTTGATAGGGTCTCCCTAGTCCCAGCCCACCTCAGACTCACAATGTGGACCAGGCTGGCCTCCATCTCACAAATGTCTGCCTGGCTCTGTCTCCCAAAGGCTGAGTTTAAAGGTGTGCACCACCACACCTGACATTACAATTTATTTTTAAATAAAGAAGTCGTGTATCTGTATTTTTGACTGACGACAGACTGCACAGAAACCAGAAGGGAGCACCAGCATTCAGCTGTGCTGAGTCAGACATGGGTGCTAACAATTTATCTCAGATCCACTGCAGGAGCTCTTTTTCACTGAGCCATATCTCTCCAGCCCATCAATTGAACTCAACACTAGAGATTTTTAATTACTACTTCAGATGACATCATATACTTGGTGTAAAGTTAACTATATTTAAGAGTTTTCACTTTTATGTTAAATGATTGTTCAACTCTCTAGGCCCTTACAACACTATCTAAAAGATACATTTAGCTTCTGTACAATTTTAAAAGATAACAAGCACTAGAACTGGTAGACCACGCGACCTCACTCCACTCTTGATAGAAGTGTCACTCTGACAATTTCAAGTTCCAACAATATGAATGCTGAAGTCAATGGGAATGTTTGTCAAGCAGATAGACATAACAGCACTGAACTGAATATTTGCTGTGTCAGTGGATATTTAATAAGATTTTTACATACCAACTTAATGCTCACAGTCAGATGTGGTAAACGTTGATTCTATCACTGCACTTTCAAGATAAGCTAGTTGTTTTCTATCTATAAAAGTAAAAATGAGCCTGGTCTAGCAAGACCTGACTTTGTCCTCGAGTAGATGGAATGGGTAAATGAAAAGCCAAAAGGAGCCAGGGGCTTCACTACCCCCGCCCCCCCCCAAAAAAAAAAAAACTCTGAGGACCAGATCCTCAACTGACTGACCTCGAGAAAACAAAACCTTGGTTAATCTGGACTAAATGTGTGGCCTTAAGCGTCCAAAAGGAAAGTATAACCAGAAATAAATAATTAGCAAGGCCTGAGAAATTGTACTTCAGGTATAAAACTTGAGATCTTAGTAAAAAGACAAAAAGTAAAATAAAAAAAACAGCACAGTTGTTTCGCCTGTCTTACTAGCAAGTGCAGCTACCTGGAGGCTGCCACTGCTTTTGCCATGACATGAGACACAAAGACTTCAAAGACATGAGACACAGCTTTTCAATCTTCCAATATGGACTGAAGACTCATGTCTCTCCAAGAATCCTCCAAACTTTCAGTGCCTTTCAGATGGGGACTGCTGAGACATCCAGCTTGTGGACTGAGCTACTACTGGGGATTCAGCCTCTTCAGAGTATTGATTGCCATTGTTGGACTACCCAGGCTGTATCATGGAGACCAGTATAGGAGGATCAAGACAGGCCATGGTGTGAACCTCATTTAGTAACCATGGGAAAGGAAAACCCCAGTGTGGAGCACAAGGGAGGACTGATGGTTGTTTGGTCTTGCCAAGGAGGAGACTTCAAACATGACATCTTTCAGCCTAATAAAAAAAAAGAAAAAAAAAAAGAAATCATAAGCTGAAGATGCTAAAAGACATATGTGGCATGCATATATGCATATTTTGGAGTGATGCAGATTGGAAGGAACAAGAACAACAAAAAGACTGGGTCAAAGAACTGACTGAACTTCTGCTCAAAACAGTAAACTTCTGCATTGAAAATTTTAAAAGAGACTGAGAAAAAGATGAAAAACATCTTTGGCAGAATGCGTGAGCTCTGGTGAGGTGGACGGGGCAAGGAAGGGGGAGTGGGTCCAGACTTGACGGAAATTTTGTATGAAATGCACAAAGCTTCAACAAAAATTGGCTTTTTAAAAAAGTAAAAATTGGTCTGTACATGTGGTGGATTACATTTATTGATTTATATGTGTTGCACCAACCCTCTGTCCCGGGAATGGGAATGAAGACATAAAGGCATGTCATTTGCAAGACTGAGGGGGTCATGGAGTCTTACATCATGGTTCCAGGGAGCCTGAGGCAAGGCAAGTTGTGGCAGTTTCCGAGTCCCTGAGGGGCCACTGTGGGAAGCTGTGAGTGTAAAATAGTGGAGACTCCAAGTTGTTGGAGAAGCCAGAACTGTTGATTATCCGCCATGGAAAGCTGTAGGCTCAGAGTAGGTTCTATGCAAGAGGGGAGCTATGCATGGTAAAGGGGGCAGAGCTGGAAAGTGACGCCACTCAGCCCTTCAGAACCGACATGATTCCAACAGGTGTCACTGACACCAGACATGGAGCTGCAAAACATGTTTGCCTGCTGGATGTCAGTCTTGCTTTGGTGTGATTATTCCTTGCTGTGTCTGTCTTCCCTTTCATCATTGTATGGTGTAAGTATACCACTTGATTCACAGTTGTAGTGTACTAGGGCCTCAAAAGTAAGAGAAAGCCTTGAGTATCAGAAGATACTTTGGTTTTTTAAAATAGTTTTAGCCCTTGTGCTGGATAGCTTTATTGTCAACTTGACACACCTGGGTTGAGGGAGCCTCAATTGGGGAATTGGCTCCATTGGACTGGCCTGTGGCCATATCTGTGGATTGTCTTGATGTCGAGCAATGTGGGAGGGCCCAGCCCACTATGGGTGGTGCCACCTTGGGCAGGTTGTTGTGTATTGTATAAGAGGGCAGGCTGGGCATGGGCCAGGGGAGCAAGCCAGTAAACAGCATTCCTCCGTGGCCTGTGCTTCAGCTCCTGCTTCCAGGTTCTTTCCCTGAGTTCCTTGGGCTCCCTAAGAGATGAACTGTGACCCAGGAGATGTAAGCTGAATAAATCCTTTCCTCCCCAAGTTGGTGTCAGTCAGAGTGTTTTGTCACAGCAATTGAAGAGAAACTAGAACAGAAATTAAGTTGGTGTCGGTCAGAGTATTTTGTCACGGCAATTGAAGAGAAACTAGAACAGCCCTGTTAAAAATTATAGGGACTTTTGAAGTTGGACTGAGTTTATCTTCCATTATAAAAAGGTGATAAGCCTATGGGAACAAATAGAGAAGGTTATGGATTAAAACAGGTGTGGTAATGATGGTTGAGTAGAAGGTAGAAGTGCCAAGAAGCCTGAAGATCCCAGGCTTTGTCCTCAGATTTACGTGGTGGGGAGATGTGCCTCCCCCTACTTGTCATTTGGCCTCCACACATAGACTGTGGCAAGCACATCCCCCAATAAATAAATAAATGTGAAATTAAAAAAAAACAATTAGATAATTATAAAGTTTAAAAACAAAAAAAGTTATGTGATTGGTGTCAAGTGGAATTTGATGATTAATAGTGATTTGAAATTGACAGTATCTAGAATCACCTCCCATGAAAGCCTTCAGGCACACCTTCCAGGGATCACTTATGAAATTGACAGTATCTAGAATCACCTCCCATGAAAGCCTTCAGGCACACCTTCCAGGGATCACTTAGATTCATTAAGCCTCTGGACATGCCTGTGAAGGATTATCTTAATTTGGTTAAGTAGGGCAATCCACTGTAAATGTCGTCACTGTTCTCTGGACTTGTGTCTTGGACAGCATAAAAAGGAGAAATCAAGGGGCTGGAGAGATGGCTTAGCGGTTAAGAGCACCGACCGCTCTTACAGAGGACCCGGGTTCGATCCCCAGCACCCACATGGCGGCTGAGAACCATCTGAAGCTCCAATTCCAGGAGAACTCCAGTTCCAGGGGAATCCGAGATCCTCTTCTGAACTCCGCGGCGTTGCACAACACGGGTGTGCAGACTTGCATGCAGACAGTACATTCATACACATACAGAAATAAATAAAATTAAAAAAAAAGAGGAGAAATCAAGAGAAAATTTTAAAAAATCAGTTACATGAGAAATTGCACATTACATAAGAACACACAAATTACTGTCAGTGTCCTATTTTTTTTCAATATACTACAAATTGGATAAATAATGTTAGGATATAGAATTTTGGTAAAAATGCTTTACTATTACAAGACCCAGTTCACTAAGGCTTATTTGCACAGTAATGTTAACTTGTGTTAACTCTTTAAAACATCTTTTGTATTACCTCTGTTTCTGTTTTATGAGTAGATATTTGGTTATTTTTAATTTTTAACTAGCATACAATATTTTAGGTTTCATTGTCATTTTCAAGTGAAATCTGCTTTATGGATCCTCTACCTTTCTCTCCCAAACCACTGGCCATGCATCTTTCCTGTCCCATTACCCTTGTTTCCATCATTGTGGTAGGCATGTTCCATTGCTCTAAAAGTATGGAGGTTTCTGAAAAGCATTCAGAAGGGAACCACCATGCAGCCTAGCTACTCTACTTGCTAGCTACACTACTCGGGGACGCATATACCACAATGATGCTGTATCTCACTACGGAAGCACTCGTGCTTGCTTTCTATGGACATCCAGGCAGGTGACACCTCCCTCATTGGCTGTGACAGAGGGAAAGCTGACCTTGTGATAGGAAGTGGCCAAAGAAAGTTTGTCCCAACCTCTCATATTCTTCAAGGAATTGGAAAAGCATATCTTTAAGAAGAAATCAGCAGAGAACAGATGTTTTTTGACTCTGGCTATCAAGGCAGCTTTCAGTCCCATGCTTTGCAAGGGCCTAGCTCTCTGTTCAGGCATGTGAGTGATGGACTCAGACTGAATCCTCTAACTACTCCTAGGAAGTTGTTGCTCTTGAAGCACAGTGCTGGGCTCAAGATTTGATTTCTGAAGCTTCCTGTTTATATGAAGGCCAAGTCCACAAGAGCTCTGGAATCAAGAAGGATGAATCACACATGCCAGCATGGCTTGCTAAGGAAGGTGTGCCAGAATACCTTGATGGACATTTATAAAATCTAATCAGTCAATGTTGACAAATAAACCATGAAACTGACATCAGAGCCAGTATGGAAGGAGGCAGTCTTAAAGCTAAATTCAAAGCAAAATAAGGAATTTAAATATATTTTCAGCTGAGTCAAACTGAAATCCATGCCTTCCATGATTTTGGGAAATACAAGTTTTTCCCCACAAAAGAATTCACTCCTCACTCGCTTCCCTACCTTTCCAACAGAATATACTCTTGCTTGGGTTTTGTGTGTGTGTGTGTGTGTGTGTGTGTGTGTGTGTGTGTGTGTGAAGTATATTCTAATAGTAGTAGTTGTGATACCAAAACAGAAGAAAATTCACAATACCCCCAGGAATCTTATATGAGAAACTAAATAAAAGTTCACACTTAATGAGCAAAAATATTGAATGTTGTATGATGGTGCTTACATAGAAAAGTTAAAGCACTAGAAGATGACAAAGTAGGTCTATTCCTTTAAAGAGAGTGAACAAGTAGATGTTTATGGCAAAAGTAATTTCCAAATGCTTGTAAGAAGTAAGCATGCAACAACCCACAGAGATGCCAGGCAGGAGTCTTCCAGGTAGAAGGAAGATAGCCTGTACTGAAGTCAAGGTTCCAAGAATATTACACATTAGGGAAAGGCGGGAGAGACGAGAGCCTGTGAATGATAACACAGGCTGGGGGGGTGTAAACCTCTGTCTTCATTGTGTGTTTTAATGGCCTGGCTGGCCACAGTAGGATTTCTGACAGAGAAATCATGTGATTTCATTTTTTTTAATTGATGTCTACTCTAGATTCAATATTTTAAATAAAAAAGTTTGGTGAAAATAAAATAATTTTTGGGTTATCATAAAAACTTGAGTGAGATCTGACAGCGATGAGGAATAGAGGAGAGGGCCTAATTCTTTCTGAAATCAAGATCAATGGATGTGCTATATAAAAAGAAAAAGCTACTAAAAGACTCCCTCAGTACTGTTGTGGGTCCATATAACCACTTAAAATTCCTGCCACACACAGTGGGAACGGCACAAGGGAAGCCGCTAAAGAGTTCATTCCTGAACAGTTCACTTCTGGTAGGAAGATGATGTTTGATATCCAAGCAGAGAAGATTGGAGTGATGGCAGACCTGAAGCAGCTTAGCTCTGGAAATACTAGAGTTAAGCACAATGAGAAACCTTAATAAAAAATTAAGGACATGTGACAGAAGGAAAAAGACCATGAAGTAATCACAGAGCACTAAAGAGGAAAACGGCTAAGTCCACACTCTGTGCTGAGCAGAGGCTGAGTCTGGAAGTCGCCCTCCTGTGTGGTATAGCAGTGTGCAGCTGATGATGTCACAGGGGTGACATCATACACAGCACTATTACACAGTTATTCCATTAACCTTCCGTTCTCTTTTGGAAGATTTTTACCCAAGTCCTTTGGATAGGCATTTAGCTCAAACTAAGAGCCTGGAAAAGAGATTGAAGACTCTCTTAATAGATTTTAACCCAAATGGTTCATGTCCAAGAATCATTTATCCCATGGTCTCTTCTCAGTATTTATTGGAATTTCACTTAGCTATTCTTGTTCATCCTCTTTATGCCCCTGTGAATCTTTCAGCTTTTATCCTCAGTGTGTTCACTGTAACTATAAAAAGCTTAACAATTTTGCCCACTGGAGTTGTAATCAGGACCTAAGATGTACTTTTCTCATGACTAATGATACGGTCAAAAGGAGTTCATTCACTTTACGAAGTCTTTGACCTCTGTCCTTCATTTCCCCCTTGTTGATACTTGGGCTGAAAGGCACTGATGAACTCTGTGACTGTTTTGTGATCAGATCCTTTTAGTTAATTTTATAGTACTGTGATAATGCCTGACAAAAGAGACTTAAGGAGGGACGGGGGTGGGGTCTTTATCCTGGCTCCAAATTCAAGGTACAGTGTCTCCTGCTGGCAAATGTACAGTGAGGGAGGTTTAGGCCTTGAGGCCTTGGATACAGCCCATCCACTGTCAGGAATCAAGAGAGATTAAAGGAACCCTTGTGCTCAGCTTGTTTTTTCCTTTTATTCACTCCAGGAACCCAGCCCATGAGATGTGCTGCACACATATTGATCCTTCCTCAATTAAGCCAATCTAGAAAATCAATCACAAACAGAGATTTGGTTCCAAGGTAATCATATAACCCATCAAATTGACAATGATGATTAATCATCACAGATCACCCAGTTTCAGTGGTTGTCTTTTGCTCTGACCACTCTATTCAGTCTATACACTTGTGCTGGGCTGTCTTGTGTCTGCAGAAGGAGCCAGTGGACTGGGATGTGATTCAATTTTGTCCATGGCTGCCTTGCTTCTTCTTTCTCTTGGTTCTAATCTCCAGTCTTTCTCAAAATGGAAAGTTCCCCTACCACTCCCAGAAATACTTACTATTAACTCAGTGCCTTCGTTTAGATTTTCTGTAGAGTCATCCTCTGAACCATATTGTAATCAATATGTGAATTTTAAAAAATATTTTGAAAGACATAAATATCTTATGAAACAGAGACTAAAAGAGCATTTCTTAAAACTTTATGTAAAAAATCTTGAATTTAAAAGATCCATATTGGGTTCTGATTCCAAATAACTGCTTAATTTTTTCCATTGTGCACTAGAACTGTTATCCAAGGAAATATTTTCTGGATATTTTTCAGGAATCAAATGCTGAATCCTAGTCCACTTCATAAACAGATGACAAATTGGGCAGCATAGTGTGCTTAAAATATGAATTATTTTTGAGTCTTTTAAGGGTTCTCCACACTGCTTTCCATAGTGGTTTTATGAGTTTACATTCCCACCAGCAGTGGATGAATGTTCCCCTTTCCTTACAAACTCTCCAGCATTTGGTATCTTTTGTTTACTTGATCTTAGCCAGTCTTATCAGAGTGAGATAATATCTTAAAGTGGTTTTACTTTGCATTTCCTGGGCTGGAGGGATGGTGCAGCCATTAAAGACTGAGGCTAAGAACCACAAAATAATTTGGATTTCCTTAATTATTAGCAATGCCACCTGACCCAGTCATACCACTCCTGGGTATATACCCACAAGACTCATCCTAATGCAGAGATACATGCACAAACAATTTTATTGCAGCTCTCTTCAAAATAGTGAAGAGCTGGAAGCAACCCAAGTGTCCCTCAACCAAGGAGTGGATAAAGAAAATGTGGTAGATCTTTGATCTACTTGAAGTTGATTTTTGTACAGGGTGGGAGGTAGGGGTTTAATTTTGTTCTTCTACAAATGTGATAGAAGAAAAAGTTGGCAACAACCTTCAAGACATAGGTATAGGAAAAGACTTTCTAAATCAGACAGCAGCTGCACAGGAAATAAGGTCAACAGTCAACAAATGGGACCTCATCAAACTCAAAAGCTTTTGTATAGCTAAAGAAACAATCAAGAAGTGAAGAGAAAACCCACAAAGTGGGAGGAAATCTTCACCAGTGATTCATCTGACAGGGCATTAACCTCAGAATATATAGACTACTTGTGGCTGGAGAGATGGCTCAGCCGTTAAGAGCACTGACTGTTCTTACAGAGGACCTGGGTTTGATTCCTAACAAATCCCCTGATGAAAGGCAAGCTGAACAACATTATTGTTATATTTCTTTTTATCTGAGAACAACTATGTTGTTATAATGTAAATCTCTTCACAGGCTCTAGAATGGATCCACCACTTACTTTCAGACTTTGTAATTACTGTATATGAGTGGAAAGTATGTATTCATATTTTAGAGTAACATAAAATTAAAGGAGGAAAACATGGATTCCTAAACATAAAAAAGACTGAGAGAAAGATACAGGATAGTTATGGCAGAGTGATGTCTGGGGTGGGGTGGGGGGAAGGGAAAGGGGAATATGTGTAAACTGAACTGAGAAATGATGTCTGAAATATACAAAACATCAATAAAAGCATTATAAAAAAGAAATATATTTTAACCAGGTCTAGTGACTCAGGCATGTAATCCCAGCCACTCGAAATGTTAATGGAGGAGAATTTTGAGAGAAGATCTAACCTATACTACAGTAGAAGTTCATGATCAACCTGGGCGACTTAGACCAACTAGAAATAAGATACAAAGCAAAAGGAAAAGGAAAGAGGCTGCATATGTCATTCTGTGGTAGGACACTTGCCTAGCCTGAACAAGGTTCTCAGTTCAATTTTTAGTGCAAATTTACACAGAAATATAGCTTATGTTACTTACACTTTTCTACTAAAACTAATGCAGTCAGTCATTTAAACATAGTGAACCCTTTGGATATTTATCCTTCTACTTTAGGCAAAAAGTATAAAATTTGAATGTTGAAATGAAAAAGTAAATTCTTACGTTAGTAATGAATACGAATCATAGTAGTGAATATGAGACGTTGATTTATGTTGTTTATTTGTAAAAAAAAAATCATAGAGAGGCAATTAGTACTGTGTATGGTTTTGCTTACCAGTACAATATAGAAATGATAAACATTGTTAAAATTTGCAATGCTAGGGTTGAGAATTTTATTCTTATATGTTATTTTTATTTTATGTGTAGGAATATTGCTTACATAGAATTCAGTGCACCCATGCTGTGCAGTGCCCATGGAGGTCAGAAGAGGGCATGAGATCCCTCGGAAATGGAGTTACTGAAGGTTATTTATCATGTAGGTGCTGGAAACTGAAGCCAGGTCCTCTACAAGAGCAGTCAGTGTTCTTAACTGCTAAGCCATCTCTCCAGCCCTGATTTTTCAGTGTTAAAACTTTGCCTATACTTAGTATTTATCTGTCCCTTTGAGAAGCTTACAAGAAACAATTATGGAGTTCAGCTATAAAATAACAGATTTATACTATCCCTTAGGGAAAATTCATCAAAAAGTAGCTTATGATGAGTATGGATTATTTAGGTGAATAAGAAAGGGGCACAGGAAATCTCCTGACAATCCCTGCAGGCCCGAGATTGAGTTATTCTTGAAGGAATCAGACCCTTAATATTATACTGATACAGAGATTCTTTCTTTCTCTGCCCAGAATTCATACATCAGAAAAAGAAGGTGAAAAGGAGGATTATGTAAAGGATGCGTCCTACTGTAGGTGTTGGAGAACACTAACCATCTGTGTGTAAGTGTCCATTCAAGATATCTCAATGTACATCCTGTTTACTGGTCAGAAGGGAGCACAAATTAGAAGCTAATAATGCCATAGTTTTATTAATGTTTTAGAGATACAGAAAAATAGAATTATAAATACATAAATTAAATAGAATTTTATTTAGATTTTGTTTCAAGTCAGTACACAAATTGTAATTATTTGTTAAGATTCTCAGGCTTTCAATTACCTTTACCTTGGTTTTAACTTAGTATTTTTTCAAAATATTTATTATTTTTATTTTATGTGTATAAGTTATGTTAGCCAGCATGTGGGTTCTGGGATCCAAACATGAGTCCTCTGCAAGAACAGCCAGCACTCTTAACTGCTGAGATATCTCTCTAGCTCCTTACTTAATATTTTAACTATTGTGAAAGCAGTGGGTATTGTAATACACGTCAGGCACAGTTAGGGAAAGCCCAGTACTTCCAGGTGTGTTATCTTGAACTGAATGAATTGTCTACAAGGAAATCAACAATATTGACTGTAAACCAATAATCAATAGATGTTAAAATAATCACTTATGTGTAATAAAAGTAGCAAGATGCCAGGCATGGTGGCACATGCCTTTAATCCTAGCACTTGGGAGGCAAAGGCAGATGGATCTTTATGAGTTCAAGGCCACCCTGGTCTACAGAGTGAGTTCCCGGACAGCTGGGGCTACAGGGAGACCCGGTCTCGAAAAGACAAAAAAAAAAAAAAAAAAAAAAAAAAGTAGCAATAGTAGCGATAGTAGAGTATCCAGAAGAGAAATGTAGGGCAGATGGCTCAGAGGTTCAGAACACTTGCTGTCTTTGAAGATGACATATATTTATTTCCCAGCACCAACATGGTAGTTCATAATCATGCCCAGTCTGAAAGGTGTTCAGAATCCCCTTTTCTCAATTCTGCAGGCACTAGGCATGTGTATGGCGCACATAAGCACAGACAGACAATGGCATAGGGGAAACATTAAAATGATTTTACAAAGTGAATAGAAAATGATCCAGAAATTCCTTTTAGGGGTAGGATAAAAGAAATCAAGAGAAAATCCAGAAAAAGCACATTAGAGTGAAATCACAAGGCATTACTTTACCCATATTGTTGTATTTGCATTTTACTGAAAATGTAAGACAGGGATGACCAATAGTGAAAGCACTTTTATCTGCATTTTAGAGAAGAGTTAGATCACAGAGACAGTAATTTTCTTTTTCATGAGGAAACTTTATTTGTGTTTCTTTTTATTTAAAACACCTCTCCCCTATAGTAGGAGGTAATATATGAAATATGGTAATATCAACTATTATATTGGTAGTTTACTTTAGATAAAATAAGTTAATCAGCCTGTCCACAAAAATTAAATTAGTTATCCATAGAGCAATTAAATTATACCAGAAACTTGTATGTCCAGTGGTAGGCTGCTGTCACCACAGCAAGATCACCTTGCTGCTCTGACGGGCACATCCTATTCAAGGCTCTCAGCCGCCATCCATCACAGGCCCTATAACATGAAAGTGATCCACTTCACTGCCAAGAATAACTATATAATACCTCTTTAAAGCCCCAAGTCAGGGGTTGAACTATGGCAATCTCTACAGTCTCTTGTCAGTGCTGAACTCTATAAATCATAGCTGTAGTACAGAGGAAGCATTAGTCTATAATTCACATACCTTCATGGCTAGAAAAAAATAAAGTTTATTCGATATTTTTCTACTGGTGAATTGTGTGTGATATTTCACTTTCCTTGTGCTGCATGGTATTGTTATTTTTCTGTGCTAAAAGCATTACAATTTCTGTAATAGCTTATTTTGCCTATGAAAGTGCTTTTCATTTTTTTCTCAGTATAGTGGAGAAACATTCATTATTTAAAGAAGATCATGTTAAAGTTATTCAACATTTCAAGTCAAAACAATTGTCTTTATTACAATGTATTGGTTACAGTAATATAAATAGTTTATAACTGCATTTAGTTATTGAAGCTGACACTCAAATGTCTACCATGATTAACATGAATAGGGGCTGGTAAGAAGGGCACCATCAAACACATGGCTGTTTTAGAAAGAATGACTGTCGGTTCACAGACAGTGATGCCATGTTTAAAATACTCAGATGAAGCCAATGAACTAGCTCAGTGTCATTTCCTGCTGCCAAGCATGATGAGCTGAGCACAATACATGGGCTACATGTGGTGAAACAAGAGAATCGACTCCCACAAGTTATCCTCTGACTTCCACATATGTATTGTGGCATGTGTACATGTACAAACATGAATAAATCAAATGTATTAATCAAATAAAACGTTTAAAATTCCTTGTATGACATCAATAGTTTGCTGTTATTTTGACATTTAGTGCTGCACTGTGGTTTACCTGAAGAGCCAGTCGCACATTATATGCCATATAATACAGGTAGAAGAATTATATAATGTTCTTGATTAAAGGTAATACAGATGGGGACAGGCAAAAGGATCAAAGAAAAATGAGCAGCTCTGGAATTCCCAGATATAGAAACACCATGCACCTTTGTACTGACATAAACTGAAAACAATTAATAATAGGAGTCCTATCCAGGTACATGTACTTCGTAGTCTCTTATTATCTACACTTTGGTCAGCTGTGGCCTTCTGTGTTCATCATCCTCTGTTGAATGAGGAAGCTTCACTAATGAGAGTTGAGAGAATATTACTGCATCTCAGCTCAGGGACCCTCATGGGACAGAAAGATCATTAAGACCCTGTTTTGGTACATGTTCATAACAAAGCAGAGTCTACAGATCTTCTGGGAATTTGCACATATGAACTTACAGCAATTGTATCAGCATTCATAAGAAGACCCCTGCAAACTCAACCAGACAAAAACCTAGCACAGAACTGAGAAAATGGGCAGGTGGCCCCAACCTTAGGCAAATAACTATTAGCAGCTGATCACTGCTGGATGAGAGTTGATCTTCTGTAAGGGAGAGACTCTAGATAAGCTGACTAGACTCCAGGGGATGAACTCATACCCAGAGACATCTGGGCAAACTTGACTTGATAGACCTTAATATATATTACAGAATGTATGGAACCTGGAGGGGATCTATATGGGGAGATACAGCTATGACAGTGTGTTTAAATATGATAAGACATATTGTATGAAATGCAAAAAAAATCAATAAAGATATATAATAAGAAAAATACCAATTGTTATAATATAAAATATAAAGAATAAGTAATTAAGCATTCCTGGTACAGAAGCCAGGACCTGCCTCCTAGAGAAGAGGGCTTTTGTACTCAAATATTTCAGAGACAGCCATCTACTTCTACAGTTGACATTGTTGATTTTCCTCCAAGAAGAATGTTTTCATTCATTTAAAAGTCTTACATAATAATGTAAAGTCTGTGTGAGTCCAGAATATCATCAAATCTGGAGCCTCCCTCAGCCATTCAAAGCCAATGGACATGCAAATTGTCATATGGACAGGATTGGTTCTTGGGAGGTTGAGTAAATGCAAACAATAAAATACACAAAGTCCCCTGTAATTCTCAATCTCTGGGGTATATTAAACAAAGCTATACATATTCATGTTTGGATCTTCTAAAAAGTCAAGAAATTGTGCTCTTATGTTTTGGTCTAAGTGTTGTAAGCAGGACATGATCTTTCTTCTAGACAGGTTCTGGTCAGGGGTCCCACCTGACAGTCATGGTGCCTCTGTGCTTAATAACGCAAAAGATCAGAGATCCCAGAAGCAGCTGGAGATAGATGTGGCTATTTGAACCTAGGGGCAGAATGAAAATATGTAGTGTGTTTATTAAATGAGAAAAGGGGAAGTTTATTCACTAAATACATATCTATGTAATATCCAAAATATGTGAGCTGCTCTCTTGTTCCTCAAACCAGGGAAATAGCCTTAGCTGGTACACTTCTTAACATGATACCCCCTGAAACAAAACAGGGTATCCTGCTGACACTAGGGTTCATTGTTTTGTCTAGACTGGCTGATCTGCCAATTCAGGATCTGTGGACCTCTGTTCTCCCAGTGCTGGGATCACAGGCACATGCTGCCAAGCCCTGCTTTGTTACATGGATTCTAAGGATCCAAACAGAGGCCCTCACGCTCACAGCCACCACATTATTGACCGAGCTTCTCTTCCCAGCTCTTAGAAATATTTTTTCTCATTTTTTATGAATTGAAAATGAAAATGTTATATTGCTCTTCATTTGATTCTCTCTAGTTAAGTATGCGTTTTAAATATAAGTTCATGTTTTCCAACACTCTGTAACAGAAATGTATGAACATTAAGGCAAGATATTTGGAGTCTACTTAAAAACACTGATAATGTAGAGTAATACCAGGGACTCATTTCACATAAAAGCAATATTTAAAGCAAATTGAAAAATAATCCCACAAGGAATTTTATGTCAACATGCTATGGTAATAGAAGCAATTATGTCCCTTTACCTATGGTGGTGGTTTGAATGATAATGTCCCTCAGTCTCCAAGTATTCACTTTTTGTCCCCAGTTGGTGGCACTGTTTTGGGGAGGACCTAAAAAGTGTGGCTTTGCTGGAGGAAGCAAGTCACTGGGGTTGGGCTTAGAAAGTTCTCCAGCCTTACCTTATCCCAGTTGTTCTCTGTTTCCTGTGCCTGCTCAGAGATGTGAGCCTCTGCTTTCTGCTTCTCTGCCAGGACCCTCCTGCCATCATGCCTCCCTGGAATTGTGAGCTCAAATAAACTCTTCCTTTTATGGTTTCCCTTGGTCACAGTGTTTTATCGTAGCAACAAAAAAGTAACTAATACAACCTACTGTGTGTTATATTATGTTTCAGAGTATTATATACATATAGAAGTTGAAACCCAATTAAGATATGAACATTTACAATGCAGTACTTCAGTTGCATGAGCCACATTTCAAGTGATGAACAGGTTTGTTTGGCCAATGTCTTACTCGGTTAGAACGCACAATATTACTATATTGAAAAAAATCAGTAGTGATATCAGTAGTGATGTCTAGTCCAATTATTTGTGTGTGACATAGTCCACATGACATTCATTCAGTTTTTCCTCTATCCTTTTATTCATTTTAGAAGAAAAAATAAGAAAAGGTCTGTGGTGGTCTGAATGACCACTGTCACCCATAGGCTCAAGCGCTTGAACATCTGGTCAGCTAGCAGGTACTGTTTGGTTGAATAGCGCTTTGCAGAGGAAGCACATCACTGAAGGTAGACCTTGAGAGCTCCCAGGTTTTCTGCATTTGCAGTTTTGCTGTCTCTGCTGGTGTTTGGTGCTAAAGATGTGAACTTTCATCCCTGGGTTCCTGGTGCCTGGGGCTTGCTACAAGGCCTCCCTGCCCCCCATGGTGGACTCTAACCCTTCTGGAACTGGAAGCCAAAATATGTTCTTTTTTTCTCTAAGTTTTCTCAATCAGGGTGTTTTAGCACAGCAATGGAAAGCAAACTCCAAAAAGACATTAGTGGCAACTGAACACTCAACCTTGCATTTAACAGATAAGATGCACACACATAATATTTCAGAATAATATCTTCATTAAAAATCTAAATCAGTTAAGGTGAGGTTAAATAACTTAGAAAGCTCTGTTAGACAGTCTGCTTCAAGAAGCGTGAAAGGCTTAACTAAAGAGAAGGGTAAAGCTTTTGAGAAAATCTGAATAAAAATGTTCCACAGAAAGGGGAAAATGAACTAAAACAAGGTCTTCCTTGAGTGGATCAGACAGTCCCAGCAAGCTGGAAGAGGGAACCTACACAGGGACTACCCCCACCTTTAAAGTCTGCTCCGGATTGGGGATTGTCAATTGGATTGTAATTGAGATTGTGAATTGGAACAAAGGAAACAGTTGCTAGCATGGAGTGTCGGATTTAATGTGATACAAAAATATTAAAGCCATCAGTGACTCATGACGTTAGAATGTGATAGAGGCCAGAATCCCGGTGAGCGTTTGACAGGATACTGGGCCGGGCTCTGTAGAGAACAGGTATGACTTGGATCAGCAGTGGAAAACAAATGTTCAGTTGGCGGAGGAACACGTCTTTCTGATGTCTATTTGCCTCTGGATCATGTTCAACATTTGCAAACTAAGACCTTGTACCAAGACTTATATCAGAGTGGACCATTGATTCTGTTGATTTGTGGAGATACAGGGCCTTGGAGTTTTGGTATGGTCTTCTAGCAGAGCTTGTGTCCATAGCTGAACAATCGACAGTTTCAAGAAAGGTAGAGCGTATTTCACAGCTTTTCTCATTAAAATATATTCATATTCATATATGAAAACCTCCTCACGGACTTTGGTTAATGACTGTCATTTGTCACTTATAACAAGACAGCATGCTGGTGTTCTTGTTTCTAAGATACTGTGGTCACCTTGCTGTCTTGGTCGAGGCTGGGTAATCTGCTTGCAGTTTTCATTTAATTTTCTGCTTCTCCCAGTGCATCATGCATTGTTTGGTAACAGTGAATTTTGTGACAAATTAAATAAGAACCAAAGGAAGATATTGAGACATTTCATTAACAAGATATCTGAGGAAAAGAAGAAATACATAAACTCAAATGTTCTAACAATATTAAAACAATTATCAGCATTTTGCCTTTCAATTATCCTACTAAGAGACAAAGAGGATACTGAAAGCAGAATATATACATGGTGCCCTGTATTCTGTTATACAAGTGTATAGATACAGACATATACAAACATATATAGAATACTCAGAGAGAGAAGTGAATGAATATGATGATGAGATATTTTAGTATTATATAGTATAGGTTAATATTTCATATAGGATAATTTGTCTGTGAAAAAACTGAAATTAAATTATTTGAATAGGTTAAGGTTAAGGAAAATCCCTACAACTATATTGATAGTACCTTTGCTCTCGGTTTTACTGTTGGCGTGAAAGTCTATTCCATAGTACACTGTTGTAAAGTACTACTCAAATTACCTCAGCACTTTTTTCTCCAGTTGTAAAACGGTCCCCATGTATTTTCAACGAAGTTTACACTAAGCGCCTCTGCAGTTTTCACATATAGCAGGTAATTATATACTAATGACTCTAGAGCTGGTTATGACAAGAAATACCTCTAAAATATAAATAATTTGGAAAAGGCAAGAATTACCCTGGATATAGTCACACAGGCAAGCATCCATGCTTTTGCGTACCATGTACATATGATGTATCTATATAAACATCACATTCCATGTGCACATGATGTATGTACATAAGCATGTCACACACATGCATATCTTGCTTAGATTATCAGTGCATTAGGATTAATATCTTAAACAGCTGGGAGGGTCATAAACAGGACACATTTTCAAATGAGAACTAATATCCTCAGTCCTTTTGCTTACTGTCTTATTTTTCAAAGCACTGATACCAAAAGAACTGCATTACTCAACTCTATTGGGGGTGGAGTGGATAACTGATATCGTAGAAAGGAAAGCATGGGGAAGCAGAATGCATAATAATGATATTCTAGAACTCCCCCTTCTGGATGCTGAGAATCCAGCTGGAATCTTCTGGTTATACACGATAAGAATGGAGTTTAACAATGAGAAAGTCCTGGCTAGGTGGAAGATGACAGATCACAGGAATTACAGTCACTGGTGCTTCTTCTTTCCTATTATCAAAGCTGAATAGTATTCACTGAGGAGGGGCTAGAACGATGGCTCATTGGTTAAGATCATTGAGTACTCTTGCAAAGGACCAGAGTTTAGTTCCCACCATTCACAGGGTGGCCCACAATCACATTTAACTGCAGTTACAGAAGATCCAATGCCCTCTTTTGGCCTATGAACACATCACACACACACACATAAAATAAATAAAAGTAAATAAATAAAAAAAAAACTACTCCGCCCCCAAAGAATTGAGCGGAGGCTTCTGTGGAGCTTCCCTCTCTAAAAGTAGCTGTGTTTTACCACTTGAGTATTTATCTGTTGCTCAAAAAATTATCCCACCATGGCTGAATTCATCCTGTTTTAATTTTCTGAGGCCTAGACTTTTTTTTCTTTAATATCAGGTGTCAGTCCAATTTTAGTATACCTAGCTAGTGGCACCTCTTGCTGAGTTTCCTCTGTCTTCTTCCAACTTCTTCCCACATTTCAAATAACTCTTAGCTTTAAACCAATTGGCTCCCTTTCTGAACCATTGAAGGAGGAGCTACTGTCAGCCTGGCTTAGGAGAATAGGATAGATGAATGCATTCTGCTCAGGCTTTTCAACTCTATTCATTTAGAAATGGATGTTATGTATGAGTTCTCTTCCCACTGATCTTAAAAGTGGGGCATAACAATCCTCATCTTTTCATGGTTACTCAAACAACTCAGAATATAAAGCATCAATGAACAAACCTCCTTTAGGCATTCAACATTAATCCTCTTTTTTCATTCTGTTCACATTAATGCTTCAAATCCTCTTTTTGTCTTAGATTCAAGGCAAGCCACTTCAAGTCTCTTATTTGGCAACACTAACCTCAACCGAATGGGAAATGCTCTCCCCTTTGTCTAAGAAACATCTGTCCCAGTCATCTAGCTTTCCACCAGTTTTCTTCACACTGTTCCTCTGACTGTGCAGAGGACTAGAGACATGCTACTTCTATTCTCCATTCAAGGAGTTTTTCTCTTTCCAATAATGTTGGGCTGCTTTGTCATGTAAGTTAACCATCTGCTAATTAGTAGCTCCCATCCTGCATCACTCTATTTCTAAATGTATGTATCTATTCCAAGTAAAAAAAAATTACTATTTTTTCAAAACTGTCCTTACTATAACAAAATTGCATTTATAAAAAATTGGCTAGAATCAAGAAAACAAATGATAACCAAATGCTGGAGAGGTTGTGATTTATAAAAATAATAATGGAAGGAAAAAAGGGAGAGAGAAAAAGAGAGAGAAGGAAACAATATGAAGTTGAGGGTGATATGTTGGGAGGCTGACCCTAGAAGAATAGGAGTGAGTCAAAGGGAAATATATGATTGAGACACATTCTACACACATATGAAAATTTCAGAGTAAATAAAAATAATTTTCCATAAAAGAAACAAAATGTGCTTGGGGGAGGGTCCAGCCACCTCAGTTTCCCTGACTCTCTTCGTGTTTGCACTGAAATTCTTATATTTCTAGGAAACATCAGTCCCTGGAAAAATGAGTTCTTCTCATCCTCCTCTTCCTGTCAAAAATAAAATGTGGAAGTCTTAAAACCAAAGTTAGTCTAAAGGGGTATGTATCAAGATTATGTAGAAAGAATTTCCCCTGTATTGATATATTTTGTTTAGGTGCATAGCTTAAGGAGACTTTAGCATTATATTTGGTTCTGAATAGAAAATAATCCTTTTCACAGTTTCTATGTCCATTAGTCAATTAAAGAAGGCAGTTTTACTGATTTTACAAGAGAAAACTTCTATAACAGCTGGTTCCAATCTACAGCTGGAGAATGACCTCATCATCCTCTTATTTCTCTTTATTCTATGGGGGGGGGGAGTTAAGAAAGTCTCTTGTATTAAAACCTATCAATACAGGAGCTCTGACATCAAATGGATTATTCTACCAAGGGAGATGTTGGCCAGGGGATCCCAGCCCCCACAATGGTAAAGGCTCCTTGCCTCCTAACTGGGATATCTGCAGGAAAGAGGCGATAAGGCCCTGTGTTGAAGACCTGATACAAAATGGAAAAGATGTATGGAGACCCGCATTGCAAGTATACAGATGGTTCTTCTGGCATGCCAGAGAGTGTTACCAAAAGACCACTAAACCAATAAAGAAATATAGGTCTCCTTGAGTCAAGCAAGACTCCTCCGTCAGCACACCAGCTACACCTCCACTCGCTGGAAATACTGTGCAGCAGTGGCAGCCATATGTCTGTATATTCCAAATCTAATTGGCTATTGGCTCTCTCCTTGGAGGATAACCCACGGCTGATGTCACACAGCTTACATCCTCTAATGGTTAGGAAGAATGTAAAAAATGAAACAAAACAAAACAAAAGCAGAGAAAGATGCAGACAACTTACGGCAGAATGCACAGGATCTGCGATGGGTAGGGGTGGGGGGGGGGGGCAAAAGGGAAGGGGTAATGCCTGAACTGAATTGGAAAATGATGTATGAAATACACAAAGCATCAATAAAAATAAATTTAAAAAAATAAATAAATAAATAAAAACAAAAAGAATTTCCCCTACAGTATATTTGTATATTTGTAAAGACACTTCAATAAATCAATGTATTATCAGAAAATGCTAATTAAATCACCAATATATACCACCATGCAAAATTAATATTCCTTTCTTTATTAAAGATACTAGATTTCAGTGACAATAAAGAAATAAACCAAATGAAGAAATAAAGTTGATTACAGGAATATAAAATGTACAACTGATTTTGAAATTGCTCCTGGGTTTCTTATAAAGTTGACACAATCTGTGACAAAGCAATTTCCCTCAAGAGACAAAATGTTGATAAAGAAAACAATCTATTGAGAAGAATATATTTTTAAAGAAACAATAAATACAAAGATCATTTGATCGCTGAATGAACTAAAGTCACAGTCAATTTATAAGATGAAATCCTCCTCAACTAAACAGTTAAATTAATTACTGATATGCCAAAAGCAAGGGCAAATCCCCAAACTGCACAACCATAGTTAAGAGAAAGTTAGGATGCTGTGAGATCCGCTCCATGTTCATTCAACTACAGGCTCAACTGTATTAAATATTTTACTAAAGCACTATCTAGATTTAACAGAAGTGACCAGAAAAAAAGACAAATTATATAAATTTTGACAGTGTTTTCTAGATCTGTATTAATTTCTGCAACATGAGTATATAATCACTGTACACCTACAATCTGTGCATTTACAAATATTATTTTTGAGACAGGGTGTCCCTATAGCCCCAGCTGTCCTGGAACCCACTATGTAGACCAGGCTGGCCTTGAACCCATAGAGATCCACCTGCCTCTGCCTCCCAAGTGCTGGGATTAATGCTGTGCACCACCATGCCCAGCCTAATTTAGGAATGTCTTTATCTCACCTAATAATCTTATTTTATCCATGTAAAACATAATTAACCTTCCTACTATCTAGTATTGACTTAAAAATTAATAACTCAATAACTGGTCTAATTTTTGGTACATTCCAGTAATAAATAAATTTATTATATTACATTAGACACAATTAGAAAATGCAGGTTTCTTGCCAAAAATAAAGCATATTAGCTTTGAAGAAAGGGTCTTAGGAGGGAAAGTATACTTTAACTTTAATATGTAAGTGGCATATTTTTGTAATAAGGTTGGGTTGTGGACTTCTGGTACTTTATGCTTATTTACCAGTGAAAAAAATACTTCAACTTCAAAAATGTGTGACAGGCTCTTCCTGATCCTTGTGCTTTCACATTATTATTTTCTATAAAAAGTAAATCTTTTCACTAGTAGTGAGCATCTCCTGAAGGGCTATTGGAGGGGGATGAAAATATTTCCTTCTTTTAACATATTCTCCAATTGGAGGAACACTGAAAACTTCAAAAATGATTTGAGTCAATTTCAGGTAGTTCTCTTTGCAATAAAATTATTTTATGCATTTCTCTGTCAGGTACAAAGAGTTTGAGTTCATTAAAATTTTAAATATTTTGTTGAGTTTTGCACATTTTCATATAATATATCTTAAACTTATTTAGACTCTCATGCACAGCCTCCCTCTTCTCCCACTGAACCTAATGCATTCTGTCATGTATGTTAAGTCCCTTCCAGTCAAACATCTGTTCCCAGATGTCCTTTAGTCCAAATTCATTCACTGGAGTCTAGTCATCCAAATTCAGTTCCTTCCCTTAGAGAAGGTCCACTCTCCTTCACCCAGCAGTGATCTATTGCCAGTAGTTCTTAGGTTAGGGTTAGGGTCTGCTGGTTATCAATTTTTAGCTTAAATATATATATATATATATGTTATATAGAATATATTAATATAACCAATATAAATTATCATGTTTTAATCTTATGGCAAATTCTCATAGCTCTTAAATTATCTAAGTAAATTCTCAAGAAATTGGAGTACTGTGCTTGCTTTCAAAAATTAGTTTCCCTCTCTATAATTGGGAGATACAATCTTTCAATTTTGGTGAAATTTGTCTTTATTTCACAGTGTGTTTTCATGGGAAGGTTGAAGTTTGGTATTTCCTGAATTTAAATGCAAAGTGCACATTTGGATGGAGTGATTGATTACCCTGACTAGGATTTTCCTTTGCTTCGTATATTTATCTGAAGATAATTACATGTTCTTCTGTCCAGTTCAGCTAATCAGATTACAGCTTCCCAATGTCATTCTATATAAAGCAAATCAAATAACTACTTAGCAATCTTTTTATAACCACTCTTTTCATAAACACGGAAGCCAAAGTAGCTCCTGCTGAAGCAGGAGTCGTCCATGTGCACAGGCAGTTTGCAGTTCTGTGGTTTAGCCTTCGTTTTCAGAAGGCTATGTGAACTGAAGTGGTAATAAAGTGCAATTTCAAAGACAGAAATTCGAATTTCCATTACTCAACATTCTTCAACGTTCTTGTCTCTTTACAAAAAAAATAAATACTAGAATAATTCCTTCTCAAATTCACAGTACACTTTAGCAACTGAAAAAGATGAAGGAGAATACTGTACTGTCAACTAAGTAACAAAAAACATTCACTAGGAAAACAAATGAAGTAAACAAATACTCTCCTACCTATACATTTCCAAGAATAAAAAAGCAAAATAAGGTCCAGAATGCACACACATACAAAATATTTATACATACACATACAACTTACTCAAATACATGCAGAAATATACACACATATAACACTAAACATACACACACATATATAAAGCACACACATACACAACATAAACATGCACACATATAGATACACATATTTGACATACACATGCATAAACATACACGAATACACATGTATACACACATCCACATACATGCAAATATACTCATATACATGCACACAGATACATACATTCCATATTTCAAATCATTATAAGCTTTGAAAATACCTGGAGTTGGTTTATATGCTTGATTTAATGACAATGGCAATTTGAATTGTCAAAAAGCCACCGTATTGTAGTCTCTGAACCCTAACTTAAGTAAAAATGGGTCCTAAATGGTGGTGATAGAGGTTCTAATTTTGTGCCAGTTTCCATCTCTCACACACAGATATTGAGCATCCTAAACCTCCAGGGGGATGGTTCAGTTTGAGGGCTCACAGCGAATGCCCTTTAACGCCATCTTTGGCACTTAGTGAATCATGCTGAACAAGTTGGCTAAACTGTTAGGTGCTGCAGTGATTTCACAGTTAAGGTGAAAAGCAGTCTACCTTGCTCTCTGTGCTCTGACTGAAAATGTACTCAATTCGAATACACATTTCAGAGACTTTCTACATGCAAATGTCCTTAAGAACATACCTTTGGAACTGATGGGGAGGCTGGATGGCTAAGCAGCAGTAAATGCACTAACTACCAAGCCAGAGAACTTGAGTCCAAACCCCTGGACCCATGTGGTGATGAAAGGAGAGAACCAACTCCACAAAGTTGTCCTCTGATCACCACACATGAATGTGGCACCCCACACACCCTCCAATGAGTATGTGTGCACACGCACACACACACACACACACACACACACACACACACACATACACTTTCAAATAGATAGAAGGCAGCAATATAAAAAATAAACACAAATATAAGTTGTATATGCACACACATGCACACACACACACATACAAGCACATCCACGGCACCATGGACCTCCATACAAATTAAGGAAGCTGAGTGAGGCTAATTATGATAGTATAAGACTAATATTTATACATATTTAATTATTAAAAGAATGCTGCTCCCCCCAGAGTTATGCATAAAAATTACATTTCAGTTTCATTATTTGGTCCCAAACAATATCATCTAAAGCTGACAAAAGTGAAGTTTTCTGAGTGGATATAACTCAATGGATATAGGATTAAAGTATTAAAACATTGATTTTTACTTTAATAACAGGTTTTCAAGCTTTCTTATCTGTAAAGTGACTTCATTAATACCTATGGGGGTTTGAATGAAAAATATCTCCCATCAACTCAGGCATTTGAACAGTTGGTCCCCAGTTGACAGCACTGCTCTGGGAGGTTTAGGAAGTGCTGCCCCCTTATTGGAGGATGTCCCTGAGGGTGAACTTAGGTTTAGGAAGTGCTGCCCCCTTATTGGAGGATGTCCCTGAGGGTGAACTTAGGTTTAGGAAGTGCTGCCCCCTTATTGGAGGATGTCCCTGAGGGTGAACTTTGAGACCTCATAGCCTCCCTCACTTTCAGTTCACTCTCTCTGCTTCAGTCTGCAGTTGGAGATGTGAGGTCTTGGCTGGCTCAGTGTTCCATGCACCATGCCTGCAGCATGCTGCCGGGGCTTCCTGCCATGATGGACTCTTATCCCCCTGGAACTGAATGCCTACAACGCCTGAAAATCCTCTCTCATAAGACACTTTGCTCATGATGTTTTCCCACAGCAACAAAATGTATCAAATACAGTGACCAAGCCATTATTCAAAATAATGTCTCTGATACTCTGATACTGAGTACAATTCTATCCTCACCTATAACAATTGAATTTGTAATTTGTGTTTTGCTATGAAAACTCCAGACTGGACATTAGAACATTAGGGTTCGAGTACAGTACTCCGCATCAACATGTGTTTACATATGTGTCTGCTTTAGATTCTAAGGCTTCGGTTTTGGAGTGCTGATATGACCCTTCCATAAAGTGTGCAGAGCAATGTTTAAAGGTAAATCACTACTAGCAATGCAGTCATAGAAGTTAAAGGGGAAAATCATGGCTACCAACACAGTGACAATAACACCTCAGTCAGTCACAGACTGGGTTTGGTGCTCACGCTTCCACTCTGCCTCACATGCTTCCTCTTATTAGACCTTAAGAAACAGCTTCTGAGCCTAACCTCCATTTACAGAGGGAAGCTTCTGCAACAGACACATTAATTTTCATTGCTAATGATCTACAAATGTGAGACTTGAGAACAGGGCTAATGCCAAAGTCTTTCTAGTATTCATCCTAAGACACAACAGTCTATGTCAAAATAGGCAAACAGGGTTCTATTTTTAAGGTTAGAATAAAATTCATTGTCTTTTAAAATACATCTGCATATCATTAATAATTTTAAGCCATAATTAATAAATTATGTTTGGCTTAAAAATTTTTCTAGTCTATAAATTTGATACATATTTCAAAATTCTCTTAAAATGTTAAAACTCTGAGCAAAATGATTTACAATTTAAAAATTACTTTTTAAATTTGATTGGGAAAGTTTGTATGAAGTGCACAAAAGCTCACAAAAATTAAGAGAAAAATTACTTTCAAATTTTGGATAGCTCACTATTCAGTGTTTTAGTTTGCAATAAAAGCAGAGTACACAGAGGAAGAATATGAAACCAGCCCTTCATATATTTACCTAAGTATAAGGCTAAACTCCTCTTACATCAATCAGCAAAAATCACTAGCTGGTTAGAGTTCCAGAACTATCTTTTACGTAATGATGGATTGATGCTAGAGTACAGGACTCTGTTTCAGTGTTGCATTTCAGACAGACACACACTACATGAACATTCACAATGAGGTATGACCAGAAAGATCTAGAAACTTCTACCAGGCTAATCTGTAAGTATCACTGACTGTTATAGCAGATGTGGTTTATGCAGTATCACTATTCAATCCTTACAAGAAAATATGCATGTGTAAAGATATATTTGATATAATAAAAATTCTTTCCACTATACCAATTTCTTTTCTCATCATTCAATGTTCAAAGAAAATACCCCCAAGATGAAAATCACATAGCAATATTCTTGATAAATTTAGTCAGTTTAGCCCATGTGGAATTGGAGAACAATACCGAAAACAATGGAACAAATGAAAGCATATAAACATGTTAATGTGCTTAAATCACCAGACAATTGACAGAGATCACACAACAATGCAAAGGAACTGTGCTTTTGGTAAATTGTGTTAGATCCAAATCGATCCAGATCACATTGAAAAACATGTAATTAAGCATGGGAACAGTTTCCTGACAACATAGAATGTTCTAACTTCAAAAGAGATAATTGATTAACTCTTCCATCATCAGTCAGAGTCCACTGAGACCCAAGGAAAAGAAGCTTCAAGATAGTGATCATGTGGTAACCCAGTAGGATAAAAGGAGGGGTGAGAGCCTTTACTGAATAACAATCAATATCCAAACATTGATGAATAATGATAAATGTATGTATGTGATTTGCTTACTCATATAATGATCAATCACCTTAGCTATATGAGATAAAACTAAAACATCACCTATATATGCTCACTCTAGGCCTAAAGCAGTAGCACAGTTAATAGATGTTACAGTGTCTGCAGAGTCCAGATTGGCACTGCCACTAAGGATGGCATTGTGGTACTCTGTGCTTATAGTAAACATGAATGTTCCCCCAACTCAGAAATTCCAATCCTGATCTGCATTGTTCATGAGAGGCAGTTACATTCATGAAAAGATACCCATCAGACTGTTTCTAGAACTGGGGTTCAAAGTATGTCAAACTATAAATAACCCAGAAGTGTACCAACAATAATAGATGAATAAATGCATACTATGTAGCAATAAAAATCCAGATTTTTTTTGTTTTGGGCAGAATTTAACTATATCAGACCATTCTTTGACCCAGTCCTTATGTTGTTTTGGTTCCTTCCCAATTGTATTGCTCCAAAATATGCCTATATAAATGTCATATATGTCCTCCAGGAATAAACTGTAAGTTAACTCCGATATACGTTTAGAAGGTCACAGTTTTTAATTTATTTTTTTATTGTTATTAAATTTTTCCATACATCACATTTTCACTTTAATTTTATATTACTCTAAAATATGAAAACAATAAACCTTTGCAGAGGAAAACTTTAAAAAGACTGAGGAAGATACAGGACATGCATGGCCAAACACAGAAACTGGGGTGGGGTGGGGGGAAGGGAAACGGGAATATAAAAATCCAGATATTATGATTATAACTCTAATCACGAATAAACACAAAGAGCACTTCAAGTGAAATAAACCATTCACCAAGCAAACCACCTTTGGTCCACTAATACGAAGTTTGAAAACAGACATAGATGTTCCTTGTGGTTGGAAGTCAGAGCTTCCGTTGCTCTTGGTAATCTAACTAGCTGGAGTCCACAAGTAACCTGCCTTTCCATCTGATGTTGCACAAATGTGCTTTACTGACTGCTACCTCATCAATGTTGTAATTTTATAACTAATTGAAATGTGTAAATAACTGGTTAGTTCCCACAGCTTTCCATTGTCCTACAAAGATTTGCATCCTATAGCACCCTATCCCAGGAAGAAGCTTAGAAATGTGACCTCCTCTTCTAAGGTGACCCTTCTGCACAATGTCTCATATCACTCATTCTGTTCCTACTTGATTAAAATTTTAAAATATACCAAGACAAAAGCGAATCTGATGGTTTTAAATTACAGGCAAGAGCTTCAGTGTTTGAACAATCAGCGCATGTCATGAAATGAAATGCCTCAGGAGATAGAGGAAACAAGTCCCATTCCCCACATCCAAATCACTACCTGAAACACTGAAAGTAAGGCCATGCATGCTGCTCAATTTCGAGTTTACTGTGAGCCCGAGTACAGGCCATGGGAAGACAGAGACAGTGGTTGTTCATCTCTAGTGTGATGACATGTTGAGTAGAGACTCACATCTATTATTCTTTTTTTAATTTTATTATTTATTTCTGTATGTGCATGAATGTACTGCCTGCATGTAAGTTTGTGCACCTGTATCGTGCAATGCCGCGGAGATCAGAAGAGGGTCTCAGATTCCCCTGGAACTGGAGATAAAGACGGTTCTTAGCTGCCCGCCATGTGGGTGCTGGGGATTGAACCCGGGTCCTCTGTAAGAGCAGTCGGTGCTCTTAACCGCTAGGCCATCTCTCCAGCCCCTCACATCTATTATTCTTAAAATGAATGCTCAAGATCACATAATACAATTCACTCTGAAGTGAGAGTAGTCTTCAGAATTCATAATACTGTTCTCACCATGGACCTCTTCTTGTCTGGCAAATTCCATCTCTTAGGAGAGATTATGCTGGGAATATGTAGGCTGCAGCAGAGTACAGCCTGGAGTCTGACTCCTTCACTTCCCCTTCACAGAAAGTATATGATCTAGCTGTCCTTATTGAAGACACATTCCTGACAATGTTCTTACTGAACACATTTTCTTTTATGGTAAAGAATAGACTTGGTTATTTAACATGTAAAATAAACTACATCGCCTGAGACTTAGATAAAACACAGCACATCACTGTGTAATAATTCATGTTCAATAAATTTAACTCTCTGAGGACCAAATAAACTCCTCAGAGCATATGTTTTGTTAGCAGAGTGTGATCATTTCCTTTATTTGTTCATTGAAAGATTATTCATGGGGGACCTACTGAGAATGAGCTGGGTTCTGGAAATTGGAAGAGGGGGACTTTCTTCTAAATCTTGCTGTTCAGCGTAAAGACAGACTGTGCTTCAGTTAGAGTTGTGTACTGTACCAGCTGTTATACATTTTGGTTTCCATTACAAGTAATCTAGGCACAGGTGGGTAGAAAATGAGCTTGAGATAGACATGGTGGTGCATGCCTTTAATCCCAGCATTCAAGAGGCAGCTTGATCTACATACTGAGTTCTAAGCCAGCTGGGGCCACTGGGAGACCCTGTTCCACAAAGACAAAAAATAAAACAAAACAAAAGAGAAGAAAAGGAGCTGTAGTGTTTCCCCATAATAGTAAGTTGCACAGAGCCAGATGTAACTCCACGTGTCTGTGTATTTATGTGTACGTGTGTGTGTGTGTGTGTGTGCGTGGGCGTGTTAGCATGGATGTGTGAATGTGTATGTCTCTGTATTTGTGTGTACATAGATGCATACATATGTGTACATATTTGAATGTATGTTGCATGTTTTTATGTCTCTGTGTAGTATATTTGTGCAGGTGTGTTTCTGTGTATTTGTACAGGAGGATTTGTATTTGTGTAGGGTGTGGTATGTTTGCACTGATAGGGGTGTGTGTCTATATAAGTGTTTTCTTATTTGAATTTGTGTGGATGTGTTAATGTAGGTGTGTTTCTGTAAGTGTATGTGCTTGTGTTAAGATATGTGTGTTTGTACAGGGGTGTGGATGGATGTATAGGTGTGTGTTTGTATGTGTGTTTGTGTGTGTGTTTCTGTAGGTGTGTTTGTGCAGGTGTGTGCATGTCTGTGTGTAGGGGCATGGATGTGTGTTTGTGCAGGTGTGTGTAGGTGTAGGGGTGTGTGTGTGTGTGTGTGTGTGTGTGTGTGTGTGTCTGATGGATGTGTATTTGGGTCTGTGAAGTTTTCCTGACCACACTCTGTGGCCATCTCCATAGTCAAGATGCAAGTGCTTCCTCACAGGACCACAATGGCACACATTGCTCATCACTGTGAAGTCAGGCAGGGGGTGTGCAGGACCAGTGGAGTGCTCACAGGTTCCCAGGGGGTGCTATTTAGGTTCCCACAAGCTAACCCTTGTAGGCTGAAATCAAGAACTTCCAAACAGAAGCAAATAAACCAGCTTTTATGCTGCACAGTCTCCTTCACCTCAGGATTTTCCCTTCTTTTGTGGCAGGATAATCAGTAATGCTAACAGTGACCTAACATGTTCCCCACTACAATCCTATTACAGTGTGCTTATGCATGGACTCATCCTCTAACTGCTTGCATCCATTCAGTTTGCCTGGGAGAAAACTAAATGAAAAATTTGACATTTTAATTTTTCCCAGTAGTATATTTTTACTAGTAGTATATTTGTTTCAGAGAGAGAGAGAGAGAGAGAGAGAGAGAGAGAGAGAGAGAGGAGAGGAGAGGAGAGGAGAGGAGAAGAGAAACTAAATTATGGGGTGAGATAGTTAGTGGCAGGTGCTAAATATCCCTTAATTCTGTTACTATAACCTCTTTATTGTCAGGATCACTTTAACACAGGGAGGTGATGTTCTCACAGCCCCTTCTATCATCAATCACTGGAATTGTGTCATTTATTTCTTTCTGCTTCTCTCTATTTTTTTAGTTTTTCTGGGACTTTAATATTCTCTCCTATAAAAATGTTTATATGGGGGCGTAGAGGGACAGCTCAGCTGGTCAGAGTACTGGTATTCTGGAAGAGGTTCCAGGTTCAGTTCCCAGCACCTGCATGGTGGCTAACAACCATCTGGGAACTACATTTCCAGGGTAAGCGATACCTGCAGAGCTCAGACAGAAAGGACACTCAAATCTGTAAGGGGCTCAGAGTGCTCTGAGGCAGCACCAGCAGCCACAGTGCTTCTACTGGCTGCACTTGGGACTCAAGTGAGAAACAGACTGAAATGCATACCTGGAAAGGTGACATCTTGCAGGTTAGCAGGCAGCTCTGGCTGGTTTGATTTGTCTTACTTACTTGTTTACACTGAGTTTCACTTTGCTTATGTGAGAAACCAAGTCCTCGTGGTCTCCCAAAGCCAAAATATTTTTATTTGTTTTGTGCACATGTGTGAGCATGGTTGTGTTATGGTACACATATAATGGTCAGAGGATGACTTGAGAGACTGTGTTCTCTCCTGACAATACATGGGTTCCAAGATCAAACTCAGGTCGTCAGGCTTGGCAGCAAGTGCCTTTATCCATAGAACCATCTGGCTGGTCCCAACCTAAAGCCTTTAATAGCACTTACAAGCATATTGCTCCAAACTATAAGTTTTACCAAAGACAAATTCAAGTGTAAACATTTTTCTTATCTTGTCACCAATACATTTTTTTCTGACAAATAAATATGAAAATCCTTAATTTCTTTCCTCTCTCTATATATACATATATGCACATATGTACATATTTATACATGCATATATATTTATACATATAAATGAAAACCTCATGGTTTAAAGTGATGTGTTTTGTGTGTCATGTTGACAAATGGTCAATTTGCTGAATAGTTTGTTGTCAAGTTGACAAACCAGGGAAAAGGGAACCCCCATTGGACAATTTCTTCTCTTGGTTGCCAGGCGGTCATGTCTGTGGGACATTTTCTTGATTGGTGAGTGATATGGAAGGGCCAAGCCCGCTGTGTTGGCTGCCATCCCTGGGGATGTTGTCTTGGGTTGTATAAGAAAGAAGACTGCGCACAGGACAGAGGAGGTCAGTAAGCATGATCCTCCATAGTCTGTGCTTCAGCTCCTGCCTCCAGGTTTCTGTACTGAGCTCCTGCCCTGGTTCTGCTTCCTCCATGGACTGTACTGTCAGCTGAAGTAAACCCTTTCCTCCCCAACTTGGTTTTGGTCAGAGTATTTTACCTCTGGAATACAGAAGCAGGAGTAAGATGTGATGAGCATTGACTCAAAGCCCCTAATGCACACATTCCTATGCTTTGAATAACTGCCAGAAAATGCCACTTTTCACTTGTGTGTCATCCAGGAGAGAATCTCACTGAATACTTTACAGAACCATATTCATACATCATCATTGTGTCAGCAGACAGCTGCAGGCTGTGGAGGAGTATGTATGCTAAGGTCATTAATGGACACACAAACACATACTTTTATTCTTCAGTTACAAAACGAATTCTCTGTGTATCACCATGTATTGCTGTGGATGCAGTTTCAATGGCCCTGCCCTGTACTGAGGAAAGACATGCAGCAGCATCTCACATGCTCCTGCACAATCTCTATTCTTAATGTGCCATAATTTTCTATCTAGAGAGCTTAGGGTAGCAGATCATCCTGAAACTTATCAACTGAAGAGGGTGGAGGATTCTGACCCAGTGACTTCTCACTCCCCCTAGATGCCCCAATCTGAATGCCAGCCTTTTAGCAAACGCAAAATCGTTCATAACGTAGGTAAATACTTTTCTACCTCCTTCTAAGAGTAATTTCACCTCTATCAAACCCCTGGATCTTCACATTCATTGATCCAAATAAAATTAGAAGATTGTATTGGTGTCTGTTTGTGTGAGCCTAACTGATAGAAACCAGTCAAGTATGTAGTGAATAACTAAAGCCAGAAAGCATTTTATCAATGTATATAAGGAAACAGAACTGACCCTGCTGATTAAACCACTTCTCTACGAATAGCAGTAGGAAGTTAAAGTCTTCCCAATCTGGAACATCAAATAAATGAATATATAACAAAGAATACAGGGACATCCTCTGTAAACCTCACCTGCTTGTTGCTGAACTCTTAAGTTTCTCTCTTACTGAACTGCACATTAAGATTTACATCTTTGTTTTTGATTCTCATGGATTTAAAAGTTAGAAAAAAATTAGCAAAACCATATTACTCAGGGCTGTGAAGTTATACTTTTTAACCTCTATGCCCAACATCTATGCAGTAATCCTAGGAGCCCATATAATTAATTGATCATCCAGTGTATGTAATACTGAGAGAAATAGGGACTATTATAAATAAAATCAGTAAAAAATAAAGCCTGAATAGAGGAACTTTAATATGGCTGGTGATTGTGATTATCTTGGTAAGCAAAATCTTATCTCTGGGAAGGAAAAAAAAAAGTAGTCACCACTAGTCCACTTGATAAAAAGCAAGGAGTATATATCAGGTTACATGATATTTACTGATTGACTGGTTGGTTGATTGATCTCCTATTTGATTCCAGGTTTCAAGGTTTCACTGTGTAATTTGGCTAGTCTAGACTTTATTATGTGATATTATCCCTGAACTCAGTATTCTGCTAAAGATTCCTAAGTGTTAGAAGAAAGTATTCTATGGGACCTAAAGGGGAATAACTTTGTAAAAACACTTTGAAAGGATTTTAGGTGTTTGACACTTTTATGGAGTTGACAGGTCCTCTCCTCCCACTGTGCGGCTTCTAGGGCTTGAACTAAGGTCATCACCTTGACTACAAACTCCTTAACCTGCAGCGCAATCTTGCCTGCCCCACCCTTGTGTTTATAGATGAACAAGGAATCACAAGGTGTTCAAATAATCACTAAATTACCAAAAGTGGATGGATGTGAATACGTTGCTGGTAAATGTGAGTGCTGACAAAGGAAAACAGGATAAAACAGCAAACAGGCTGCCAGCAGCCAACCAGTTGGCCTTCAACTGACTCATAGGTCTCTGATTACTGAAGAGAACAGCAAAAATAAAATTGCTTCCTTGACAAGGGCTAGTACACTTTGAATACTTTAAATTGATTGCTAATTATGCCTTTTTCTGGTATTCTGTCTTCCTTTTTGACAGTCACATTAAAATGAGCCTTTTCTGAGTTTACAGGAACAAAAGACACTGACTCACAGGTGCTGAGCAGGGTATTACTGACTCCGTAACCAACTGATGTGAATAAAAGTACTTTCTTAATTATGAAATTTCTACAGAATCACTTCTGAATTTCATAATTAGTGACCCTTAAAATCACTTTTTTTGGTCCCTGCCTTTTGGTATACTTTGAAATGGAGTGGGAGTTTTACTTTTAAAGGCCATCATCCAAAATACAAATTTAATCTAGACCCACTGGGCAGGGCTAATCACTGGCTGATCCATTATATACCACACTAAACCTTCTACCCACCAAGTGAATCCAGAGGTAGCTGGCCTAGGACTTCTCATCAGGATGCAGGTGCAAAGGGACTTGCTCTTTAATTGTGTCATCACTACATGAAACTAAAAGGAAGCCCTGGCAAAGCCTGAAAACTAAAATAAGAGGTTTCAGGGGGTATGGGATGTACACTTTGGTTGGTACTGATGTCAGAGTATGAAGGTCCCTCAAAAACTGAAAGGTAGGTTCAGGAGATATAGCTAAGTGGGCAATGTGTGTGCCATACAAGCCTGAGAACACCAGGTCAGTACCCAATTGAAAAAGCTGGGTGTAGTAATTTGGCTCTAATCCCAGATCTAGGAAGGAGACAGGTGGCTCCCTGAAACTCTCTGACCAGCCAGTTTATCCTGGTCAGTGGGTTCTAGGTTGCAGGTTGATGGCCCTTAAAGAACAACAGACACATGTCTCCCTACACATGCATACACACATGGAAATGTGCTTGCACACATATACACCTATGCACATAAATATGCTTACCCACACACATAAAATTAAAAATATAGAACTTCCAAATGTCCTAGGCATACAGCAAATGGTCTGCAAGTCAGAAGAGCACAGACTTCCATTCACATTTCATGTGCATTTTACTGGAGCACAATTCAGAATATCCAAGTTACTGGATCTTCCTCATGTCAGGTGAGAGATGAAAATGTAAAGAGAAAGTAGTGTGCTCATGCAATAAAATTTTATTTGGCCATAAAGAAAAATTATGAAAATTTATAGAAAATGGATAAAAAATGGGGCTGCTTATTGTATGTGAAATGGGCCAGTCACAGAAAAGTGAATATTGATTTTTTTTCCTTATTGTGATCTCCAAATTCTTTTTTTTTTTTTCTGAGTTAGAGTCTCCTATAGCCTCAGTTGGCCTGGTACTCCCTATGTAGGACTGGCTGGACTTGAAATCACAGAGATTTGCCTACCTCTGCCTCTGCCTCTTGAGTGCTGAAATTATAGGCTTTTACTACCACACCTAGCCCACCTATTTTTTAATAAATTTCATAAATCAAATATTAATATGTAACTATATATGTCAAGTATAGAGGGGAGACTTGAGGGAAGAAGGGGACTAAGGGGTGAATTGGGGGATTAAGGAAGGAAGCAGGACTGTGGGGCATATGGTGAAATTCAAACTATATTAAGAAATGTCTGTGTTCATGATACTTAGCACTATAAATAATCCATATATGGGAATAAAAACAAGTAAAAGTAGAGGTTACATGATGGGGTACAGGTCATGTTGAATTCTTTCAGATTGAATCACTGTGGAACTAACACTGGCAAATTAGCTACATAGTAGTCTATGTGTTAAAGTAGTGGACACTTTGCAAATGTCCCTACTGTGGTTGTGTGGTTGTGACCACCCCCACCACAATTTCAGGAATACATTCTCTAATTCTCTTTCCAGGAGTATTTGCCTCCAGAGCTTGTCAAGGACCCTGGGCTCACTTTTCCAAGCCCTGCATATACTTCTCAAGAAGTCTAAATATTAACAGCCAGTGTAGATATGCAGGTTCTGATACCAACATATAGGGACAATTCCTTGAAATTATACACTGGATAATATGCTTTAATCTCCCGAGGGAATATGTCATTGAAAGTGGAAAAAGAGAGGATGTGTATTTTAATATGTGTATTAAAAATTTAAATATCCTAAAGTAAATATCCTAAATATGCATTCATTTTGTTAAGCTGTAAAGAATTTTAGATATGGAAAATAACAACTTGCTGTTTGTAGGGAAGGGAAAATTCAAACAATCATTTGCTAGTTATTGAAATTAAATGAAACTGTGAAAATTATTTTTAGGTAAAAATCATAATAATGTATCAACTCTACTCTCCCCTTTGATCTTTGCAGCAAAAATTAATATATAGAACAGTTATCTCTTACTTTTAACATTTATAAACAATGTTAACCTACCCAAGTGTAATTAGCTGTGATATTATCAATACCTAGAATTATCCAATTTTCATTTTAATTCCACAGTTTTTCTTCCTATTCTCCCCTTCGCAGCTTCTCTATGGTAAAATGTGGCAAATAATGTTTTTCTCCATTTTGTGTAATATACCACATTATCAGTTTCTATAGACAATATGACTGTATGAGCCCCTGAGAACCAAACACCCAGAGAAATCCTCACGTGCATGCCAACTCAATGAGCAAGTCATAGGTGAACTGAAATTTCCCTAAAGAGGCCACAGGCAGTGACAGAGACAACACTCCAGAGGAAGATTCTGTAGAGAGTCCCCTGACAGGAAGCTTCTCAGAGGTTTTTGGAATCTCACATCCTCAGTAGAGATCAAGGAAAAGTGATCATGAGCTGTGTTTCCTGCCTCTTCAGCCACTCCCCTAATTCACCACAACTTGAGACTACCATAGGGCAGGTTTCTACCCACATTTGGTTATACTGCAAAAACATAAATATCCCTGGGGGTTTGGATGCTTTTCCAAGGAGGACCATGACATGCATACATACATACATACACACACACACACACATACATACACACACACACACACACACACACTTTTCCAAGGAGGACCATGACATGCATACATACATACATACACACACACACACACACATACATACACACACACATATACATATATATGTATATGTGTGTGTGTGTACGTATGTATGTATGCATGTCATGGTCCTCCTTGGAAAAGCATCCAAACCCCCAGGGATTATATATATAATATATCTATAATATATATATATAATATCTATGTTGTGTGTGTGTGCCTATGTTTATAGACAGAATCTCTGTATGGATTTGCCATCAAATACTGCTCTACAGTGCTGTTATTTGTATGTAAAATTCCCTGCATAGGCTATGTTTGAACACTGGACTTCAATGTGGTAGTGGTACTCTGAGAGCTTGTGGAAAATTTAATTTGTAGGGTCTAGTTGGAAGAAGGAAAGGCTGCTGGGGATCAGGTTTTGAGGGTTGAACTCCAGTCACACTTCCCGCCTTGTCTCTGCTTCCTGATATGAGGAAAGAGGACTGAGCAGCACTCTCACACCCCACTGACTGACTTGGTGCTGTCTTCTGCCAGGACTTTCTCCCCAGGATAGACTGAATCATCAGAGACAATGAGCCAGGATATTTCTCCTCCTGGATTTGCCTCTGTTCGTTTATTTGTTCATGGTAATGAGAAGGGTAACTAATGCATTCAGCTTCTCCACTTCTCCCTTGTACAACGAGGGGCACATGCCTGTGTTTCTAGCTCTAGGGAGGCTTAGGTTACTTAATGAGCCCATATCACAAAAGCAAAAAAGAACTGTTATATTCATTATTCCATCTCTAATAATCAGAAGGAGAAAAAAATAACATTAAATAAATGACTCAGTTATGAATTGTTTTTTTTTTTTTACTCTAGTACTGAGCTAGACATTAAGATCCAAATAGAACATGTGTAAAGGACCTAAGGAATTCTTAATCTACTGCAGCAGTTTGATATCTTTCAAAAATTCTGTTTCTATAATCTTTAAAAGAACATTTGTAATAATGAGTTAATTCAGTTGGAAAATTAAACCCTTTAATAGCATAGAACTATGTGTTATATCATTCCTTTTGTAACACATAAATACATAAATCATAAATATCTATGCCATTTAGGAAGGTATTTTTGTAGTTTTGGTTTCGTTTGGCTTTGACTTTTTTGAGACACGGTATCCTTGTAGCCCCAGATGACCTGTGTAGATCAGGCTTGCCTGAATCTCCCGAGTTCAGCTTGCCTCTGACTCCAGGACTGGAATTAAAGCCCCACCATACACCTGTACTCTTGTCAGGAAACAGGTTTTATAAAGGAAATAGAACCCTCAAGCTTGACTTCTATTACCTTTTTTTTTTCTTTTCATTTTCTTCCTCCCTTTTAATTAGCTCTTTGAGCTTTCAAATAATGTATTTTTCTATATTCACTCAAGTATATTTAGACCCACCCAACATGTGTTCTTTTTAAAAAAAATGAGTGCAGTTTGTGCTGTCACATACTTTGGGGTGTGTGTCCACCTGCTAGAAGGTTGTCAACCTCCCAGGGTCCACAACTCTTAAAAAAGGAAACTAACTCCCAGAAGCTCTTAATGGGGATTAGGTGTTCAGCCAGGAGTGCTTCGTTGTGGGGTTATTACCTCTTCATTCTAGGACTTCTTCTGGCTTGAGCTTCTGTGTTTTGTGCATGTTTTCACTTAAGCTTTATGGGAAGGGGGTTTGATATAAATGTCTAAGGAGCTACATAAGAGCCAGCATTCCTTCAGCAACCTGATTTATGACAAAATGCCAATGATACATATAGGGGAAAGGACACCTTCAACAAATGGTGCTGTTCATACTGGATAGCTATATGTAGAAGAATAAAGCTGGATCATTATCTCTCACCAATCATAAAACTAAACTCCTAATGTTTTAAGAACTTCAGTATTAGACCTAATACAGTGAATCAGATCAAGGAAAAAATACACTGGAAATTATAGGCACAGGAAAGGAGTTTGTAAACAGTATCCCAATAGCAAAGGAATTAAGACCAAAGGATGATAAATGGGACTGCATGAAATTAATACATTTCTTCGCTCAACCATCAATAGAGTAATGATGCATCCTGAAGAAAGGAAACCAAACATCTGTCACAGAGTTAGTATTGAGAATAAACAACGACCTTAAAAACCTAAATAACAATAAATCAAACAACCCAATTTTTAAATGTGTCATAAAACTAAACAGAGTGTTCTTCGAAGATGAAATACAGATAGCTGAAAAATAAATTTTAAGGTCCAACATCCTTAGCCATCAAGGAAATATAAAGTAAAACTAATTTGTGATTTTATCATACCCAAGTCACAATGGCTAAGATAAATATATCAAATGTTGGCATCAGTGGGGTAAGGAGAACATTTATTCACTGCTTGTGGGCATGTGAACTGGGGTAGCCACTACCGACATCAGTGTGAAAGTTCCTCAAATAGCTAGAAAGAAATCTTCAACATGATCCAGCCATATCGGTCTTGAGCATTTACCAAAAGGACTCTGTGCTACTACAGAGATACCATTTCATCCATGTTCATTGCTGCCCTATTCACAATAGCCAGGAAAATGGCAAAGACCTAGATGTCCATCAACCAATGAATGAATAATAAAAATGTGGTACATTTACACAATGGAATATTATTTAGATGTTAAAAAAACAAAGCTATATAATTCAAACATAAATGGAAGGAGCTGGAAATGATTTGAGTAGCGTATCCCAGACCTAGAAAGACAAACTCCATTTGTGGATGTTAGTTTTCAAACTTGGGTTCTGTGTCTTTCATTTGGACTACCCATAGATGTCAGAAGATTACAAAATGTCCATTCAGTGTGGCTCTCAAGTCCTATATAGTTCCAGATAGAACTGTGGAATCCAGTGCTGTAGATGACCAAATGGATTAGGGAAGAGGAGGGAGGATTATATGGTATGGGATATGGGACATCACAGTAGAGAAGGGGACACAGGGAAGACAACTAACACTAATGACATTTTGAAACATCACATGGGAAACTAGTGCAGAGCTTCCTAAAATGTGTACATACGCATACGGCAGATGTAGGCAACAATGCTCCTACAAGAAAGCAGTGGCTAAAAGCTGAAGAGTCCCATGCTAGGAATGGCCTGCTCGCTACTACTTTGCATTTGTGGGCCAGTGAGTTCCCATATGCCCCAACATTACAGTCTATTAGCACTTCTCTTGGACGTCCTCCAGAATTGGACGGTAGGAACTTATGTATGAGGATATCACATAGTCAGTAGACATGAACAAGAATTCATGCTAGTACTGACTTCAAAGCTTCATTTCTACTGGCCATATCTGATAGTTCTCAAAGGTGCTATGCATGCTACTGGAGAAAAGAGGCAATGAAAGATCTTACCCAGTTGTTAATGTTGTGACCTTCATTAAGAGCCAGCCTGACACAGACACCCCACCCTCATCCTGCCAGCCCGGGACACAGGTAGGCACCTAGTTTTCCACCTTAGACCGCTGATCTATCTCCCTAATCCAAACTGACTAAACACCCTAACACAGACCACTAAGCACCGCCTTGGTGGTCCTTCCCTCCCCTAACCTCTCTGTCACTGACCTGCCTCTCAGACCTACTACAGGGAGGATTTTTGTAAGTCAGACCCTGCCCAGCAGCCACCCAATTCAGTCCTTCTCCAACACCCCCACCCTATTCTCACACAGATACCAATCCCTTCCCTGGACCAACTTCCTTACCCTTAGCACCCTAGCATAGGTGTTAAGCATTACCCTGGTTAATCCCAACCCCCTTCTTCCTTGAATCTTGATCTGCCTGACAGTGCTGCCTACTGAGGACTTGAAACAAAAAGTAACTAAGCAATATTAACAATACATATGCCCAACAGGTAGTGCAAAAACACAAATAATATGAGTAAAAGAGAGAACAGGTCCCCAACAAAACCCACCCCCTCTCCAGAAGGGCACTGCAATGAGAAGCATTCCAAGAAATGGCTGGACACAGAAATTAAAAGAAAAATTATAAACATGATCAACTAACTTAAAGAAAACATACAAATAAATCAAAGCACTTGTGATGCAAGCTCAGGAATATACAAATATGTGACTTAATGAAATATCAGAAACAATCATGATTGAAAACTGAATTCACAAAAGAGATAGAAATAGTGAGGAAACACCAAACAGAAATCTGCATGAATTTGAAGAACTCAGTAAGCCAATGGAAACAACAGCAGAAAGCCTTACAAACAGAATGAATGAAACAGAAAACAGAATATCAAGACTGGAAGACAGTTGAAGATCTGGAGTCCTTAAGCAAAGACTATGTAAAAAGCACAAAATTGAATACACAGTAAATGTGGGACAACATGAGAAGACCAAATCTAAGAATTAAAGGTATACAAGAATGGTAAGAATCACAGGCAAATGGCATTGAATAGATCTTTAACATGATTATAGAAGAAAACTTCTAAAAATTAAGGAAATAATTACCAATAGAGATGCATGAACCACTTAAAACACCAACTAGACCTGATCAGAACAAAAAAATCACCACAGCATATAATAGCAAAAACAGTAAATATACAGAATAAAGAGAGCTTACTGAAGGCTGCTAGAGAAAAACAAGTTACATATAAAGGAAAACCCATCAGAATTATAGCTGACTTCTCAATGCAAACTATGAAAGCCAGAAGAGCCTAGACTAAAGTATTCCCAGCTCTAGAGGAACTTGGATGCCAATACGCTATCCAGCAAAATTATCTATCAAGGTTGAAGGAAAACAGAAAAATTATCATGACATGAATAGGCTGAAAGAATTCATGTCTCCCAAGCCAGCTGTACAGAGAATACTCAAAAAAANACCTAGAAAGACAAACTCCATTTGTGGATGTTAGTTTTCAAACTTGGGTTCTGTGTCTTTCATTTGGACTACCCATAGATGTCAGAAGATTACAAAATGTCCATTCAGTGTGGCTCTCAAGTCCTATATAGTTCCAGATAGAACTGTGGAATCCAGTGCTGTAGATGACCAAATGGATTAGGGAAGAGGAGGGAGGATTATATGGTATGGGATATGGGACATCACAGTAGAGAAGGGGACACAGGGAAGACAACTAACACTAAAGACATTTTGAAACATCACATGGGAAACTAGTGCAGAGCTTCCTAAAATGTGTACATACGCATACGGCAGATGTAGGCAACAATGCTCCTACAAGAAAGCAGTGGCTAAAAGCTGAAGAGTCCCATGCTAGGAATGGCCTGCTCACTACTACTTTGCATTTGTGGGCCAGTGAGTTCCCATATGCCTCAACATTACAGTCTATTAGCACTTCTCTTGGACGTCCTCCAGAATTGGACGGTAGGAACTTATGTATGAGGATATCACATATTTAGTCAGTAGACATGAACAAGAATTCATGCTAGTACTGACTTCAAAGCTTCATTTCTACTGGCCATATCTGATAGTTCTCAAAGGTGCTATGCATGCTACTGGAGAAAAGAGGCAATGAAAGATCTTACCCAGTTCTTAATGTTGTGACCTTCATTAAGAGCCAGCCTGACACAGACACCCCACCCTCATCCTGCCAGCCCGGGACACAGGTAGGCACCTAGTTTTCCACCTTAGACCGCTGATCTATCTCCCTAATCCAAACTGACTAAACACCCTAACACAGACCACTAAGCACCGCCTTGGTGGTCCTTCCCTCCCCTAACCTCTCTGTCACTGACCTGCCTCTCAGACCTACTACAGGGAGGATTTTAGTAAGTCAGACCCTGCCCAGCAGCCACCCAATTCAGTCCTTCTCCAACACCCCCACCCTATTCTCACACAGATACCAATCCCTTCCCTGGACCAACTTCCTTACCCTTAGCACCCTAGCATAGGTGTTAAGCATTACCCTGGTTAATCCCAACCCCCTTCTTCCTTGAATCTTGATCTGCCTGACAGTGCTGCCTACTGAGGACTTGAAACAAAAAGTAACTAAGCAATATTAACAATACATATGCCCAACAGGTAGTGCAAAAACACAAATAATATGAGTAAAAGAGAGAACAGGTCCCCAACAAAACCCACCCCCTCTCCAGAAGGGCACTGCAATGAGAAGCATTCCAAGAAATGGCTGGACACAGAAATTAAAAGAAAAATTATAAACATGATCAACGAACTTAAAGAAAACATACAAATAAATCAAAGCACTTGTGATGCAAGCTCAGGAATATACAAATATGTGACTTAATGAAATATCAGAAACAATCATGATTGAAAACTGAATTCACAAAAGAGATAGAAATAGTGAGGAAACACCAAACAGAAATCTGCATGAATTTGAAGAACTCAGTAAGCCAATGGAAACAACAGCAGAAAGCCTTACAAACAGAATGAATGAAACAGAAAACAGAATATCAAGACTGGAAGACAGTTGAAGATCTGGAGTCCGTAAGCAAAGACTATGTAAAAAGCACAAAATTGAATACACAGTAAATGTGGGACAACATGAGAAGACCAAATCTAAGAATTAAAGGTATACAAGAATGGTAAGAATCACAGGCAAATGGCATTGAATAGATCTTTAACATGATTATAGAAGAAAACTTCTAAAAATTAAGGAAATAATTACCAATAGAGATGCATGAACCACTTAAAACACCAACTAGACCTGATCAGAACAAAAAAATCACCACAGCATATAATAGCAAAAACAGTAAATATACAGAATAAAGAGAGCTTACTGAAGGCTGCTAGAGAAAAACAAGTTACATATAAAGGAAAACCCATCAGAATTATAGCTGACTTCTCAATGCAAACTATGAAAGCCAGAAGAGCCTAGACTAAAGTATTCCCAGCTCTAGAGGAACTTGGATGCCAATACGCTATCCAGCAAAATTATCTATCAAGGTTGAAGGAAAACAGAAAAATTATCATGACATGAATAGGCTGAAAGAATTCATGTCTCCCAAGCCAGCTGTACAGAGAATACTCAAAAAAAAAAAATAGAAAGGACTGAAAACATGAATGATCATACTCAAGAGGTTACAGAAAGGAAACAGTGGAGGGTATATGATGGAATTCAAAATCCCACTTAAAGCAATTAGATTTACAGAATCCAGCACACACCTTTCGATATCCATAAATATCAATGGCTTCAACTCGCCTGTCAAAAGACACACACTAATGGAATGGATCAAAAAGAAAACACACACACACACACACACACACACACACACACACAAACAAAAGAAAACAACAAAAAACCTTTATTTTTGTTGCCTTCAAGAAGCTCATCTCACCTTCAAGAATAGACACTATCTTAGGGTGAAAGTATGGAAAAATAATATTCTAAGCAAGTGCCTCTGAAAAAGCAGGCAAGTGTTGCAGTTCTAAAATCTGAGAAGACAGACTTCAAAATAAAACCAGTAAGAAGAGATAAGGAGGGTTACTTCATTCTAATCAAAGGAACAGTTGAACAAGAATATATTATAAATATGAATATACATGCACCAGATTCTGGTGCACTCAAACTCATAAAAATAATACTCTAGGATTATAAAACACAGATTAACACCAATTCAATAATAGGAGGTAACTTCAATACCCTACTTTATTCAATAGACAGATTAACTGGACAAAGAATAAACAATCATCTGAATTAAGTAATACCTTACAAGAAACTGACCTAATGGACATCTACAGAATATTCCACCCACACATCAAATATTTCACTTTCTATTCAGCAGAGCATGCAAAACAATACTAGACACACTCAAATAATTGAAATAATTCCATGTAATCTACCAGACTACAGTGTAATAAAACTTATTACACTCAGCAGCAATGGAAGCTCCAAAAACCACAGTAACTCATGGGGATTAAATAAAACTCTCCTGAATGATCTATGGGTTAAAGAAGAAATTAAAAACAGAAATAAAAGTATTCCTGGAACTAAATGAAAATGAGAATACAATGCAACAAAAACTCTGGGACAGCTTAAAAGCATACCTAAGAGGGAAATTTATAGCTCTTAGTGCCTACATTAAAAATATCAGAAAGAGCACATGTAAAAAGACAGCAAAGTACAAGACTCTGGAAAGGCAAAAAGAAATGAATACCAAACCTAGTACAAGAGAAGAAATAACAAAAATCAGAGGCAAAATTAAGGAAATAGAAACAAGGAAACAATACAGAAAAATCAATGAATCTAAGAGCTGGTCCTTTGAAAGGCTTAACAGGATAGACAGATCCTTGGCACAGCTAACTAAAAGAAAGAAAGAAAAAATCCACAAAATGGGAAAAAATCACAACAGACACCAAAAATATACAAAACATTGTAAGGGAATATTTCAAAAATCTACACTCCATTAAATTTGAAAAATTAAACAAAATCCATGAATTTCTAGAGACATGGACACCACCAAAGTTAAACCAAGAAGAGGTCAACAACTTAAACAGACCCACAACAAAGGAGGAAATTGAAACAGTAATATTAACACTCCTGACAAAAAACAAAAACTAACAACAACAATAACAACAACAAAAAGCAGACTCAGTTGGCTTCATGGCAGAAATCCAAAGAAGATCTAAAACCAATACTATTCAAACTGTTAAAAAATATGGAAAGAGAGGGAGAACTTCCAAATTCTTTCTATGAAGCCAGCAACACTCTAATACCAAAACCAGGTAAAGATACAACAGAAAAAGCAAAGTATAGGCCCATATCCTTAATGAACATAGATGCAAGGACACTCAACAAAATCCTCATGAACAACATACAGTTGCACATCAAATAGACCAGCCACCATAACCAGGCAGCCTTTATTCCAGAGATACAGGGGTTGTTCAGCATATATGTCAATAAATATCATAAAACATATAAATGTACTTGAAGACAAAAATCAAATGGTCATAACAATAGATGCAGAGAAGGCCTTTGACAACATCCAGCATATATTTATGTTAAAAGTCTTAGGAAGGAGTATGTCTGGAGAGAACATACTCAATATCATTAAAGCTTTGTAAAACAAACCCACAACCAACGTCATTCTAAATGGAGAAAATCTGGAAGCATTCCCATTAAGCAAACAGGGTGGCCCTCTATCTCCAATGCTTGAAAGCTTTGCAAGAGCAATCAGACAAGAGAAGGAAATTAAAGGAGTACTAATCAGAAAAGAAGTCAAATAATCCCTATTTGCAGGTGATATGATATTATACATAAGATATCCAGAAAATTCTATCAGAAAACTCCTAGAAATGATTCATACTTTCAGTAAAGTGGCAGATTACAGAATCAACTTACAAAAATCAGTAGCATTTCTAAATACCAACAACAAGCAGTGAGAAAAAGCATATAAAAAACCTCCCATTCACATTAACTTGAAAAAAATAAAAAATAAAAAATACTTAGGAATAAACCTAACAAAAACATTTCAAAAATTTAAAGAAATAAATAGAGGAAGACACTTGGAGATGGGAAAATCTACCATGCTCATGGATTGGTAGAATCAATATTGTGAAAAATGACCATCTTACCAAAAACAATCTATAGATTCAATGCAATATCAATCAAAATACCCACAACATTCTTTATAGAGCTATAAAAAGTCATCCAAAAATTCATATGGCATCACAAAGACCCTAGATAGCCCAAACAATCTTGAGCAAAAATGGGGGTATCACCATATCAAGATGCTGGTGAGAGTATGGAGAAAGAGGAACATTCATTCACTGTTATTGGAAATTCAGACTAGTGTTGACACTATGGAAGGCAGTGTGGGGGACTCTCAAAAGAATAAAAATGAACCTAACATACGACCCAGTTATACCGCTCCTTGACATATCCCAATGGACTCATCATACTGTAAAGATACTTGTACATCAATGTTTGTTGCTGCTCCCTTCACAATATCCATGAAACAGAAACAACCTAAATGTCCCATAACCATTGAATGGATAAACACACACACACACACACACACACACACACACACACACAAAAAAAACCAAAAGAAAACAACAAAAAACCTTTATTTTTGTTGCCTTCAAGAAGCTCAGCTCACCTTCAAGAATAGACACTATCTTAGGGTGAAAGGATGGAAAAATAATATTCTAAGCAAGTGCCTCTGAAAAAGCAAGCAAGTGTTGCAGTTCTAAAATCTGAGAAGACAGACTTCAAAATAAAACCAGTAAGAAGAGATAAAGAGGGTTACTTCATTCTAATCAAAGGAACAGTTGAACAAGAATATATTATAAATATGAATATACATGCACCAGAATCTGGTGCACTCAAACTCATAAAAATAATACTCTAGGATTATAAAACACAGATTAACACCAATTCAATAATAGGAGGTAACTTCAATACCCTACTTTATTCAATAGACAGATTAACTGGACAAAGAATAAACAATCATCTGAATTAAGTAATACCTTACAAGAAACAGACCTAATGGACATCTACAGAATATTCCACCCACACAGCAAATATTTCACTTTCTATTCAGCAGAGCATGCAAAACAATACTAGACACACTCAAATAATTGAAATAATTCCATGTAATCTACCAGACTACAGTGTAATAAAACTTATTACACTCAGCAGCAATGGAAGCTCCAAAAACCACAGTAACTCATGGGGATTAAATAAAACTCTCCTGAATGATCTATGGGTTAAAGAAGAAATTAAAAACAGAAATAAAAGTATTCCTGGAACTAAATGAAAATGAGAATACAATGCAACAAAAACTCTGGGACAGCTTAAAAGCATACCTAAGAGGGAAATTTATAGCTCTTAGTGCCTACATTAAAAATATCAGAAAGAGCACATGTAAAAAGACAGCAAAGTACAAGACTCTGGAAAGGCAAAAAGAAATGAATACCAAACCTAGTACAAGAGAAGAAATAACAAAAATCAGAGGCAAAATTAAGGAAATAGAAACAAGGAAACAATACAGAAAAATCAATGAATCTAAGAGCTGGTCCTTTGAAAGGCTTAACAGGATAGACAGATCCTTGGCACAGCTAACTAAAAGAAAGAAAGAAAAAATCCACAAAATGGGAAAAAATCACAACAGACACCAAAAAAATACAAAACATTGTAAGGGAATATTTCAAAAATCTACACTCCATTAAATTTGAAAAATTAAACAAAATCCATGAATTTCTAGAGACATGGACACCACCAAAGTTAAACCAAGAAGAGGTCAACAACTTAAACAGACCCACAACAAAGGAGGAAATTGAAACAGTAATATTAACACTCCTGACAAAAAACAAAAACTAACAACAACAATAACAACAACAAAAAGCAGACTCAGTTGGCTTCATGGCAGAAATCCAAAGAAGACCTAAAACCAATACTATTCAAACTGTTAAAAAATATGGAAAGAGAGGGAGAACTTCCAAATTCTTTCTATGAAGCCAGCAACACTCTAATACCAAAACCAGGTAAAGATACAACAGAAAAAGCAAAGTATAGGCCCATATCCTTAATGAACATAGATGCAAGGACACTCAACAAAATCCTCATGAACAACATACAGTTGCACATCAAATAGACCAGCCACCATAACCAGGCAACCTTATTCCAGAGATACAGGGGTTGTTCAGCATATATGTCAATAAATATCATAAAACATATAAATGTACTTGAAGACAAAAATCAAATGGTCATAACAATAGATGCAGAGAAGGCCTTTGACAACATCCAGCATATATTTATGTTAAAAGTCTTAGGAAGGAGTATGTCTGGAAAGAACATACTCAATATCATTAAAGCTTTGTAAAACAAACCCACAACCAACGTCATTCTAAATGGAGAAAATCTGGAAGCATTCCCATTAAGCAGACAGGGTGGCCCTCTATCTCCAATGCTTGAAAGCTTTGCAAGAGCAATCAGACAAGAGAAGGAAATTAAAGGAGTACTAATCGGAAAAGAAGTCAAATAATCCCTATTTGCAGGTGATATGATATTATACATAAGATATCCAGAAAATTCTATCAGAAAACTCCTAGAAATGATTCATACTTTCAGTAAAGTGGCAGATTACAGAATCAACTTACAAAAATCAGTAGCATTTCTAAATACCAACAACAAGCAGTCAGAAAAAGCATATAAAAAACCTCCCATTCACATTAACTTTAAAAAAATAAAAAATAAAAAATACTTAGGAATAAACCTAACAAAAACATTTCAAAAATTTAAAGAAATATATAGAGGAAGACACTTGGAGATGGGAAAATCTACCATGCTCATGGATTGGTAGAATCAATATTGTGAAAAATGACCATCTTACCAAAAACAATCTATAGATTCAATGCAATATCAATCAAAATACCCACAACATTCTTTATAGAGCTATAAAAAGTCATCCAAAAATTCATATGGCATCACAAAGACCCTAGATAGCCCAAACAATCTTGAGCAAAAATGGGGGTATCACCATATCAAGATGCTGGTGAGAGTATGGAGAAAGAGGAACATTCATTCACTGTTATTGGAAATTCAGACTAGTGTTGACACTATGGAAGGCAGTGTGGGGGACTCTCAAAAGAATAAAAATGAACCTAACATACGACCCAGTTATACCGCTCCTTGACATATCCCAATGGACTCATCATACTGTAAAGATACTTGTACATCAATGTTTGTTGCTGCTCCCTTCACAATATCCATGAAACAGAAACAACCTAAATGTCCCATAACCATTGAATGGATAATGAAAATGTGATACATCTACACAATGGAGTACTACATGGAAGTAAGAAATGAAGAAATTATGAAATTTGCAGGTAAATAGATGGAACTAGAGAATGTTATTCTCACTGAAATAACACAAAGACAGAGAACTAGGCCATGTATATTCTGCTTCATTTGTGGATTGTAGCACCAATTCACTTATGTGAGTATATATCCTGATATAGCACCAGGAGCCAAGAAATTGGAAGGGATACATGGAGATAAAGGAAAAGAAAAATCCCAAAACGGGGTCAGTAAGGAACAGATGTTATTAGGGTGGAGGTCAGGAGGGTGAGGGTGCTGGGCTGAGAGGGGAGGAAGGGAAGATAAACGGGGTAGTATGATGGGAGGTGGGGGAGGTGAGGAAAGGAGGAGGGTAGGAATTATGGGGGTGCTGGAGCTGGTGGAGGAGGAGGAGAGTGGTAAGGGGAAAAAAAAAGAATAGAGATTATTGGAACTTGAGAGGTTAGAAAACCCAGAATATAATATTATTTCCGGAGACCCCATGAGATATTCACATACATTGTCTGAACGTTAGTGCACAAGTTGTATAACCTGGTGACTGTGTGGCAGGGAGCACAGTATAAGATAGAGGATACTTCCCTTTGAATGGCTGGCAAGAGTGATCCATGTGACTCTCAAAACAAAGCAGGCTATTTCCAAGCTCTCTATTGTCTAACAGGAATAGAAAACAAAGTCTTACTATTCAGAATAGGGATAGGACTTAGATTAATGGATGAGGAACTGACCTGCAACTTTTTTATCTGAAGTTAAGCACTCATAATGCTAGACAATGTGCACACTGCTATGAGAGAAAATCAATCAGTGCTACTACCCAGTGCCAAACCCTAACAACCTTGATGAGCTTCCCAGCAAACTACTTCTAATGGTGTAGTAGAGGCACTGTTGTCTGGTCAACAGCTATCTAATTGGACTTTGAACCTTCTCAATTTGAGTGAATCCATAAGAGTCTCTAAAAACTCAGCCAAATGCATAGGGCTAGAGAGGACATAGAGCCTAGACAAATGAAATTTCTTACCATATACTAACTATGGGATCTTATATTTACAGAGAAACATATTGTATGTCACTCATCAGAAAAGCTACTCTATGTAAAATATGGAAGCCACTGCAGAATCCAGTGGTCAGATACAGAGCATATACATCTAAAAAAATCCCTATTCTTAAGAGACACATCTACAATTGAACTTCTACACACAGAATGAGGGGCAAAAAGAAAACAAGAGTGATACAAACAGAAGTCAACAACTAGTCGACCTCCGAAGAGTGGGAGTCCTCAGAGTATGTATCCCTGGATATGGCCCTGTGGTGGTTTGAATGAGTGTCCCCCATAGGCTTTACGTATTCAGACATTTGTCTCCAGTTGGTGGCACTGTTCTTGGAGATCTTAGATGGTGTGGCCATGCTAGACGAAGTACGTTATTGGGGGCAGGCTTAGTGAGTTTAACAAGCTGTGTGGTCTCCAGTCGCTCTCTCTGCTTCCTGTGTTCATTGCAAGATGTGACCCTGGGCTTGCTGCTCCAGCTCCAGTCACCATGCCTCCCACCACAATGGACTCTGATTCCCTGGAACTGTCAATCATAAGCTCAAATAAACTCTTCCTTTTATAAGTTCCTTGGTCATGGTGTTTTATCACAGCAACAGAAAAGCGACTAATACAGGCCCCTATATTACCTCACCTACCCACATTTCAGAGACCATTCAGGAAGAGAGGGTGGAAAGTTCGTAAGACCCAGGGCTGGTGTATTAATGTAGAGAAACAATGACTTACAATCAACTATAAACTTTCACATGTAAACATGTGACAATATAGGCATCAGACATGGGACCCATCCCAACTGAGACAAGGTCTCAAAGTGGAGCAATTGAAATGGGTGGGAGTCTTATTCTGGAATGACAACTCCAAGAAACTGAATGCTGTTAGGTGAGGAAGTGTACGCCTTACCTAGGATTCCTGGATAGACTAGACTCCAGCAGGTGTATTTGCACAGAAGGATGTATGGGTTTGGGAGCTTGACTGGATATGGCTTAGCTTGAATTTTGTAATGCGTGGGTTCTGATGGGGGAGGGTTAGGGCATGGGGGACTGTTTGATTGGGAACCAAGCTTGCAATGCATGCCTGTTGGTGCAACAGTGGCATGAGTGGTAAGTGAGTAACCAACCATTTTATGATTGGTGTTAAGGCCCACTCTACAGGTAAGCGAGTAACCAACCATTTTATGATTGGTGTTAAGGCCTACTCTACAAGATGAAGCCCACACCTCTCACTGAAATCTGGGCCATGACCCTTTGGCTAGATAGGTCATAGTATTAAACCAACTTCTAAAGACCTGTCTTCATAGATTAGTGCATCTCTCAACTCTCCTCAGTGAATCTTCTTTTTGCAGTTGCTGGTGATAAACACAGAGACTGTGTTTATCTGTGCTGAAGGACAGAGAATAAGAGACTATGGAATTTTCATTCCTACACACTATGATTTCTCATCAGCACTAAAGACTAAAGTCAGCTTTATATTGTCCCTTTTAGATTGTTAAGTCTAAGATTCTCTTATGTGTGTTATCTATAAATAGCAGGTTTTGACTTTTAATATCAGTTAAATCTAGTAATCCATTCTTTAGCTCATTTTATTCCTTTCAGAAATAAAAATTCCATGTGGGATATATTAAAATGCCACATAAAATATAATGTGAAAATATAAAAGCCAGGAGTTGAGATGGACTAGCTACAGGGAGTCGTGGCTGTCAACTCTGAGGAATACAGTTGGAACAGCTGGGGAGTCTCTCCTCTGAAGAGGAGATGATGATGTGAGTTGTGTTGGCAAGTTCCTGAGCTTCCAGCTTCAAACAGGGACCAAGTAACAATCAAGAAACAAATAAACCAGAATGTGGAACCTTGGGGAGAAGAGAGAAGGGGGAGCAAAAACTGTTTCACTGCAGCTTGTGGCCTTAGTACAGGAACTGAGAGAAAAGAGAGACTAGACAGAGGTGAACAGTTGCCTAGGAGCTACTTTTGCTAAATGTACTAACTCCACCATTCCCATGAGGCGACTAAGAGCAGGTGGAAGCCCCGGCCTCTGCTTCCATTCTCTCTCTCTCTGTATCACCTTGGCGAGACCCCTGCTTGACTCTGAATAGGCAACTTACCCTTCAAGGAATGTCGGTATACACTGCCTGTCTCATTTCTTCACAGTCAAAGACCTAAACAAGTCATTGTCTTAATACTGAAGTCACCTTGGATTCCAGGAAACTTAAAACCTCACAGGCAGACCACCCCACCTGAGGTGTGTTATCCTTGAGTGTGAGGCTGTACCTGAGCCAGAAGGCATCACCTCACAGAGACCATGCTGCTCTCATGAGGCAATGTCAGCGATAGCAACCCTTTCAGACAACCTTGCAGGAGCAGAACCAGGACAAGAACCAGCACAGTTCAACCACCTCCCACACCCTGGCATTTCCTCTACTTAACCCCAAATCTGATGCCAATAGCCCAAAGTAATGAGATAAATGGACCCTCTGGTGATTCCTCTTCATCACAGACAACATCTCTCTGCAATTGCACATTTCTTTTTCTTGACTCTGTAAACTTTATTTATTAAAATACACAAAGTTTAAAAACATTTAAAAATATAGTACACTGATCTTAAGTGAAATTGCAGAGCAAAGGCATAAAAAACAATATCATTCTCTGATTTTGAAACATTACATGTGATTATCTGATATTTTCTTTTTCTTTTCTTTATCTGACATTTTCAAATACCCAGGATAAAATACCAGTAGGACAGTGTTAACAGCACATATCTTCTAAGATTATTTTCAAATTTTCTTTTTAGATTCTTCTTTACACTTAAAAACAATCCTGAAAACAGCTCATCATACATTCTAGTGTGTCATTCGGAACACAATTAATGTACTAGATAGGTTATTCTCCTCACTAGGCCATTGGAAATGTTTTCGTGTTAATATTCAATATTCATGGTTTCTTATACTATAGTAGAAATATATCAAACATACATCACATCAAAATATATTCATAATCCTCCCCTGAAACAACATCTACAATCAAGAATTGCCTTGTGACACTGATTGTCCATGTAATAATTGTCATTTATGAAACATGGCTGTTGAACAATATATGCATTCAAATCTATGTAAACAATTGCTATAAACTGTCATGAAAATCCTTTATACTTCAGATGAAATGTATTTAAAGGAGAATTATACAAATCTACAGAACTTTCCTCTCAAAAAGTTTCAATAATGATAATACAAACATTGCTAAATAATACAGTTAAGTCTACAAAAATATCATATACTATTTCACTGAAATATAGAAAAAGTTCAGGTAATTTAAAAGTTCTTTACTATAATATTCTACCTAGGCATCCCTCTAAATGGAACAAATGTAAAGACTGTGGCAAGGCCTTTAGTCAAAGGGCAAATCTTAGAGTACATGTAATAATTTATATGAGAGAGAAACCATACAACTGTATAGAATGTGATAAGTCGTTCATTACTTTGGCAAATCATAGAAGACATGAGAGAATTCATTCATACTGTAGGGAAACCCAACAAATGTGAGGAGTGTGACAAGTCCTTTATTTAAAGGACACATCTTTGAGTAGATGAGAGAATTCATTTTGGAGAGAAACCCTACAAATGCAAAAAGTATGGAAAGTCCTTTATTCATATCGAAAATGTTAGAAAAAATAGAACTCATAATTAAGAGAGATACCACAAATATAAGTAATGTATCCATTCATTTTACCATATGTCAGATGGTAGAATGAGAATCAGTTTACAATTGTACAATTATACACATTTGGCAAATCCTGGGCTCATTCCATAAAGAACATTACAGAATCTATACGAGAGGGAAAATATCATGCAAGAATCATCTTTATTTAAGAGTTAAAGGACAAACGAAATATTTCCAGACCTCACATCTTTTTAGGAATAAACAGTTCATTAAAAAATGCCAGAATACACATTTCTTTTTAATGTTTATGATTTATTAGTCTCATGCATAAAGTTACTTTTTGAAAAAGTAAGGTAATTGTGTTCAATCTTATGTAACATTATCCTTCAGATAATAAATCCTTACTGTTGACATTTAAATTTACATTTGCCTAAATACTTCAATTCAAGACTGTAAATTCACATGAGAAAATTTGGCCTTTTGGAAGAAAGGCACACTGACAATCACGTTCCTCCATGCAGATGGAGATCTGTTAGGATGGCTGCTGTCTCTGTTGATGATGATTGTAACAAATGTTCTATCAGAAACTATTGCCAGAAACTGGGCCTGAACTAGGCTGTTCAAATTTTTCTCATCTCTTCTTACATATATTTTTCCTTGAATATACATTATATATGTATATACATATTATATGTATATGTACATGTTCTCCTTTATACGATGTTATGGATACAATTGAAACACAAGAACATTCTAAACAATGTCAAAACTGAGCATTTTTGAAGAACTGTGTACAAGCAATTGTAAATTTTTTTCACCAAAATATAAAATTATCTGCTTAAAACTTTGAAAAGTTCTGTTAAAGTAGTATTTTATTAGTTATTTGAGAATTTCATACAATGTATTTTTATCATATTTATCCTCTACCTCATCCATTCTCTACCATATTGAACTCATTTGTATCTCCAGTTTTTTTTAAAGCCCATGGAGTCCAATTTGTGTTGTGTGCTCAAATGTTGTGCCCAGTAGTGTTCACAGCCTTTAGAAAACTGACCCACCCTCTCCCCACAGCTCTCTGTTGAAAGAAGATAAGAGGTGATGCCATGCTTGGCCCTAAGAGGGGTGTTTACATACTTCTTTAATTGTAGTACAGGGTCAGGAAGCCAAGCCTAGCCTGTTGGAGGGGGCTGAGCCTAGCCTGTTGGAGAGGGATGAGCTAGGCCTTCTCAGAACTCTGATTATGAGAGAAAATAAATGACACTGGAAGCAGACCTGGGCAGAATTTCAATTTAACCAGAAATGGGTCTTGTAATCTGCTAAAATGGAAACTGAGAAACTTCTCCATATTCCTGACTTTTAGCTCTGGTTCAGTCAGGAAAGGATATTGATCAACTCTGATCTGAGTCATTAGCTATAGGAGACAGATGTCTCTATATTAAGCTGCCTCTAGAAACTCACAGCAAATGTTGCACGTGGATCCCAATTATGTTTAAAAGACTTTAGTGAGATATTTTGAAAGACTAAAGGGAGCTTAGGGGCCCCTTCCTTCAGGTGATCAACTAGGAGTACTATGACAGCTCTAGGAGGGAGAGGGGGTGGCCTGTGAATGCATGGAAGAAGTAAATTATGAGAAGTTGAGACACAGGGAGCATGGGAGGATCCCACTGAAGGCAGTCTTTGGTGGGGATTACTGCAAATGAAACACGTTTCCAGTCCATAACCAGACATCTGAAAGCATGAGACTTAGCTCAACCATGGCACCCTACCCCACTCAATCCTAGTAAGCAAGGACACATAAAGGACCTATAGCCAGCTGGGCTTTCGATCTGTGCATCTTGGTTGCTAGAAAGACATTAGAGACAACCACAAAACACAGAATGTGGTTGGCCAGTGTACTATCAGGTGTCACGGGATGCCACCATCTACTGCTCCCACAGCTGTCTCTTGGTAAAAATGAAACCTGTCATTTTTCTGATTTAGCATGATTGTTTAGCATCATCATCATTTGAGGTTTCTTTATTTTCTGAAGAGAATGATTGAACTGAATGATGGAAATATATACATAAAGATTTGAATTTCATTCAATATTTTTGGTCTTTTTTGAGACAGGGTCTCCATGTAGCCCCAGCTGTCCTGGAACTCACTCTGTAGACCAGGGTGGCCTTGAACTCACAAAAATCTGCCTGCCTCTGTCTCCACCACACCTGGCTTAATTTCACTCAAATTAATAACTTAATAATGCATTGTTTGTATAGGTGGGAACCAAAATGTCCTCACAGGCATGCCATAAGAAGGATTTTAATTGGGAATGATAATGTAGATAGATAAATGGAGCTATATTTGATCTGACAAATTTTTAAATGTAGATATGGGAACATTATAAATTCATTCGATGTCTACATTTGTACTGAAGAACTACATTGAAATTCATGTGAGGTCTAGACTTAGATGCCACACTGCTGTTTTCCATCACTATGGCTGGCATGTCAATAGGTGGACATTATGTGAAGTGGACAAATCAGCCTTTGGGCTATGGAGTTTGATAGCAATGCAATTCTGAGTTCATCACAGGAAATGCTAAGAACTAATGCTTTATATTTTCTTCTGGGTAAAAGCTTCAAATAAGGAGCTACTTTTCTAGTAAATGCTCTTGAAATGTGCCCAATCCCTCTAACAGAGAGAAGAACCTAAATGGATGTAACCTTTAAGCAGACTTTTAAACAAATGTACTATGACCCAATTACTCAAATTAGTGGAGCTTGGGACATGGGATATTTTCACTAGGAGTTGTGATTTCTGAGAAGAATTGGGTGTTTATTTTCAGCACTTGTTTGCCATAACCCCAGTTTAGCTTCTTTGACATTTCAAACCAATGTTTAATTTTTATGTTTAGTAATATTATAACTAATGGGTGGTGATGTTTTATTACTTAAAAAATATTTTACTGAGTTTTTATATAGTTCATAGACAAAATCCTAATCAAATTTAATCCCTCCCCATTTGTACTCCCACAACCCAGGAAATGGATTTCCTGTATTCTGTCATATATGTTAAGTCCTATCTCCTCAAGTGATTGTGCCCAGATGTGCCTCTGTGCAAATTCATCCACTGGAGTCTAATGAGTCTATCTAGAATCACTCCCTTAAAGAAGATCTACTCACCTGCACCCAGCAGTAATAAGTTGCCAATATTTCTTAAGCTAGGTCTGGGCCTACTGTCGGTTTTATTCTGGAATTTTGTCTAGTTAAGTTGGCATGGGTTTGGGCAAGCTGTCACCATTGTTGTGAGTTCATATGAGCAAGTTCCTGGTGGCTTGAAAGCCTCTTTCGTTATGTTGATACACCAACCCTGGCTCTTACGAATCTTTCCGGCCTATCTTTCCCAATGGTCCCTGAGCCATAGGTGGCTGAGGTTTACTATAAGAGTCCTTGGGGCTGGAGAGATGGCCTAGTGGTTAAGAGCTCTGACTGCTCTTGCAGAGGACCTGGGTTCAATCCCCAGCACCCACATGGCTGCTGAGAACTGTCTTTAACTCCAGTTCCAGGGGAATCCAATGCCCTCTTCTGACTTCAGTGGCATTGCACTACATGGGTGCACAGACCGACATGCAGACAGTGCATTCCTATACAAATAAATAAATAAATAAATAAATAAATAAATAAATAAATAAAATTTAAAAAAAAGTCCTATCCAGGGACACACACTGTGAAGTCCTATCCAGGGACACACACTGTGAAGTCCTATCCAGGGACACACACTGTGAAATCCTATCCAGGGACACACAGTGTGAAGTCCAATCCAGGGACACACACTGTGAAGTCCTATCCAGGGACACACACTGTGAAGTCCTATCCAGGGACACACACTGTGAAGTCCTATCCAGGGACACACACTGTGACATCCTATCCAGGGACACACAGTGTGAAGTCCAATCCAAGGACACACACTGTGAAGTCCTATCCAGAGACACACACTGTGAAGTCCTATCCAGGGACACACACTGTGAAGTCCAATCCAGGGACACAAACTGTGAAGTCCAATCCAGGGACACACACAGTGAAATCCTATCCAGGGACACACACTGTGAAGTCCAATCCAGGGACACACACTGCAAAGTCCTATCCAGGGACACACCCTGTGAAGCCTCATGTCCTCTAAAGCGTAGCCAGCTGTGGCCTTCTGTGTGCAACACCTCGTTGTATGAGAAAGCTTCCTTGGTGAGAATTGAATGGTGCATCAGTGTTCTCTCTATCCCTTGTTCTGCTGTGTTCCACAAACCTTAGGTGTAGAGTTTCCACTATAGACAGACCAGTGAGGCTAGGCATCTCTCAGACATATATTCTCTCTGTGTGACCATTTTTGGAACTCTGTAATAGCCTCCCCCTGTTGCAAAAAGAAGCTTCTTTGATGAGTGGTGTACCATACACTTGTCTGTAAATATAAATATTCATATTTAGCAAAGTAAGAAATTTCATTTGTTCTGGGATATGAAAAAGGTAGGCTTTTCTCTAGGATCTATGACCTCTCCACCCATGTGTATTTGGCTACATTTACAGTGCCACCCATGAGTTCCCTCCCACTGAGAAGGTTTTATTTCTAATTAGGTAGCTGTTTAATACCCCCTAGATAAAAGTGACTCTACCGTACCAATAGCAATAGCTTGTGTCAGCCATTGTGGTTATTAAGCTTTGAAGCTGGCTTGGACCACTCATTGATTTTCTCTCTTAGCAGCTTGTACAGTATCCTCTAGAACTATGAGAGTTGGTCTTCAGGGAGGAGGCTTCCAGCTCAGTTCCAGCTCCATTGCTCCAAGTCCTATGTCTGAGGTATATCCTGCATTCAGAGCCTCACTTTCAAGTTCTAGAAGGGGATCTATAGGAGTGTAATTTTTTCAGTGTGTTATCAAAACATCTGAATATTTTAGTCCTTTACATGCTTGAGCATCATAGAGATTTCTTTGTTGCTTTTCTGCCAAGTAGATCAAAGCAAACAATTTCTTGCTAAAATTGTCCACCTCCCACAGCCTAGAATATCTACAGTGTTTCATCCTGAATGAGAAATACTAAACACAGAGACTGGTTGTAAGGGTCCTCACCCCTTCTGACTTGCTTTACCCACACAGCAAGTAGGCCTGCTCCCTTCCAATTCAAGAACATGTTGACATCAGCATTTACTCTTGGAAATTATAGACAGTTCACTGCTAAAGAAATGTTAATGAACATCAATAAAGTTGAATTCAAAGTTTGAATTTGAACTCAGTTCTAGATATTAAAGGTTCAGACAAATATAGAATGGTCCATACCAATGTGTAAGAAAATAATATTGTTTTTTTTTTAAAAAGAAAATGCCAGGTGTGGTGGGACATGCCTTTAATCTTAGCACTTGGGAGGCAGAGGCAGACAGATCTCTGTGAGTTCAAGGCTAGGCTGGTCTATAGAGTGAGTTCCAGGCCAGCTGGAGCTACGGAGAGACCCTGTCTCAAAAAGACCAAAAAAAAAAAAAGAAAAATAATATTGTTTTATAAAAGAATCTCAAGGGCTGGAGAGATAGCCTATCAGTGCAGAGCACCGACCGCTCTTACAGAGGACTCGGGTTTGATCCCCAGCACCCACATGGTGGCCGAGAACCATCTGAAACTCCAATTCCAGGAGAATTCCAGTTCCAGGGGAATCCGAGACCCTCTTCTGACCTCCGCGTCATTGCACAACACAGGTGCACAGAACTGCATGCAGACAGTACATTCATACACATACAGAAATAAATAAAATAAAATAAATTAAAAAAATAATCTCAAATTAATTGAGCAGGGACTAGAGAGATGGCTCAGTGGTTAAGATCACTGGGCTGATCTTGCAGAGGAAAAGGGTTCAGTTCCCAGCACCCACATGGCAACTATCAATTGTCTGTAACTCCATTTTCAGGGGACATGATGCCCTCTTATGATTTCCATGAGCACTTCAATGGAAATGGGTGTGGTTGATACATGATAATAAAACTTTTCATTAGACTTAAAACTAAAATACTAAAATATTTTACCATTCCATACCTATATAATCACAAGGGACTCTAAACAGACCATCTACCAAATATATTCCAGCCAATGCATCAGTGAGATTAGATACTTCCTATTCCGTCCATATGGATCCATGAAACTTTCTCTAAATTAAACCACATACTGGGGCAGCAAAATAAAGCCTCAATAAATAAAAAAAATGATATAAATAGATTTACACACATTCTACAGACCTCCAATTAATAAAAGGCTTACAAATCAATACCAGAAGAACCCTTATGATACAAATTCCATTGAGATTATATAAACCCACTGCTGATAAATGGGTCACAAAAGATAAAAATAAGAAAGAAATAAGAAATAAACCCATTTCTCTGGAATTATTAATCAAAAGGACAATACAACATGACAAAACATCTGTGAACACTTAAAAAGGAATCTTTACAGAGAGAACTTTTTACCGAAGGCAAATTAGCTCTACAGTGGTCCTCCTACACTTAAAAAAGTCCAATGGAAAGACAGAGATCTCGTATGTGTTATTTCGAGGCTCTGCCTGGTCTACCAGAGTGAGTTTCCAGACAGTCAGCCAGAGCTGACAGGTGAGACCCTGTCTCCAAAAAGACCAAAAAAAAAAAAAAAAAAAAAAAAAAAAGTCAGAAAGACACAAATAAATGACTTTTAACATTGCAACTCAAGAACTCTTGAAAAGCAAACACAAATGAAATTAAAGAAAACAAAACATAAGCAAAAAGAAATAACAAAATCTAGAACAGAAATTAATGAAAGCTAGACACAAAAAAAGAAAACAGTACAAAGATAAATGAATTTGAGAGTTGGTTCTTTGAGAGATCACACCGAATAGACAGGCCTTAGACAGTTTAGACAAGGAAAGAAAAAGAAGCAAACTTTCAACAAAATCAATCAAAGTGAAAGGGTAAACAAAGTTTCACAAACATAACAAAAAGATCTGGGAATAATCATCACATAAATTACTGTTCGAGAAAAAACTATATCTCTATTAATTTGCAAAACAAAAGGAAAACATGGGTAAGTATCTGTAAATCTAGGGAATCACCAGAGCTAAACTCAAGAGAATATTATCAAATCAATACTGATACCAACAAATATAAGAAAGAAACATATTATATTAAGAAAAAAAAAAAAAAAAAAAAAACTCGCGCATTTAATATATAATTTTAGTAACATTGATTTAGGTTCACATCAGCCAGACTAAAAACGTAGCTAGCACAAGTTGGGATTTGCAGGCAGAATTCTTGCCAGATAATTAAAGATGATCACCCACAACTAATGACTTAACTTAAATTATTTAAAAATATATATGCAGAGGGGGAACTCTAATAAATCCTTCTATTGAAGCGCATCAATTCACTTGTCAGAACAGGTTAAGATACAATGCAATAACTATATACGTCATTAATGGGACACTATACTTGCAGAAATGTTTCAAACAAATAATGAAAACACTCCACTTTACATGCACAACATCAAAAAAGAAAATCTACTTATGATCAAGTTGGCTTTATTACAGAGCAGTCAGAATATATATAACATGGACTCAAAAGACAAAAATCATCTGGTCACCTTAATAGATACAGAAAGGCTTATGATAAAATTCAGCAAGCATAATGTCAAAAGTCCTAGTGGGAATGGACTAGATGGTGACATTCTCTAACTAAATTAATCGCTGTATACAAAACAAAAACCACATCACAACAAAGTCATTCTAAATGGAGTAAAACCTTGAAGATCTCCATTAGAAATGCAGTAAAACCAGACATCTCAACACCATTTTAATCTTGACACACTCCTCGTTAGAGCAATATGAGACAGTAGAATAGTGAAATTAAGAGTAGTAGGTAATTTGGAAAAAGAAGTATGGTCAAATTATCCCTTTTGACATGAGGTATATGATATATAACCCAAGGGATGCCACACACTCCACCAGAAATTCCTAGACAATGATAAAAAGTTTCGACAAAGTGCGGCAGGTTACAAAATTAATTTAAACCTTTTTCAATCCTACTGATGAAGCACATGCAATTAGATATATAGAGTATTACTAAACAGTATAATATATAGGGCCCTTTCGCGAGTGCCGATGGAACTAATGAGCCAATTGCTCAATTAGATATATATATAGGTTATTTTAAACAGTACTAATTAGTCTTGGTAGGTGTACTGTAAGGTATATGAACCATCAGGACGTTTGGATGGTATGTTAATACCATGAATTAACATTTTCTTCTTTGTTAAGTATGACAGGGTCTTCGTGGTGGTTTATAACATCTTCTAACTAATTAGAGGATGTAAGCTTTTGTGGCCAATCAGCCGTGGGTCTATTCCTACCAAGGAGAGACTAATAGCAATTAATTTGGGAATAATACAACATATGGGCTGCCACTGCTGCACCCAGTATTCCAGGTAAGATGCAGAGTGTAGCTGGCAGCCCAGTAGAAAGAAAAACAGCCAAAGTTAGAATAGCAGACCCAAGACAACAGCTCAGAGAAGGAAGAGTAGACTGTTTTGTTCTCATCCACTTCTGTGCCCCTTTTTCTAAGCCTGGAACAATCTGCGGAAGACTGGGGCATGGTAGAATGTAAGGGCTGCGGAATTGGGGTGAATGGTTGAGGAAACACCAGCAATTAGTCTGGACACTCATTGTCAAACCTTATTGAACTTACGAGGTCCCCCCTGCTGATGATGGGGACTCATGACTGGTGGTGAGTTGGGCCACACAAACTGCCTACAAAAATTGGTATTTATCATACAGGATGACTTGTACTCCACAAATTTCACTTATTGTATAAAAAAATGAAAACAAAAAGCAAACAAAACTATAAAAAACACAACGATGCGAAGTGGGAAAAGTTTATGGCAGATGCATGATCTGGGATGGGTACGGTATCAGGGTGGGGGGAACGTGCATAGGGAGGGGTATTATAATGCCTGAAGAGTGAAGTTCGCGAAACTGATGTTACCTGAATACAACAAAGCATCAATAAAAAAATTAATTATAAAAAACTCAGTAGCCTTTACTATATTGCCAGTTAACAACAAGACTTACAAGAAACTAGTAACTTGAAACATCCTCCCATTCGTAATAGCTTCAAGTAAAAATCTCAGTGTAAACCTCCCCAAATATATTAAAGATTTCTAACATGAAAAATTTTAATATATTTTAATGAAGAGATTGTGGAAGACACCAGATCATGGAAGGACTTCCTGTGCTCATGGATTATTTATTTTTTATATGGCAAAAACTGTGCTTTTTTTTAATTCCCCGTAGTCAAAATACCTGACCAGTAGAACTGCCTTCCCAGTTGCTCCCCTAGCAGCACCCCAGCCAGTGTTTGTTCTCTAGGATCACAGAGAGTCTGTGATGTAACCTCATAGTCAAGAAGTACAACTATTCTTAGCTGTACTGAGACCATTTCCTATACCCTATTCACACACCAACCTAAATGGACTCCAAGACTGAAAACTAAGCACAACCCAGCTTGGTCACAACCTGACAGACTGGAGAAAGAGTAAATAAGGATACAAACACCCACTCAGCAAGGATGAGATTACTTATACATACCAAGAAATACCAGTAGCAACACAAGCCCAGATCACTAGGTCTCATCACAAAATAAAAAATAAAATGAATAATGAAAGCAGTATGTCTCCTCTAGTAGCTAGTTCTACAACCATAATGTTTCCTATGAATGGAAACCTACCTGATACACAAGGTGATAATTTCAAAATAGTTATCACAAATATGGCCAAGTAATTCACATTGGGTATAAAAGACTGAAGTCCATGAAAACAGAAAGAGTTTAATGAAATAACTAAAATTAATCAAGGCATTAATTTAGAAAGCAGTGAAGACAAATCTTAAAAAAAAAAAAAAAAAACTAAAATCACAAGTGAACCTACCTTGACCTGTTTTTATACCACTCCTTTGCATATGCCCACAGACTCATCCTAGTACAGATAAACTTATACATCCATATTTCTTGTTGCTCTTTTTGTAATAAATAAGAGCTGGAAACAACCCTAAGAGTCCCCAATGGGACAAGTGGCATAATGGAAAAATTGTGGTATGTTTTACACAATGGGGCTCTACTCAGCAGTAAAGAAGAGTGACATCATTCGAGCTTTGCAGGTAAATGGATGGAAGTAGAAACTGTTATGCTAAATGAAGAAACAGAGAATCAGAAAAAACTGACCTGATGTTCTCCCTCATTTGTGGATCTTAGCGACCAAGCAACCTTCCTCTGTGGTATATTTACACTGATATAACTGCATGAGCTAGGGAAATGGTAAGGAACCAGGAAGATAAGGAAGGAAAGGGAAAGGAGGAACGCAAGAGAGAAAAACAGTAGGAGACAAGTGTCACTAAGGGATAAGTGGATAAAATGGGGGCATTTAAATGGAACAGAGAGGGTGAGTTATACAAAGCAATTTGAAGATAAAGGGAAGGAAGGAGCTCAAGAGAGGTGGGACGATAGAAGACTGGTATTATAAGAGTATAATGGCCTTTCCTAAGCCCTAGGAACAATCTGCGGAAGAGAGGGCGTGGTGGAATTGAAGGGCTGCGATTGGGGTGAATGGTGAAATACAGCATGTAGTCTGGACCACTCATTGATCAACTTGATTGAAAATACACCCCCCCCCCTGCTGGATGTGGGAGCTGTGTGGTTTTGGCACAACGCTGCAAATTAGTTTTTACATGAAGGATGCTTGTACTCATAATATCACTTAGCTAAAAAAATGGAAAAAAAATTGAACGCACACATGAGTTACACAGATGCCTCTGTGAATAACCAGAAAAGTGTACCAAGGGCCCACTAAACCAATAAAGCACAAATTACGGTCTCCTTGAGTCTAGCAAGACTCCACCGTCAGTCACTAGCAGCTACAACCTCACATGCCTGGAACCATAATGTGCAACACAGGCAGGCCAACCTATACTGTATACCCAATCTAATTGGCTATTGGCTCTCCCTTGGAGAAATAACCCAGCGCTGATTGGCCCCAAGCTTACATCTCTACAGGTTGAGAGATATCATAAACCACAGTACGGCCACGTCATATTTAACAGGAAAAAATGTAGTCCGTGGATCAACATCTCATCTAACCTAATATATGTCTAATAACAAGTAACTACCATAAACTATTAATACTGCTTCAATACCTATATACAATTTGCTTGTCTTCATTCGTATAGGATCGAAAGGTTTTCCTGGACAGACTGTCAGCCATGAATAAACAGCCAAATTGACCAGATTCCAAGACAACAGCTCCAGCAACATAGCTCAGAGAGAGAGACTTTCTCAGCTTCTCACCACTTGTGCCCCTTTTCTAAGACCCAGGAAATAATCTCTGCGCGGAGAGGGGGCGTGGTGAAGAGTAAGGGCTGCGATTGAGGGTGAAGGGTGACAACATAAACAGCAAATGTAGGCTGGACCTCATTTGTGAACCCGTGAGTGAACATACACAACCCCTACCCCCAACCCCCCCCCCGCTGGAAGGTGGGGGCTGGTTGGGTGTTTGGGCTGGGCACCACCCTGCAAATGTCGTTTGTTTCTTCATATAGTAAAAGCTACCTGGTACTGCCCTCAGATGCGGACGTATCAGCTTTCAGAAGCTAGAAAAAATGAAAAAACAAACGGAGATGAGAGAGATAATGCAGGAAAGTCCATCTGCAGAATGCTGTCTCGGTGGGTGGAGAAGGTGGGGTGAAGGAAGGCTGGAGGAGATATTGACACAGAATTGGAAAATTATGTATGAACTCACAAAGCAAAAGCATAATAAAAAATAGTTGGTAAAATAAAAAAAAAAATCAAAAAGAAATATAAAATAAAAATAAACATATTTTTTTTACTTTTTTTTTTTTTTTTAAAATATAAAAAAATCTTGAAAGAACTATAAACTGCAAATTATACTAAAGAAAAATAATAAAAAACAAATATAAAAAAAAAAAATGGAAAAAAAACTGAAGAAAGATGCAGGACAGTTATGGCAAAATGCATGATCTGGGATGGGGGTGGGTTAGGGGGAAGGGAAAAGGAAAAAAAATATGCCTGATCTGAATCTGGAAAAATGATGTATGAAATGTACAAAGCACAATAAAAAAAATTGAATGATTTTAAAAAAAAGATATAATGGGCTACAGGGAGACCCTGTCTCGAAAGACCGAAAAAAAAAAAAAAAAAAAAAAAAGGAAATTGAGGAAATATAAATGGGGAAGGTATGGGGGCGGGTTATGACGGATAGAGGAGAGATGACATAAGTGACAGCTAGTGTAAATACAGAGGATATCATATTAGTCTAACAACATGACACATTACATCTGCATTATCTTGACATGAGTCCATGTGAATAGACAAAGGTTACATCACATTCAACACTTCCAGAAAGGAGAAGTTGTCCTTTGAGTTGCTCGCCACGTTTATCCAAGAAACTCCCCAAATTCCCAAAATTGAACAGGCTATTGCCACAGCCCTTGATTGCCTCCTAGAACTTGAAGGTAAGACTCTATTGCTGAAGTCAGGACATACTTCTGAGATCCGATTTGGAGGAATGGAGCTGGAACTATCCTGGAAGCCACTTCCCCTGAAGGCTAGATCTCATAGCTTTCGAGGAACTGTGCAAGCTGCTAAGGGAGAACATCAGTAGATGGCCCACCCGCAGCTTCAACACCAAATAACCACATCAAAGATGGGCCCAGGATAGTTCATTTATGCAGTTGTGCCACTTTTATCTTGGAGGCAATCAATGACTACTTTATTGGACATAAAGCCCATTCAATGTGGAAAACTCATGTGTGATACTGCTTATATAGCTGGACAAGTCACTTATCTTAAAGGAAACTCTAAGACTGTCACAGAATGAGGCATAAACCTGACACTGATGAATCTCTCAAATGTCATTAATGTTGCTCCCTCACACAGCAGAGGGCCAGGACTACAAAAGGTCACAAATGGCCAAAGCATAAAGACCAAGAGTCTTAAGAGTGCAGGTCCTTGGACAGGACTCCTATATTAAGCTCCACTCACCCAGGACTCAGGACCATCGCTTAAGAGGAGGCATAAAGATCATAAGAGGCAGGAAAGTAGTGCATAACTATACAGAAATACAGTCCTACAAGCTCGTGGGACCCTGCTTAAATGAACCTACAGTGATGGTGTCGGCATGCACAAGACCCAGGAAGATTCAAACACACAAAACCCAAGACAAAACTGGGGAAATGGGCAGCAGACCCCAAACGTAGCTGAATTAATATTGGTAGCTGATTACTGATGGATGAGGAAGAGCTGATCTTCTTAAAATGAGAATATTTACATAGACTTACTAGACCTCAGTTGATGAACTTGCATTGAGGAACATCTGGGAACACAACTTGGCATGATAGTGCTTAACACAAATGAGAATGAGGGTGCTATGGGAGGGTGCTGTGGTGATTAAGATTGACTGAGATGTTCTGTATGAAATACATAAATTCAATAAAAATGTTTAAAACTATATTTTAAAACTTCATTTACTATTGAGCTGTAAAATAACATTTTTTACATTTATTTTTATCTGCTTTTATTTTATGCTCGTTTTACTCCCGTGCTGTAAGTTTCTAGGTCTCTAGTTTCCTATAGGATATGCTTTTCTTTTTCACATTCTCCTCTTCAGGCTTCAGAAAAATGTATTCCTTTTCAGCGAGGATCATTTCATGATAGCAAAAGGGAGCTCATATGTGCATTGATCCAACCAGAAGTTCTGAACTATCTGAGGTGAATCTTGGGTGATTTGTTCACCTAGATATGCTCAGTGACTAATGAGTCTACATGTAAACCCTTTAGGTAAGGATTGCTCTCTGCATTTTTAAGCATGCACAGCAAAAATTCAGCCCCCTTTCTGGGTCGACCCCTACTCTTTGGCCAGGCACACCTGCCAACTCCACCATTATACCATTATACTGCCAGAACATTACACACTGCTTCTTTAAAGTGACGTCTTCCGGATACTTGGTGATGTTGCAAATAGGCACATCCTTGGTGGCCTGCACAGTTTCCTGGTTGTGCTTAAAGTTTACATGAAGATTGGAACATCTTGATTTGCATGATTTTGTATGGGTTTCTGGGTCAAGAGAATAGTCAAAGGTTTTCCCAGATCACCTCAGGCCACTTACAGGAAGAGAGTGTACTTTAAATACATCATTCTATTGCCATATGTCTGTATTAGATCACAGATGTCATAAAAATTTATTTTCTCCTGCTGGAGAGATGGCTCAGCGGTTAAGAGCACCGACTGCTCTTGCAGAGGACCCGGGTTCGATCCCCAGCACCCACATGGCAGCTGAGAACCGTCTGTAACTCCAATTCCAGGAGAACTCCAGTTCCAGGTGAATCTGACACCCTCTTCTGACCTCCGCGGCATTGCACGACACGGGTGCACAGACCTACATGCAGACAGTACATTCATACACATAAATAAATAAAATATTAAAAAATTATTTTCCTCAAAAGTTTACTAAGCGGCTGTGGAGTGAAATGTCCTCTGAGGTTACCCTGCCCCCCGCCAAGGGATGGGTCAGAATGAAGGTCTCCCAAGGTTCTGAGAACTGTGACATCATTCTAAGGGATGGACTAGAGACAGTATATAAGCTGCCTCAGGGGTCTGGAGCTCTCTCAACATCTGG
>VZQC01011874.1:3462931-3563169 GCA_009823505.1 Rhizomys pruinosus
TTAAAAGAATATGAATTAATATGAGGTATCATATTTGGATTTCCAATTCTGGCTTAATAAAACATCAGATCTACCACTAATACGAAAGAGTAGAAAACAAAGGAAAATGTTCATTTATTTATATGCTATTAAAGAAATAAAAAAAAAAACTTTGGGCTAGAGAAATGGCCCCTAGCGGTTAAGAGCGCTCTAGGCCGCTGCTTACAGAAGACCCGGGTTTTCAATCCCAGCACCACCATGGTGGACCGAGACCGTTGAAACTCCAAATTCAGGAGACTCCAGTCCAGGGGATCCGAGACCCTCTTCTGACTCTTGCGGCATTGCCGATACAGGTGCACAGACCTGAATACAGAAAATAAATTCATACACAAAAAAAAAAAAAAAAAAAAAATTACAAATAAATAAAATTAAAAAAAAAAAAAAGAATTATCTAAAAAAAAAAAAAAAGAAAAGTACACTCTACTTAAGGAGAAATGGATATGCTGTTCTCTATTCTAATATAATCAGTGGGTACCCTGGTGATGGAAAAAGAATGGAATTATGGGTGTTTCCTTCATTGTGTCTTGAAAGAATTTGAACTGATTAACTGAGATGGCTATGTGCTCAAAAATGAAATTTTCTATAACTTTCACCCAAATTGGATTTCAAGAAGATTCAAAAAAAGTATTATTAGCATATGCATGCATGTCATATCTCTCTGTATGCATCTACTTATAGATATTACAAACATGTTTCATAAATCTTATAAATACAGTTCTACTATAGCAAGATTTCTCAATAGCTAAAATTCACCATCAGCCTTACAGAAGCAAATCCTTAATCTTTTCCATCCTTATTTAAAGAACAGTCAGGCAGACTGTTAGTGTCATTATCTCCTCTGGTGAACACTCAGTCCCCTTGGTTTGTTCACTTTTCAGGGTTTTATACATTGATTGAGTAATTCCATTCAAAACAAAGCATGCTTGAGAACACGCATGCCTTGAAATTTTGAAGAACCCAGTATATCCTTAGAACACTCAAAAGTTTCTGGTTTGTGGGGACATGTGGGGGATTACATGGGGTTAGCCGGGCGTGGTGGTGCATGCCTTTAATCCTAGTACTTGGGAGGCAGAGGCAGGTGGATCTTTGTGAGTTCAAGGCCAGGCTGGTCTACAGAGTGAGTTCCAGGACAGCCGGGATTACATATATATATATGTGTATGTGTAGATATATATAGATATTTAACCATAATATGCAAGAAGACAAGAAATTGAGTGGGACAGAGCACGGGAAGAGTGGAGGAGGACAGGGAGTAATGGAATCAAGTACTGTATGAACATATGAAATTCTCAAAAAAAATTAGAGTTCAATAATAAATAGTCTTTAAATTTAATGTCCTTTTAAACCATCTCTTCATATATAAAGAGAACATAGGGACAACAGTATTTTCCCCTTGAGAACAATTTTCACAAACTAGTATGCTTGTTCAAGCACACTCCACCCCCGGGAGAGTAACTTCTCATTCTAGAAAAGGGAACAGCTGGGCTAACCTAGGCTATTGCGTATGAGGGAACACGAGGGTCCTTCTCCAAGTGTTTTTTCAATACCACTCTTTCCTCCATACCAGCCTATGACACTAAACTACCATAAACCAGAAATTCATTAGGATAACAGGTATGTCTTAATAAAGTCAAGTACTGTTCACCAAGGGTATGTTACATGGAGCTGAGCTCAACACCACTTGGGATCAATAGTCTTGTGCTCCTGAGCTTTTGCCACATTGACACTGTTGTCACATACTTAATCTGGTGACATCACAGCTACAAATTGATTAAATTCTCCACATGAGAGACATGAAAGCAATACCATGGGAACTGCTAGCCATCTTACACAGTCAAGTGCCCCTAGGCAAAACACGTGTGTGGCTGGATTGGTCCCACTTTCCAAAGTGGCTTTGAGCTATGATGCCCCGATACTACAGCCAAGTAGGAATATTCAGAGTTGGCTACCTTCCAAGATCCTTTAGTGCTTGTTTCTTTTATTTATTTATTTTTTTTTTATTTCTGTATGTGTATCAATGTGCTGTCTGCATGCAGGTCTGTGCACCCGTGTCGTGCAATGCCGCGGAGGTCAGAAGAGGGTCTCGGATTCCCCTGGACCTGGAGTTCTCCTGGAATTGGAGTTTCAGACGGCTCTCGGCCGCCATGTGGATGCTGGGGAGAACCCGGGTCCTCTGTAAGAGCGGTCGGCGCTCTTAACCGCTAGGCCATCTCTCCAGCCCAGTGCTTGTTTCTTTAAAGGGGATTTCTGCAGTTGTTGATCATGGCTATCTTTTTCTAAACACCACACAGAGTTCATACAGTGAACCAAGCGATAGATGCTACTTGGCTCCTTGCTTTCTGAACCGTTCAACTCATGAGTCCAGGAACCCACATCTCTGACATGAGAGCAAGTTGCTCTTCCTCATAAGGAATAGAAATTGGCCGGCTTTGCTCAGTTAGTACAGGAAGGACCAGGAGCAGAACTTTAATTCCATGGTGGGGCCTGTTGCATAGCCTTGATCTAGAGCAATGCCTGTCCTGCTTGTTGGGTAGGGAGCTCAGCAGCAACATACCAGTTGCTTGTCCAGTGCTTATGTTAAATGAGATAAATGCTAAACAACTGACTTTCTTTTCATGCTAGGAAATTGCTTGAAAATTAGAGCAGAGCTTATTCTCTCTTATGTGGCCATTACAGTGGAAATCCTGGAAACTGTGACGAGTCATGATTGTTACATTCACCACCAATTGGAACTATACCAAAACTACAAAGATGTAGAGGAGTATATATGAATAATGGGGTGGGCACAGCGGCTTTGACACCTCCATGATGTGCTGCGCTTTCCCAGCATTCCCTGCAGAACATGCCCGCGTAGGCTCAGTTTCTTCTTCTGTGAACCGAAAAGGGGAAACCAAGGTCTCTATTTTTCTTACGTTGTGGAACTCTTGGAGGTTTTAAATTCTGTTCTGAATGTACTTGAGATTTCACCACACATCCTTGATTCTTTTATAGGTGCAGTCTACTCATACCAATGGTGAAATATGACTTAAACTTGGAAAAGCTAGCTAAGGATCGTGGACAAAGTAACATAACCTTGGAAGAGCTAGCTAAGGATCATGGACAAAGCGGCATAACCTTGGTGGCGGAACCTCCTGTACCTCCATGAGCCCTGAGGCCTCATACAAGATCAGAGTGTTGGCCAGATGCTGCTGCTCAGCAACTTCATAGCTGAAATATTTACCAAAAACTTCATCCTAAGAAGAGTCACCTATAATCCATGGGTACTTGGAACAAGCTTCAGAGGAGGCAATCTATTCAGGGGAACTATTTTCAGGCCTTAAACCTAGACTTTCACTATTTTTGTTGATATTGTTTTTATTTTATTTTATTTTTTTTATTATTTATTTATTTATTTATTTATTTATTTTTGTATGTGTATGAATGTACTGTCTGCATGCAGGTTTGTGCACCGTGTCGTGCAATGCCGCGGAGGTCAGAAGAGGGTCTCGGATTCCCCTGGAACTGGAGTTCTCCTGGAATTGGAGTTTCAGACGGTTTTTTGCCGCCATGTGGGTGCTGGGGATCGAACCCGGGTCCTCTGCAAGAGCGTCGGTGCTCTTAACCGCTAGGCCATCTCTCCAGCCCCCATTTTATTTTATTTTTAGGCAGTAGATCAACAATTAAGACCACTAGGCTCCTACAGAGTACCCAGGTTCAGTTCCCAGTATGCATGTGGCAGCTAACAGACATCTGTAACTCCAGTTTCATGGGGTCCAAAACCCTCTTCTGATCTCCACCAGCATTGCATAGCATGGCTGCAGTTATATGCATGTAGGAAATACACTCCTAGGCATAAAGTAAAATAAAATAAATAATAAAAGTATTTTTAGTCAAGCCATAATTTATATATAGTAAACTATACCCATCAAACACATAGACTAATGAATTCTTTGTATGGATTTAAATTTGCATTTTAAATTTGAAACTTCAATGTAATGTTACTATAGTTCACATATAATATGTTTAATTAAAATATTTCATTTACTAGTGAGTGTTTTGTTTACATATAAGTAAATGGACCACATGCACACAATGCCCCAGATCCCATTAGAGGGTATCAGATTTGCTCTAACTGACTGAAGTTAAGGATGGCTGTTGCAGTGTGGATGTAGAGAACCCAATTCAGGTCCTCTGGAAGAGCAGCCACTGCTCCTAAGCACTATGTCATCTCTCTAAAACTCCACATGCAATATCTGAAGAAGAGATTTTATAATCAGGAATAGTGGCAGAGTATAGGTAATTTCTCACGTTTACAGAAGGTTTAATTAATGAATTACAAAGAACACCAAGATATCTCCAAACATCCTCAAATCACTCTGAGAGTAATAACAAGATTACTTTATTTACAAAGAAATAAACCGAGACTCAAATAAATAAAATGAACTTAATTCTAGAAAATGGCTGCACACCCATCAGGACTTTGAACTTTTGCAGCCATGGACTCACTAGTAGACATGCATTGATCTACAGTCAGGACTCTGAGCTACCGAGGCCTGGCTGGAGCAGAGGCCTGCTGTCAAGATGGCAAGCCATAAATAACAGAAAGAAATTCTGTTGGTACAGGGAAGGTTTGGGGGGTGTATTCTATAATAATAAAGCTATATGTCCATTGGGATAATACATATCAACATGAAGAAAAGTAGAAAAGAAAAGACTTGAATCATAAATGGTAGAAGGAGAAAACCAATTCTTACAAGTTGTCTTGTGATCTCTACAAACATGCCTATGGCATGAGTACAGGTACAGACAGACAGACAGACAGACAGAACCCCCCCCACATACACATACACACAGAGAAAGTTAAACAATTCATTAAATAAATAAAGCAATAAATAAAAATCATAGCTTATAAAGCCTCTGAAGTTCGAAGTGTTTGTGGATTCTAAATTCTAAAAGGCTCATGTCAGGTATGAACCAGGATAGCATGCCAGGCCTGTGAGAATCCACTTAGCAAGCATGTAGCCAAACATTCCTGGGATCCTTGAAAACACTTCCCATCCTAGAAATTCTCAAGATAAAATATTAACAATTTATATCCATGTCACCTAAAAAAAAACTTTCTGTGCCTGTTTCCAAATAAAGGAAGGATCTACATTAGTCACTTGTTAGAGTCATATATAAAATAAAAGATGGCCTTATTATGACTGATTACATATATATCATATATGTATATTTACATGTATGATATATATTTATATTCACAGACTTATTCACATACATATTCAGGAGAAATTTCACCCATGAAATGTGCTCAAGATTCTGTGCTCTGAGGATTTTTAGTCACATCCTTCAGTGATCCACCAGTAAGAATCAAGTTCTATCCTGGCCTCCTCTGGAGCATATACAATTCCAGCTTTTCTGAGGCTTCAGATCTGAGAGGCAGCACAAGCCACAAAGAGAGACCCTATGTGGCAAGATGTGAGGGACTCCACTGACTCTAACCATCTCCATCCAATTATAAAAGGTGAGGATGCTTCTGAGCCCAGCTTCAGTTTTTGCGTATAGCACAATACCAGGGGATGGTGTCACCACCAAAACAGCCTGTCACCCTGGGAAGTCACTGTAGATAATACTCCATTTTTATATTAAGGCACAAAGTTCAGTGGTAGTTCCTTTTGTGGAAATACATGTCAAAATGTAGCAGTATTTTTTTTAAAAATATGCATTTTATTTATTTATTTATTTTTAATAATAGGTAATAAGTAATTAATAGAAGCATCTTTCATGTAAAACCAATTTGCAAGTAGCTATGCCCAAACTTATACAGCCCGAGGCCCCCACTGTCCAGCTGGAGGAGCTTATATGTACTATCATGTTGATCAAATAAGAGTCCAGTCTATATTTCTGTAGTTTAGTAGTTCACCCTAATCGCAGCCCTTACATTCTACTACAACCCCTTTTCAGCAGATTGTTCCCTAGGCTTTAGAAAAGGGACACAAGTAGGTGAGAAGCAAAGCAGTCTACTTTCTCTGGAGATGTCGTTTTGGACTCTGATCAGTTTAGGCTGTTTCCTTTCATGGGTTGGCAGTTTATCCAGGAATAACCTTTTACTCCTACTGATGAAGCACAAGTAATTAGATATACAGGCATTTAAACAGTACTAATTATTATGGTAGGTCACATTAGTATAGACACAGATGTTTGAATGGTATGCTAATCCATGGACTATAGCTTTTCTGTAAAAGCTGACAAGGTCTTACTGTGGCTTATAGCATCTCCTAACCACTAGAGGACTTAAGCTTGTGGCATCAGCTGTGAATTATTCCTCCAAGGGGAGAGCTAATAGCCAATTAGATTTGGGATATACAGACATTTGGCTGCCACTGCTGCACAGCATTTTCAGGCAGGTGAGGTGTAGCTGATGCTGACGGAGGAGTCTTGCTTGACTCAAGGAGACCAATATTTGCTTTATTGATTTAGTGGCCTTTGGTAACACTCTCTGGCATTCCAGAGGCCAACTGTACACTTGCAAGTGTGGTCTCTATATATTTTTCCCATGTTTATACTAGGTCTTCGACAGCAGGGCCTTACCACCTCTCTTCTTACAGGTATCCCAGTTTGCTGACAAAAAGCCTTTATCTTTTTTTGGGGGGGAGCTTGGATCCCCTAGCCAACATCTCCTTGGCAGAATAATCCATTTCTGATAACAGAGCTCTCCTGTATTAATATATTTTGTTTAATTACCCGGCTTATATAGACTTTAGTAGTGCAGCCATTAAAGGCTGAGGCTAAGAACCGCAAAAAAAAGTAGCTGTCTTCATGTACATAGAAGACTATTTTTTTTAGAATTGCATTCATGGATGGTAGTTCTGACTTTCCATTTAAATGCATAGTTACAAAAATTATATAAAATAAGCTCAATTAATTAACTGTAATCAATGAATTTTTAATTTTAAAAATTATATGTTGTTGATAAACATTGATAAAGTAAACATTAGAATATAAATATTGTAATCTCCAAAGAAGTATGTAATTAAACATCTAAACCCTCAGATGTGTGTTGATCCTTTACTTCTATGCCAAGGAAGAAAACTAAGATGGTCCCTGTGACTTTTGTCACTAATCAAATAATATTCACTTGACTCTTAGTTGAATGATTCTCCACTAGTACAGTATTTTCTCAGTTTATCTTAAACTGTCTTATGATTTCAATGAAATTTCTTAGCTTTTGCTTACTGAGTAATTTTTTTTTCAATTGGAAAACTTAGGCCAAACTACTTCTTTGCAAATTAATGCATTTTTTAAGCCTTCTACTTAGTCCTCTTAATGACATCAACATTTCTTAAATATGAATGTCCATAATTCTTCACATATAACACCAAGAATCCCTTACAGTTCAAATGGCAGAAACAAAGAATGTGCTTGTAAAATAGATAAAGCTTCAATTGTATTTTTAAAGTTTCCATCTTTTCCACAAATGTGAAAATGTTAGACCTCTTCAGCTTTTCTTTAGCAAACCCTTGGTACTGTTACAAAAAGAAATACAGGACAGTAGTCTTCTTTGAACAGCACACTCAATCTGGAAAGACTGAAGAAATAGCCCACCTCAAGAAGAATCTCAGAAAATAAACTGAACATCTTGTGCAAGAGGGACAACTTTCCAAATAACAGTATTCGAGACTGACAAAGGAATATTTTTAGAGAAAGAAGAACCCATTTTCTCAGAAATTTCATGCAAGTAATATTTTTATGAGTTATAAGTCATCATGAATTACAAGTTCTTTTGAATGAATTTCATGTTTATACAAAACTTAAGTGTGGCACATTTCTACTATGAACCATTGTATTACTTTTATTTGTTATTAAAGCACATATTAGTCAAAATGATACATTACCCAGACCTTTTGTTTTCAAACATAACTGAAGGAAATCAGGAAAAACTTAATAAATAAGCATTCTTCTACATAAATACGTTATTTTAGTGAAAAAAAAGTAATTTCAATGCAATTAAGTCATCTCTGATTCATACATTTTCATGCATGTGGAAATGCTTTACATTTACTTCAAGAATAAGTTCCCTAGCAAACAAATTACAGAATTTATTCAGTAAAGAATATTAAATTATTCTAGTTAGTCTAGGTAACTTCAGTCATATGTAATGTATGTACATGAGAAATTATATATGATTGAAGTTCACTTACTTTCAATTTGATCTTTTTTAACCTTGTCCCATTAAGTTCTCACTAAAGTTGGTGAGACTAAGGGATGTCCAAACAACTGGCTAGAAGCTGACAGAAGGGATTTAAGAGTCTAGTTTCTTGGATTCTGGTTTTATGTGGTTTATAGCAATAGTTTTACCTCACAGTAGAGGGGACCTTGGGCATCTCCATGGCTACCTCAGCCCATTTTGGAGGCAGAGGATATGGCAACATGGTCAGAATTATAGTGAATGCCCACAGCTTCACCAGTGTAAATATGACTGCTTCATTTTTTTTTCTTTTACGTGTCAAGAATGCATAAAATGTTTTCTTTGAATGGAAAGTTGTCAGTTCAGTGTTTTGAAAATTCAAGATACATTAACATATCAACTGTCAGCTGTGGCACATAACGCAAGCCAGAGAGTCCCGCTCTGACATATTTATTCCTAAAATAGACGAAGGTCTTTTCATTGTATGTGGCCATGGTCTACACTTATAACTAGAGTCCTCACATACCTTTCACATACAATAACTACAAGGCAATATCTAGGAATTTCTGTGCAATGTTTCCTAACAGAAAATACAAGAACAAAAAAAATATGCTTTCCATTAACTTTCACCATGCTTTGGGATTTATATACAGTGAGGAGTATTCTTTCTCATGAACCTTAGTATTTTTGCCATATTGATTGATGACTAAATTTCAGACAATGCAACACCATAAAAGATGCTAGATATTTTCTTTAATAAGCAGAGATTTGGGCTTTCACATTTTGGCTTGTTTTACGATGTCTGTGCTTGGATCATTAGATTCCTTTACTTACTACCACTAAATACAATTTCTATCTCACTTCACTTCCAGCTATTATTTTAAAATTATATAAAATATGATATGGCTATGACATCTAATTACAAAATGGACAATCTATGCATTTACATTTATGGGAAACTGCATACTTCACTTCTAAAATGAGAAAAGGGAAGACCTGTTTAGTGGACAGCTGTTACTGACAAATTTCCATTCTGTAAGTAGGGCATGGACTTTGTTCTTCAGATATTCTTGAGGGATGTTGACTTTCCTGCCACACATAGTAACAGTAAGCTGGGATTCTTGCCTAACTCCCTCTCCATCATTTAGTCATGCGGATCCACCGTATTGTCCTCCACAGTGGTACAGGTCTATGGTAACCTTGAGCAGGTGGTCATCATCTGAGGGTGCACTGCTATTTCTACATTGCAATTTTACCAAATTCTCCTGTTTCCTTTTTCTTTTCTATGTCTAACTTTCTCCTCCTCTTGCCTGTTTTCCTGTTTTGTTATGGTGTGTGTGTGTGTGTGTGTGTGTGTGTGTGTGTGTGTGTGTGTGTTGGGGAGGGGCTTTTCTAGGCTGAGAGAAATGGATCATTTCACATATGCACCATCGAGATTCAGATGAAACTTGGCCACTCATCATGGTTTTCCAGATTTTATTCCAACCACAAGAAGGAAAGGTTAAAATGATGAATATAAAACTGTATACATGATTAGAGAGGGTTTTTTTTTTTAAAGAATCTGAGTAGATAGTAATGAAGACCATTAATTTATCAAAGCCTATCCCCAGAAACAAAGCTTTTTTAAGAATAAATTAAAATAAAAATAGGAAGGAGAGTGCTGGAGAAAAGGCTCAATGGTTAGAGTGCAGTACCCATGCACAGCACCTGAGTTCAGCTCCCAGTAACCAGACTGGGATGCTTACCACTGCCTGTAACTCTACCTCCAGGGAATCCACCAACCTTGTCTGGCCTCTCCAGGCACCTGTACTCAGGTGGATGGATACACACAACCACACCCTACACACACCCACACACACACCCCACCACACACACACACACACACACACGCACACACACACACACACACACACACACACACACACACACACACACGAAAAACTCAGAATAAGTATTTTGAACTTAAAATAACAAATGGGGGGCTGGAGAGATGGCCTAGGGGTTAAGAGCGCCGACTGCTCTTACAGAGGACCCGGGTTCGATCCCCAGCACCCACATGGCGGCCGAGAACCGTCTGAAACTCCAATTCCAGGAGAACTCCAGTTCCAGGGGAATCCGACACCCTCTTCTGACCTCCGCGGCATTGCACGACACGGGTGCACAGACCTGCATGCAGACAGTACATTCATACACATACAGAAATAAATAAAATAAAAAAAAATTAAAAAAAAATAACAAATGGGAAAGAAGAGTTTCTCTTTTTTATTTTATGGTAGTATCGATGTTTAATCATTACGCTGGGGTAAATTCATGTAGTTTGGGATGGAATTCAGGTTTAATTACTCCATTGTCCTTTGGAGCTGAGCCACTGTAAATATGCAGGCCAGAGTATAGAGTTAGATATTCAGGGGAGCTAGGGCACTTAGCTAGATTAAGAAAGTAGGCCACTAAAATAAATGGCCCAGTTCCCTTGTTAGGAATGCACTCATATAACTGTAGATTTACATCCAGACAATCTGAAGGATGGTATGGACACAGCATGAACTCTCAGTGATGAGTCTATGTCTTTCAAAGTCAAATGCTGACATTTCAGTTGCCCTGAGGGAGAGTTTAGAGAGAGAGAATGGGGTGAGGAGAATATTTGACATGTCAGAATTCTGTCAAGGGAGGAAGGAGAGGGAAGAGAAGGAAGAGCTCTCAGCTGGGGTGGGAAAATAGAGGCACACATGGCAATGCTCCTGCTTGCCACCTACTTTAGAGAAGCCAGCAAATACTACTGCAATTTTTCATTATTTCAAATGATAAGTCATCCTCAGACTCTGTTGCTAAATTCTAAATCAATTCTCAGTCACAGTCGGTTTTACTACCTAGTCTTTGCTATTGCTTATTTGCAAGTGAATCACTCCAATGAGATGAAAAAACAAGGTTAATATAATACAGATGCAATGATGGGAAATATAGTCATGAGGGAAGTTAAAAATAGAGATTGTAACATCCTTACAGAAAGTGAGAATCCTCACCAAGTTCAGATTTAAATAGTGATGAAGCATCATGGGAGTATGTTCCATCCTGTCCTTGTCTGAGGAACAGAGTTGGAGAGAACAAACCCCTAAACAATGAGTTCTAACCTTCAGCCCCTCACTTCCTATACATTAGCCAAGATTTGGATAGTGTTGAAAACTTGCCACTGAATGTTTGGTAATGGCTTTAAACAGCAATGTTCAAAGTATTTTGATTTTATAATATTAAGATATTTTCTAAAATATTTTCATATTTTTAGAAAGTCCATGTGTAGATTACATGTAATAACTACAACTGCATGGTTCATGCCATGCCGGAATGTTAGTCACACCCTTGAACCAGCATGAACACACTATCTTTAGCTAAATTTCACACTGTGTCAGTGTTCCCTGTTTATAACTAATGCTTCATTCCTTTTTCTCCTCTAGCATAACTGTCAGAAAATCCTGCTGCGTGACCTTGAAAGTCTTAGAGACTCTGGTCAGAACTCAGTCCTGGGCTCCCGAATCCAGACACTTGTAGTGAGTCCTAGTGACCCGGTGGTGGCTGTGGGCTGTAAAGACAATACAATAAAGAGTGGCATTCCTCAGACACCGAGAGTCAGACATGGAGAGTGCATACTGTGATGCCCATGGCACACACATGTTGCTGCCTTGATGTCCTGGATGAAGCAGCATCTGTGCCTGTACCCGCAGGAAAAGTTTTCTTTCCATCAGCTTCCCATGTTGTATGTGGAACATTCCATACACAACCCACAATTAGCGTATGTGGACTTAAAATTCTTCATGAAACAAGAATCATTTTTTTCATTTAATTATTTATTCATGCAATTATTTTTGTGATCTTAATATTACAGAAATTTCCTTTATATTTCAGCATGTAAATCTGAGAAATAAAATGCCACTTTGTTGCTGAAATTGATACACTTTTGATCACTGGGGCTCTTTCAGGTGACTTGGGATTGTGTCTGGTCTAAACTCTGTTGATAATTGTACTTTGATTTGTATTGAATATTTCCTAGTTTTCTAGCTAAGTCAAATTCTCCAAACTCATTTTGTAAAATCTCAGGCTGATTCCTCGAAGCAGCTGTCTCATTGGAGAATGGTATTAGAAATCTACACCTTGGAGAATCTGTGCTCACCACTGCTGGACTCTTGTTGCATCCTTGGCCTTCTCTATGGACTGAATAATAAGATGTGTGCATAATCTCAATCTGTGAGTTCCTACACAGATAACTCACCTGCATTGAACTCAACAAACCACACCTTGCCTGTTTTAGCAGCACCTTGCCTTTGCTTATCTGTAAGCTCTGAAACTGAAAGAGAAGAGCTGGTTGAGGTTATCTACCTTCAATTTGTCTATTTCTATTTTATAAACTATCCTGAAATAAAGTTTTGGATTATATGAACTGGATAAAACTCACACAGGAACACATTCATGCAATCACAAAGGAGTAGACACTGTTCAAAGAGACCCAGGTATCATCTGGTCTATTTCCCTTTACTTGTAAGAGAATTGCTAGAGAATTACCCAAAGCCATTAAACTAATTTTTGACAGATTTAGATGATCAGGTGTCTTCTCAATTGAAATGGCCAAGTATTTCAGACTTAGAGTGACCTAGCCAAGTAATATTATGTGCAGAATTCTATGGTTTACACCATTGTATAAGTGCTAATTCTTTTTTTTTTTTTTTTTGGTCTTTTTGAGATAGGCTCTCCCTGCAGCCCCAGCTGTCCTGGAACTCTCTATGTAGATCAGACTGGCCTTGAACTCACAGAGATCTGCCTGCCTCTGCCTCCCAAGTGCTGGGATTAAAGGCATGAATCACCACATCTGGCCTACAAGTGCTAATTCTTAGCCATAGAGATAAATGCCAAAGTCACAACTCAGAGCAGGCTGTCCATACATTGTGCCAGCAGAAGCCCCTATTTGGCTAAATTATGAGCTCATTTCACTCTATATCACAGGAACAGGCCCTAAGAATAAGTCTAAACCAGACTGCAGCTATAAAGTTTTAGAATCAATAATGGTCCACAAGTTCAATATCACAAGGGCTTATATGTTTATATAATTATGGGATATATTGGCCAGGAAATAAATATCGACATTTGTTATTTTCTACCCCAAAAAGGCCAGTGTTTTCCAATAGTGTTGACTCTCTTCACAATCATCTTGAAAAAACATATTTTTTATTTATGACAGCCAAATCATGCTGTAAAAGATCCATTAATAACTGTTTCGCATAGAAGTGTCTCTTTAGAGAAAACAACTATTTCACTGCAGGTAAAGAAGATATTTTATTGGTGATATGAAACAAAACAAGATTAGAAATATAGTGAAATAAAATGATTTTCTTTATTTTCATGGTTTCATTTACTTGAAATATTTACAATATAAAAGAAAATAGGGGGCCAAGAAGCCACAATGGAGAAAAGACAGCATCTTCAGCAGGTGGTGTTGGCAAAACTGGATCACCACTTGTAGAAGAATGAAATTAAACACCTTCCTCTTGCCCTGTACAAAAGTCAACTCCAGATGGATCAAAGACCTCAACGTGAAACCCCAAACTCTGAAGGTGATAGAAGAAAAAGTTGGCAGCAGACTACAAGATATAGGCATAGGAAAAGACTCCTAAATCAGACAGCAGCTGCGCAAGAATTAAAGTCGACAATTGACAATGGGACCTCATTAAACTCAAAAGCTTCTGTACATCAAAAGAAACAATCAAGGAAATGAAGAGAAATCCCACAGAGTGGGAGGAAACCTTAACCGCAGATACATCTGACAAACCATTGATTTCCAGAATATATAAACTACTCAAAAACAAAGAAAAAAGAAAACAAATGACCCACTCAATAGATGGAGCAAAGAACTGAACAGAGACTTCACAAGTGAGGAATTAGAGATGGCTGAGAAACACCTTAAGAAGTGTTCAACATCACTAATCATTAAGGAAATGCAAATCAAAACCACTTTAAGATATCATCTTACTCCAATAAGACTGGCTAGGATCAAGAAAACAAATGATACCAAGTGCTGGAGAGGTTGTGGGGAAAGGGGAACACTCATCCACTGCTGGTGGGAATGTAAACTCATACAGCCACTATGGAAAGCAGTGTGGAGAACCCTTGGAAGACTTGGAATGAACTTGCCACCTGACCCAGCCATACCACTCCTAGGCATGTATCCTCAAGACTCACCCCACTGCAGAGATACATGCACAGCCATGTTTATTTCAGCTCTCTTCACAATAGCAAGGAGTTGGAACCAACCCAAATGCCCCTCAACTGATGAGTGGATAGAGAAAATGTGGTACATCTACACAATGGAGTTCTAGGCAGCAGTAAAGAAAGACGACATCACAAGCTTTGCAGGAAAATGGCTGGAGCTAAAGAACATCATGCTGAGTGAAGTAACTCAGTCCCAGAAAAGCAAATGACGAATGGTATCCCTCATCTGTGGATGCTAATGTCAATTACCTAGTTGTAAGTATTTCTTGTGTAGGGCCCCCTGAGCTTTTGTCCAAAGCAGTTGGGAGTGATGCATATTGGAAACAACAACAACAACAACAACAACAAGAGATAGGACTGCATCAAAGAACTGACTGAAACAGTGAACTTCTGCTCAAAACAGTCAACTTCCCCATGGAGAATATTGAGAAATACTGAGAAAGAGATGAAAAGCATGTTTGGCAGAATGCATGAGCTCTGGCGGGGTGGGGGAATGGGTGGGATCATGGGTCTAGATTTGTTAAAAAAATAAAAATAAATTTATGTAAAAAAAAAGGAAAATGGAATTATGAAATTTCCAGGAAATTAGATGGATCTGGAAAGTATTACACTGCACAAGGTAACATATTCAGAAAGATAAATACCACATGTCCTCTCTTGTATACAGATCCTAAATTTAATGTTTATGTATAAATGTGGGTTTTGGTATAGGCATAGGTTAAGAAACTAGAAAAGAGATAATGAATGACATGGAAGCAGGGAGGAGGGCAAGGACTATAAGGAGGATGGGGTGGGGTGGAGAAGTTGGAGGATCAACAAAATAAAACACATTTGAAAATGCCAAAAAAAAAATAAAGAAAAGAAAGGAATAAGTAAATGTTTATCTACTTTTCGTATATCAAGCACAGAGTAGGAGTTTGTGATTTATCGCACTTTATTCTCCTAAATAATACACATTATTCTTCTTATTTTTATTTCAGGAATCCATAAATTATTTATCTATCTATCTATCATCTATCTATCTCTGTGTGTCTATGTGTCTGTGTCTCTGTGTGTGTGTGTCTACCTGCACAATGTATTGTGAAAATTGTTGCAGGTTCCAACTTAAAGGTGTTCAAATGCATTTTTATAGTTTTAATTGTTATGTCTGAATAAAACTATGCTAATCAAATTGTCAGTGTTGGTAGTAAATCTGATATTCAGACTTTAGTTTCACACAATTTATCTTAATATTACAATCATTTGCAGATTACATGATTTGAATCAAAGCAAATTCTTTCTGTTATAATGAAACGGATTATTATTATTATACTTCTAAAACTTCATATTAAGTATTTTAAAATGTGCAATTTCTGCCTCCAGCTAACAGAGGACACAAACATGCTTAGTCTTCATATCCTAAAACTTGAAAGAATTGCATTTTTTAAATTTATTTTTAAGCCTGTAGTCTGGAAGATTTCTAGACTGTGTATTTGAGAGGAAACCCAAACGTTGAATAAGCATGGGAATTTTGTGTGACCTCAACCTGTGCTAGCTACCTCGTGTTAGTTCATGTTGCTAAAAGCAGGGGTAAATCTGTATTAATACATGCCACAAAGAAAGCACCGTCTTTCTTTATGTTTTAAATTACATTTACCTTCATCATCCTGGTGTATTTCCAAAAACTCCCTATGACACATCATGGAATATAAAATATACTTATAAAATTTTAAACTGATTTAAATTCAATCTAAATTCTACCTGCAGAGGAAGATATATCTTCTGCAGCTAATCACACAAATACTACATAAGCTGGCATGTAATGCAATTTTACATGAAAATATACTTTGGTATTATTTAGATTCATGAGGTTAAACAAGTAAAATTCTATGGAAGTATGCATCCATGTCTGTGGGTTGAGTACAATTGAATTTTTTGGAAAGCATCCTTCTGTCTCAGATGGGAGGTGCAATCATGTTTGTAGAGTGTTTCTGTGGCCTGATTAGCTTAGTGGGGGATGGGGAAAAAAGTGGCACGGGTCATTTTAGGGGAATAAAATATGGGTCTTGGATATCTGAAAGTTTTTTCACCAACTAATTCTCATGACAGTTCATTAGTATTCACACCACTCAAACTTAGAATCTTCTCAAAGATCACCCAAACTTTAGATTAAGGATTATCTTCAATATTTATTTCATGGTGACATGAGATTGGGTACCATATCACAAAGGAGATAAATTTGTTTCTAGAAAAGAAACACAACATAAATATTAGAAAAATGGTCATAGTAAACATTCTTGGTGTGCACAGTACCTGATCATATCTCTGGGGCAAACCATGTGACATGACCTCGTGACTTCAAAACATTGAATTCCAGAAGACCTGTGTATCTATAAAGGTAAGATAAAGCAGGATACAGCAACAAACCACTCAGAACAATAAATATTAAACACCTGCCTGTGCAGGACAGACCAGCTCAGACCAGTTCTCATTCAGATACCCTATAACCTTGACTCTTTGTGTGTGTGGATGTGTGTGTGTGTGTGTGTGTGTGTGTGTGTGTGAGAGAGAGAGAGAGAGAGAGAGAGAGAGAGACTGAGAGAGACTGAGAGAGACAGAGAGAGACAGAGAGACAGAGCCTCCCCCTCAGTTAGAAGGGAGGAGATGGCTTATCTCTAAATACTTAAATCCACATAGAGGCAGAAAAAACACCTCCAACTCTGAAACACTCACGTTTTGTATTTTTTTGGGGGGGGGATATTTTTGAGACAGGGTCTCCCCTTAGTCACTTTTAAAATGAGATCGGTAAGTGTTAGGGTACTCAGCAGTGTTCCTGGATTGATGCTTACTAATACCTAAAGTAGTATTTTAAAGTAAATATTCAAAATAATTTTGTAACATAGCCTCTTGGTTGGCATTCGTTAAGTCTTTTGAGAACCATTGAAGAATTAATATGAATTTTATTACAAAAAACAATAATTAGTCTTCGCTTTTTCCTATGATTTGCAGAGTCCTTATTTTTTAGGTAAGAATCCTACAACTATTACATTTGTGATTAATTTAGTACACTGAAAATTTAGTCCCAGGTCTCTTTGGCTTTGTGCAATCTTTCAAGTGAAATATCTTCTCAGCAGCTGTCTCTGCTGCGGGAACATTCATTTCAGGGATAAACAGAAGACATTTCTGTAGGGTCACAGTGCTTTCTACTTAGCTTCTTTCCTGGCTACTTTTCAGTCTATCTCCTTTCCTTGGAAAGTTCTGTAACATCAGATATTTTTATAGCTGTTTCATCTTCTGGCTTAATTTGTTCTCAGGCAGTGGCTCTTCTCCGTAGTGGCATTCACTCTGGAGGGCATGCAGTAATGGGAGGTGGGAACTACTAATATGGATCGCAGAAGATTCATGGAAATGGATGGGATTTCTTTTTCCCATGAATGATAACATAAACCTTGTTTACATTTGACATATAACAAAGTCAGTTTATACATTATGGTCAATTTACTACAAAGCAATCTACTCATCTAACTTTATTTCCTTTTCATCATATTAGATAAAAATTTCATGTTTTAAATATGTTGTTTCCTCCTCACCCAAATCTATCTTGTCTCACTTGTATATTTCGACAATTGAAAAATGATTGGCTCACTCAGCATGGAAGCCCTTTACCTGATGGATGAGCCCCCCACAAATAAAAATAAAGGAAATGATAAACATTTTGAGTTCAAAGTCATCACCTCTAGAGGGAAGCCTTGTGCATGCTGGGTTAGGATAACAAAACAGTGGTAGAGGCTTTTCTTATGCTTTATCCCTGATAAAAGATGTGCAAAAGTGTGGAGTTGGATGTCATAACGTACTGCTGGCAGAAAGTCTCCTCCAAAGTCCCCTCTTACTCTCCTACTTTCCTACTCTTATTTCTTCTTCCTCTGTGGCTTAACCTGTCTTGAACAGCAAAGCACAATGATACATGGAACATAGCAGAACAGGGATGGAGAATATTACTACATCGTTCAACTTTCACCAGCAAAGTTCCTTCATGCAACAAAGCTTAATGCACACAGAAGGCCACAACTGGCCAAGGTGCAGAGAAAAAGATACTGTAGAGAGAATGTCCTTGGATAGGACTCCTGTATTAAGCCTCACCTGCCCAGAGATCAGGGACCATTGTGGAAGGGGGATGGGTAGAAAGATTGTAAGAGCCAGGATTGGTGCATGATCTAAGGAACAGTCTTCCGGGCCTCTAGACCTTGCTGAAATGAACTTAAAACAATGGTGTCAGCATGCACAAGACCCATGCAAATTCAGTCAGACAAAAACCCAGCACAGAACTAGGGAAAGAAGTAGCAGACACCAAAATTAGTGAGGAACTATTGGCAGCTGATTACTGCTGGGTGAGGGAGATTTGGTCTTCTTTAAGAAAGAGACTCTAATGGTGAAACTACAGCAATATAGACTGGACACTTATTTGATCAACTTGATTGTACACACAAGCCCCCCCCCAGCTGGATGGTGGGACCCTTGGGCTGTGTGGGCTTGGGCACAACTGCTTGCAAATTGGTTTTATATGAAGGATGCTTGTACTCATAAATTATTACTTATTGTTAAAAAATGAAAAAAAAATAAAGAAGAAAAAAAAAAGAAAGAGACTCTAGATAGGTGGACTAGTCTCCAGTGGACAAAATTGCACTGAGCAATATTTCAGTACACCAACTTGATTTAATAGTCCATAATATAAAACAAAATGCATGAAATCCATTGCAGGGCTACATGGCTTTGAATGGGACAGGGGGTGTAAGGATGCTTAAGATGTTCTATATGAAATGCATAAAAATCAGTATAAATATACACTGAAACAAAAATGGAAAAATAATAGCAGCAATGTGGGCAAATTAAAAAAGAAAGATACACACACAATCATGCATATGATCTGTTTATAATCAAAGATGTAAATACAGTTGTGAAAGGACAATATTCCTCTTGGTTCATTTTCCTTCACTAAACTACACATGGCCCAGCATAGTTTAATTTATTCCATTTCTATCTTCTGAAACAGAACACTAAAGGTTCATTTGTACAGAGATTTATCTCTCCCCATGGCTGTATCCCAGAATCTCAGGCAGGCCAGACATACAACATGGGAATACATATTTTAAGAGATTAAGACATGGATAACCCAAATAATAAAAAGAAATGTTTCCTGCCTAAGAAAGATGGAAAGAAACCTCATTCTCTGTGGTCATTTGAATGACAACCCCTCCCCCCCATAGGCTCCAAATATTTGAGTACTTGACCCAGATGATGGCCTCGTTTCAGGCAGTTCAGATGGCATGGCCTTGCTAGACCCAACACATCAGTCATGGGGGTGGAGGCAGGGGATTTGAGAGTTTGTAGCCTTGCACCACCACCACCTTGCTCTCTGGGCTTGGAGAGGTGAGTGCTTAGCGCTCTGCTCTAGCTGTGCTGCACCATGCCACCATGCTTCCCCTCTGAAAAAATAGACCAAATAAACTGTCCTTCCTACAATTTCCTTGGTCATTATGGTTTGCATCACAGCAATAGAAAGTTAATGAATATGTTCTCTAAATGCAATTGCATATTTATGTCATGTAATGGATAAGTTATCACATATCAATACTACTTACTTTTATAAAAATCCAGTTAAATAAACTGTAGGTATTAATATATGTGCATTATTCTTACTTGCTTTTTAGAAATACTTGGTTTAAAAATAAGCTTTACCTATAAAAATGCAAAACCTATGTTCTCTTGGATTATGAAAGTATTTCTTTTTCTCATAGCAAATCCTTGAGGTTTTAACTGTCAACAAATAGCCAGAATCTAAATGATAACCTAGAAATTTTCTGATATTTGTTTCATATTAGCCTGGGAAATGATCCCCTACTTGAACTATTACAATTCAAGAGAAATATACATGGCCTATATGACCTTTAACATGTAACACAAAATAAAAAAATTAATATTCTCAGAATAATTATTTTCTACATAGGGAAGATAATCTATTTCATAAATTACAGAAAATACACTTCTATATTAAAGATAAGAAATGCAATATGCAATCTCCATATGGTGAACACTGTTTAGAGGAATCGGCTTAGCAGGTGTAAGAATTAAAGTGTCAAGTTTTAAACCCAATGACTCTAAGATAGCACAGATGCTCACTTTACAGTCCTTGTGTAGTCTACTGGTATTGAGGACATGGAAATAGACCATACTGCCTGTAGAAGAGCTGATATATGGAGAGGGTTGGCTCTGTTACTCAAGGACAAATGTAGTATCAAAAGTTATTTCTCCATCACACCCAAAAGAGTAGAAGATATCCAGGAAAGTCCTTCAGTTTAAGCATAGTCTTCTTAAGAGCAGAATCCATTCTTTGGATCTATCCATAGAACATGTAAAAATAATTCCATAGCAGGGAAAATTATTTTCACAAATACATGACAACCAAATGGCTGTCCTTCATATAGTTTTTCAGCACAAGAATCCTGAGTTTTAAAATTAGTGATGAGGATTTCCAGGGAGATTTTCAACACTGCCTATGAAGTAATTCCTTAACCATCTGTGATGGGAGTCTTAAAAACTTCATTCATTCCTATTTCATTTTCTCTGCATGCAAGCCCCTCCCTGTTTCCAGATCCAGAGTAATGCTACACTCCTGCCTCTTTGGTTGTTGGTTAAGATGGAGGGATCTATTCCTGCTAATGAGTGAAGACGTAGGTCACTTCTAGCCTATTCCTGCAGTGAAAATTCCTGTTGTTCTTTTCTCCCTGGCATGATGAATGGAAACCACTGTGGTGCTGACTCAGACCACTGAGCCACTCACTGCCCAGGAGTGCCCAGTCCAGATACTGGGCATCAAAATGAAATGTCTTTCATCATAAGCTGTTAAGGATTGTGTGATTATCTGCTACACAACAAATGTCAGCATACTTACCACATGGTTTCCTAACATGCATACTTCATAAAGCTACAGCATAGTTGAAACCTATTATTTATAGGTGTTTACCTGTGAATATACATCCTCATTTAAATTTATTTGCAATCCCTGGAGTAGTCATGCTGAGGCACAAATAGAGAGGTTAAACTTTTGAGACACGTGTCAGCTAAAGTCAAGGCAGTCCCTCCTATGGTAAATTCATTTACTTTCAATCAGTCCCTCCTATGGTAAATTCATTTACTTTCAATCATCTTTTTCTTTTTTTTTTTTTTTTTTGGTCTTTTCAAGACAGGGTCTCCCTCTAGCCTCAGCTATCCTGGAACTTGCTCTGTAGACCAGGCTGGCCTTTAATTCACAAAGCTCCACCTGCCACTGCCTCCCGAGTGCTAGGATTAAAGGTGTGCACCACTACATCCGGCATCAACCATCTTTTTCTTTTTGCATGTTTGACCGTTTCTTTACAGCTTTTCTACATGTCTCTTTCTTTTAAGCATCCTTAGTTTTGAGTTTCCTAATCCTCCCTCATTATAACACCTTCAAATGAAGGTTAGATGAACTCAGTGGGACTCCAACCATGTGCTTGTGGCTATATGTTACTTTAGTCTAAACCCCAAGTATTGGGGGAATTAGATCCTCTTCACATGTATACATGGGGAGGGTGTCAGCAAGACAGCACAGTTCTGCCTCTTCATTTAGGAAAAAAACTGTATTCAGTATTCAATGTCTAACAAATGTAGCCTATTTTTATATGGCTTGGTTAGGTTCTAGAATAATTGTTTATTGCACTGATTGAAGTAGACATTTTATGAGTTGTCCTGGGAACCTCACCATAATTTTTAATATAATTTCTAGGGGAAAATGCATTCCAAGTTCCAAACAATTGATTCACAAATGAGCTTCTGGAAGAGCTTTTAAAGTGGGGACTCATGCATGGAAAAATGGGGAGAGTAGAAGCACCAGAGATAAAGCACAGGTCCGCTATCATCTCTGTGCATGAAGGGTAGCTTAATAATGATAAGACTATCTGTCTGAGCAGCCTGGAAGGTATGTTTGCTCAGCACTCACTTAGGAGATTAAATGTTTCCTGTCAACTTCTGCTACATAATTCATAGCTATGTGGGAGGAATTTGGCCCTAGAGAGGATGAAGAAAAAGTGACAGAATATATGATCTTATGATTTTGTTTACAGAACGTCTCTGTTTTAAATCCATCGCCTGCATCTGTACAGATATAGTCAGCAGATTGCCAGTGGAGCAGCAGAACAGTCACTAATGGGCATTTATTGCTAAGTCCTTATTGGATTTGCCTGTGTGAGTATGTATGGATGATATACTTATTTTGCAGAGAATAATCTTTGTGAGGTGCACACCTGCCTGATTGCAAAGCCATTTTATTGTCACAGTGTTAACTACCTACAGGAAGAAAACCAAAAAATGAGAATGGCTAAATACATTCATTTGTGAAGTCCACAATCAGTAAAAAGTATTTATTCACATACCAATTCTAAATCCTTAATACATTGTGGATCTATTCATCTATTGAGTCTACTTTCTTATATATGTATAAATTCATATAAAAAACTATTCACTATAGATTAATGTATACATTAAAACACCATTATACATTTAGTATACATTAATATATACATCCCCTAACAAAATCTACATTCAGCATGCATATTTTCAAATACCAAAATTTATATTCCACATACATTAATTACACATTCAGCTACATTCACTGTACAATTTACGTTTATATTATTTAAAATATTTTCTGTTAACCTTACTTTGTATGAGGTTTTGGTCACTATGAGAGGCATATAGACATGTGAAGAATTAGTAGTTATGGAATTTATTAAAATGTTTATTTTCAAACCCAGCACTACTTGTGTATTTACAGAATGGAAACATTCCTCCAAAATAATTGAGTCTGTTATAGGTTGTAAAGCAAAGCCAGGACTCCACTGTCCACTGAACATGCTAATTGAATCTGACCTTGCAAAGAGATAAAGCAAAGAATGTTCTTTCTAATTGCCAAGGTCCTTGGCTGGGTACATATTACGATTTATCACTACACACTTGAATGAACCATGCTGGTTCAATGGCTCCTCTTTCTCAGGAGAAGAGTCTTCATTTGCAAAATAAGTCCATTAAGTTTCCATTGATTCCTCAGAGAGTGCTTTAGTATGAACCATTGAGGAAAAAAGATTCAATTTACTTCAAATGGATTTGTTAAATTTCAGGTTATGGATAACTTTAATAAACACACTTCACAGCCAGGATCATGATCAGATTCCTTCAGTATTAAACATCAGCACATGGAGGTAAAGTACCAAAGATGTGTTGTTGTTACTGTCCTTCAAAGGATAAACTCTATACATAAAGCTTTAGACTTTATATCACACCCAAGGGTATATAGAATTGAAAAGAGAGCAAAAGTGCTGGGGAGATATTTCCATAGGAAAGGTGCTTGCTGAAGACACCTGAAGACCACAGGTAGGATCCCCAGCACCCATGTGAACAGCTAGGCATTGTGGCATGCACGTATAATCTCAGTGCTGGGGATGAGGAGGAGACAGGTAGGTCTCTGCAACTGGATGCTAGCTGGTCCAGCCCCATCAGAAGAATGGTAAGCTGCAAGTTCAGTGAGACAGCCTGTCTCAAAATACATGGTGGACAGCTGACCTGTATTAGAGGTGTGCTGTCCTGACTATATGCTCCTTGAATATTCAAGGGTGGCTGATGAGATGGCTAGGCAGGGAAAGATGCTTGTCAAGCAAGCCTGCTGATGTGAGTTCAGTTCCCAGACCCCGCATGAAGTTGCAAGGAGAGAAGTGACTCTACAAGTATGTCATCTGCCCTGTACGCACACACTGTGACATTCTCAGTAACACATTCATTGTTCACACACATACATACACATAATAACTATAATAAATAGATAAAAAAAATTAAAAAGAGCAAAAAAGCAAGGTGGAGAAGGATTGGGAAGTACATGTCATGTCAGCTTCAGCTATTCCACCCTCACACAGGCAATGCACCTGCATGGATGCATACTGCAGTCACACAAAAGAGTAAACTTAACAAACAACAGGTATTGTAATTTATAGACAAATGCGGAATGCCCTGTACATTTCTTGGACATTCAGGCTTTGGCCCTCTCTCATTCTCAGGCAACAGGATGTTTTCATTATTTTCTCTTGCTTTTCTATAACCACAGTGTGCCTTCATCTATGCTCTATGGAAATTGTAAAATATCGAACTGAACTTCTAGAGATAAAAATCCCAGTCTGGGAAGTTAGGTAATTTTTAAGTTAACTTAATGTGTAACTTGAAGGTATCTTTTATGTCGCAGAGCAACTAGTGTTAAGCTCATCTGGAATCATATGAGGTCAGTTATAAGCTATACCAGTTTCCATATGAGCAACATATAATTTACTTTTAGAAAGCTACACTTACATGCTCCTAACTTAAATTCAGCATAAAGAAAAAGCAACTATACAATGAGGATTATGGTGTGGCAGTACTTTGAGAGACAGAACTTAAAAGGCAAATCATAGGAATAGGGAAATAATGCTTTGTAATTAATAAGCAAATTTTGTAGGTGAATTAAATATGTTATATATATATTCAACAATATTTCAATTATGAGTATGTGTATATCTACAAAGAACACAGTGATTTCTGCATAAGTGTAATAAGTAATAATGGCAATATCTGTTGCTATCACTAACTTCTATGATTATAGATGCATTCACTTACAAATATGTAATTAAATATATTGTGTAGGATTGACAAAATTCTATCCATTGAGGGAATCCATGGCACTACCCACACATAAGGGGAAGTAACAGAACTTAAAGAAGATGCCAGTTTGTTGGGATTAAGGGACTATAAATACAGAAGTGCCACTGGTGAGGTAGGAAGAAAAATTACAAGTAGAACTGCCCTTGTCAGTTTACTGAGAGAGCTCCCAGGATGGAGTTAAACTCAGCTAGGTACTAGCTATTCACATAGGGAAAGCACAGCTCGGATGTTCAAAAGTGGGGCAATACAGAGTCCAATCTGGAGATGGGCAATGTCAAGTCACTGAACTAAAGATGATATTTCAAGCACAAAGTAGACACAAGTAGGAAGTGGTAAACTAAGAAGCACCTAGAACAGATCCTTTGTCATGTCTCCGTGTAAAACAGTTCAGCACAGGAGACAGAGCAATGCATTATGATTAAAACAAAGGTAGGGCTGGTGCCATGGCTCAGTGGGTACAGGGCTCAGTGCAAAGCATGAGGACCTGAGTTCTGTCTCTGGAAGCCACATGGCAGAACATGGCCATAAACTGTCCAATGCAATGGCATTTGGACATATGCATATATATTCTCACATACACCAGGAATAAGTAACTGTGAAAAGCAATTTTAAAAATCCTTAGCAACACATAATGGTGAAGGGTGAAAATGTTTGTGTTGCTAACAAAAGGGCAAGGCGTATGTTTTTTATAAATTGTCTGAGCAGGGTGCTGCAGCTCTACCACTGAATTTCCCAAGGGTACTTTGACAAGAGGAGCTGTGACATAGGTACAGGAAGACTGGAAGTCTGATTTGAAATGCAGGTGTTTGAAAGTGTATTGAGGGTACTGAGAGGTTTCTCAGAAAGTGTGTTATAGAAAGTGTTATAGACAGAAATCTGATGGCCAAAGCTGGGTCCAGGGAGGGCTTTTCCTTTTGTCATTTAGGAAAGTTTACTCCATACCTATAGATTATTTGATGCCATGAACAAATTTAAAAAAATAATTAGAGTAGAAGTTTGGAGCATTGTCCTGTCAGCAGTGATACAGGATAAAACTAGACTGCAAACTGAGGAGGCTGTGTGAAGTCCTACAGAATACAAAGTAAACCAGAATGGAGTTTATCATTTTCTGGGAAAAATAATCTACATAGAAGAGTATTTGCTTGAGAAACAGTTAATGTGTCTCCACTGTCAAGTCCCTGCCAGTCCATCTTCAGCCTTGCTAAAGCTCTACAGATGAGGGCAAATGTGTTTCTCAGGGGAATAGGCTATTCCTCAGCAGAGGACAAAGCATGATTATACATGCAGGCAGGTTTTCCAGTCAACTGGCTAAGAAGCCTGATGGGTCATAGACACACAGACAAATGTATATGCAAATGCACACATGCAGTATAAATGTAGATAACCATTAAAGTACATTCATGGAAAAATATAAAAGATTAAATAGATAAACAATGGAATCAATAGCAAAAATAATGATGACTTAGGCAAGATTTCCTGACCTGAGGCCATTATCTTTAGGATTTATTTATTTATTTATTTATTTATTTATATTTTATGGGTATATATGAGTTCCTTTCTGTCTCTCTCTCTGTCTCTATCTCTATCTATCTATCTATCTATCTATCTATCTATCTATCATCTATCTATCTATCTGCACTAGACTAGTGCCACTGCCCATGGAGTCCTGGAACTAAGGTTACAGAGAGTTGTTTGTGGCTAGATGTGAGTGCTGGGAACCAAACCTGGATCTTTTGCAAGAACAACAAGTGCTCTTAACTTCTGAACAATCTCTGCAGCCCCTAATATTTAGGTTTTAAGTCCAAGAAGTTAGAAGCAGTTCAAATAAGAGATAAAGCCATGTTAATCTGTCGATGAGATTGAAATATAGAGATTTTCCAGTTGAAATTCCTAAACATTAACTATTAAAATACAATATGGTAACTAAGAATTTCCCTCCAAATAAAAGCATACAGTAATTTTATATTTAAGTTCTTCTAGGACTTTGTTAGTTTTGGAATGATGAAAATGTAAAACTATAATCTCAAGCTCTGACTAAAATGCACTTGATTGTAAACTTGGTAAAGTCTCTATGAGTCGCCCAATTTGCTCAAGAGAATGAAGATTAACACCCTTAACACCAGCAGTGAAATACAGAATGCAGCCCAAATGAATGGAACTTAGGTAAGGTTCATACTAGAAATTTCAGGTTGATACCCAGTCTGTATATGGCTCCAGTTGAAGGATGCATCTTTCTCATGCTCTCTCATACCTACAGAGTGATGAACTCCATTACTCCTTAAAAACAATACCCTCTTCTCACTTTCTATTAGGAACTTCCTATTGGTCTTTGATCCCTACAGTTCCGCTAAAGCTCAGCTTGAGGAATCCATTGGTCCTGTTTCAGCTCTCTGTATTCGAAATTGGTCTGGCTTAGCACCAACATTTACCAAACCCACATATTCTTTGCTGGCATTAGTATTTTAACATATTTCACCTGTCACTTCATTTTACTGGAATCCCCTCCCCTCCGCCATACACCTTGTTTTATTTTTTGAGACAGGGTCTTTCTATGTAGCCTGGTCATCCTGGAACTCTCTATGTAGACCAGGTTGTCCTAGAACTCACAGAGAACAGCTGCCTCTGCCCCTGGGTGCTGGCACTAAAGATGTGTGTTACCATGCCTAGTTAGAATCTCTTTGTTAATACCAGGTTTGGGGTTGAAATATTTATTCTAGGTGTTTGTGATCCAACATTCTTCACTATTCTGAAAGCCAGTGCCTCCCAAATGTCTGTCTATCTCCAGCCCAGAACTACCACAGATCCCATTTGAGCATCAAGCTATTGATATCGGTGTGTACCCACTTCCAGGAAATCTACCAAGCTGTCCCATCCACTCCTATTTCCACCTCCTCTGATGACAGCTCTGCCCCAAGGATTCTTGGTCTTGAATCTTCACATCCTGTTTTTTATTCATGTGTGTCATGAAAATATTAGGTTACACTGAATCTGAACATTGATTATTATTTTCTCCGCAAAGCCAGTGCAGAGCAGATATGACTCTCATCTTTTGGATTATTTCAATGTGTTTTATCTGATTTCTCTCTTTCTTCTCAATATAAGTCTAGACTTAACTTTTATGCATGGAGGTGTCCATGTCATTAACAGCAGTTCATTTAAGCCAGGCATTACAAAAACCCAACTCTGTATTTTAAGCTAAAGGTAGTATTTACCACATAGTATTCTACAACAATGACAAAAGTAATAATGTGAAGCAAACTTAAAAATTAGAAAACTGAAAAAGTAAAACAATACAATTCTTGTTTTCAAAGACATGCAAGCATGATCAATAGCATGGGTCTCAACACAATCAAGTGCTCATTTGTTGTGATTAAGGTAGTAAATGGAATTTGGATATGAAGAATGAAGGAGGAGGTTATTAAAAACAAAACATGAGTCTTACAGAAGAGAAATCTGTAGATACAGAACACTCATGGATGCAATTAAAGACTACAATTAGGTCAAATCTACACACTGTCCATTAAACAAAATGGGCATTATTTTCTCCCCCGTGAAGTAGTGATGAGGATTAATTCATAAAATATGTCTAAAGAGTATAACACAGCTTGGAATGTGATAATAAATATGTGGTAACAGCTGTTATATTGACTATGGTTATTAACATATCACAGCAGGCTACCTTCTTCAATAGGCATCTCAGTGAGTGGCCTTTTTTTCATACAAGAGTTTTTCCACAACTCAGGATCACTCAAAGCTTTAATTTATCTTTAGAAACATAGTATAGGATTTCTTGAAATTCTTTTAAGATTATGTTAGTTTCCTTAGGTCTGAGTCATTGGGCAGACAAAATTGATTGGAACCTTGGATTAGTAATACTAATCACACTTATTATGTTACTCTGCACACAGGCTTACAAGGTGGACGCTAGATGAAGGCACAGTGTGTCTTGCTTAGTTTTACTCTGGAGTTCTGCAGAATAGACCAATAGACCTGTTTCTAAGTTTAGCCCATAATCAAAGTCGAATTGCTGCAGGTTGATTTTCAGAAAGGGAAAACCTGCAGTCTTACCCCAGTAGTTCAAAATAACATGATGAGGCAATCTCCTGTGAGGTTTCTGTGCTAGGTAAAGTCCCAGATAATACAATGCAGCAGCTCCCTCCGCAGAAGGCCTGATCACTGTGCATAAAGGCTGGATGGTGCTCTCAAAGGAAGGCAGCCCTGAGGCTTTGCAGTCTTCCATGACTGAGAAACAACTTCAGCTCAGTAATTAACTCCTGTGAAGCCAGACAAAGAAGCCACAATAGTGACCTGGTTGCCACGCCCACCACCAGCCCTCAGACAAGCTGCAGCTGATTTTCTAGAAGATAGCTCCTGATTTCAGGGCCCCTTCCAGGCCACAACTTCCCAGGGTTCAGTGATTCCTTTGAGTGTACCTGACACCATACTGAAACAAATACCAAACACTGAATAGACAGAATACTAATAATATGTCAAGCAATTTAATGAAATTGGAAGTGTAGAAGGCAGAGATAAGGAAAAGAGAATAAAGATGAAAAAAAAAAAAGGATAAATGAAAGACATGCAAAGGTTACCCTCTTCATTATAGCAAGTCTGGATGGTGAAATAGAAATAATTTGAGTTTAGAGCTCCTAGCTGGACTTCTTCCTTTCCTCTGTCATTTATACATTTATACTACAGAATTAATATTCAATGACTTCATTTACTGATCTATAAAATTGTGTTCACTATTGATAGGACATACAGAAATAAATGATGTTATCTATGTGTATGAGTTGCATAAAATCCAGTATATGACAGGAGTTCAAAAATAATATTGTTTATTATCACTATAAACAAGTAAATATTACATGTATTAAATAGTATTAGTAATTACATAGAAATAATGCTATGTATTACAGATGCTTGATGTATCACATTGTTCTAATTCCATAATAAACATTGCAATTATCCCTGTCATGACTAATATTTGGTTACTGTAAATAGACTATGTATGCTTCAAGGCAGAGTTAAGAATTCTGTCAGGCTACCTACTATCTACCGCAGCAGAGAGTATCTGTTTGTTTCATTGACTGAACACGTGTTGGCAATCACAGAGAGGAAAATTCACACAACAGTGATAGGAATTTAAACTATCACAGCTACAATGGGGAAATTAAAGTTGCCCCCACCACATAACCAGAAATAGACAGGATCATCCTATGATGAGCTATCCCTCCTCTGGATAGTGAGCACAGCACAGAGCTTCCTGAATGTCAGACCATCTGTGGTGCTATATGTGGTTGCTGAGATCAGCCTTAGTAGCCATCCAGGTTCTGCTAGAAAAGTATATTTTTATGTTCACAATGGAATGTTATTCATTCACAAATAAGAATGTAATCCTATGGCTTGCTTCAAAATTGGATAGTATTGGGGGAGTTATGGGGAGCAAGATAAGCAGACACAAGGCAAGCACTAAGTTCTATGGAATCTGAGGAAGCTAAAACACATTGACTTGGGACAGGAGAGAAACTCCTCAAGCCCTAGAAGGGTGTGTTTGGGGTGAGGAGAGGGAGGTTGCAATGAACCATCCAGCTGGGAAATCACACCTTCCCCAATAATATGTACAGTTACCACATGCTAACTAAAATGAGACCACTCATTAAACGTTGTTCTAAATTCTACCTCAGATTTATAAATGTACTCTAAAAACAACCAGACCAAGTAACTGTCTTCAATTTATTTCATTATTAAGAACAAGGTTTGGCACAAGAGAGCTGGCTCAGCAGTTAAGAACACTAGTTGCTCTTGACGAGGAACCATGTTTGGTTCCCAGCACCATATGGCAGCTAAGAACCAAGCATAACTGCAGTTCCAGGCAATCTGAGGTCCTTCTTTGTCCTTCACAGCCATTGCAAGGAAAGAAGACGGGATTTCATGGAGATTTTGAGCTGTGCCCTGGAGTTTTGAAAGTTCATGCCATATACAGTGATCATGAAACTCTCCACCTCTCTTATCAAAGTAATCTGTATTTTCATATAAGAGTGTCATAGTCTTAGATGATTTTACCTAACTTTATATTATATAAATATGTACATAAATAAACATTAATTTTCAAGTCTTTAGTTTCCTCTTGGTACCCATAGCTTTTGTTTGAGATAAGAAACGTCTCTACATTTGCATGGCTAAACAATCCTCAGACACTGTGGTGATTTGAATGAGAATGTCATTTATAGGCTCTGAGAATTTGGACATACAGTTATGAAATGAATATTGTCTCCTCTGGGTCTGTTTTGGGAGATCTTTTTAATTTTTTACAAGGCTTTTATTGATGTTTTGTGTATTTCAGACATCATTTCTCAGTTCAGTTTAGACATCATTCCCTTTTCCCTTCCCCCCACCCCACTCCAGATCACACACTCTGCCATAACTATCCTGCATCTTTCTCTCAGTCTTTTTTTATCTTTAGGAATTCACATTTTCCTCCTTTAATTTTATATTACTCTAAAATATGCATACATACTTTCCACTCATATACAGTAATTACAGAGTCTGAAAGTAAGCAGTGGATCAATTCTAAAGCCCCTTAAGAGATTTACATTAGAATAACATAGATACTTTCAGATAAACAGAAATATAACAATAATGTTGTTCAGCTTGACGTTCATCAGGGGATTTGGTGTTAGCATCCACAAATGAGGGAGACCATTCGCCATTCACCACTTGTTTTTCTGGGACTGTGTTACATCACTTAGCATAATGACTTCCAGCTCCATCCATTTACCTGCAAAGTTCATGATGTCATCTTTCTTTACTGCTGAGTAGTACTCCATTGTGTAGATGTACCACATTTTTGTCATGCACTTGTCAGTTGAGGGGCATTTGAGTTGGTTCCAGCTCTTTGCTATTGTGAAGGGAGCTGCAGTAAACATGGATGTGCATGTATCTTTGCAGTAGGATGAGTCTTGTGGGTATATACCCGGGAGTGGTATGGCTGGGTCAGGTGATAGGCTCATTTTGAGTCCTTTAAGGGTTCTCGACACTGCTTTCCATAATGGTTGCACAAGTTTACATTCCCACCAGCAGTGGATGAGTGTTCCCCTTTCCCCACAACCTTTCCAGCATTTGGTGTCTTCTGTGTTCTTGATCTTAGCTAGTCATATCACAGTGAGATGATATCTGAGAGTGGTTTTAATTTGCATTTCCCTAATTATTAATGATGTTGAACACTTTTTAAATTTTTTTTTATTTTCATATGTGTATGAATGTACTGTCTGCATGTAGGTTTGTGTACCCATGTACTGCAATGCTGCAGAGGTCAGAAGAGGGTGTAGGATTACCCTGAAAAAAAAAAGATGGTTTTCAGCTGCCATGTGGGTGCTGGGGAATGAACCCAGGTCCTCTGCAAGAGCAGTCAGTGCTCTTAACTGCTAGGCTATCTCTCCAGCCCCCATGATGTTGAACAATTTTTAAGATGTTTCTCAGCCATCTTTCCTTCCTCACTGGTGAAGTCTCTGTTCAGCTCTTTACTCCATCTTTTGAGTAGATCATTTGTTTTCTTACTTTGTTTTTTGAGTAGTCTGTATATTCTTGACTTTAATGCTCTGTCAGATGAATCACTGGTGAAGATTTCCTCCCACTTTGTGTGTTTTCTCTTCACTTCCTTGATTGTTTCTTTTGCTGTACAGAAGCTTTTGAGTTTGATGAGGTCTTATTTGTCAAATGTTGACCTTATTTCCTGTGCAGCTGCTGTCTGATTTAGAAAGACTTTTCCTCCACCTATGTCTTGTAGGTTGTTACCAACTTTTTCTTCTATCACCTTCAGGGTTTCGGGTTTTACATTGAGGTCTTTGATCCACTTGGAGTTGATTTTTGTGCAGGGCGAGAAGTAGGGGTTTAATTTTGTTCTTCTACAAATGGTGATCCAGTTTTGTCAGCACCATTTGCTGAAGATGCTATCCTTCCTCCATTGAGGATTTTTGTCCCTTTGTCAAATATGAGGTAGCTGAAATTGTATGCACTCAAGTTGAAGGAGATTGAAAATGACATTAAAAGATGGAAAGATCTCCCATGCTCTGGATTAGAAAAATTAATATAGTAAAAATATCCATTTTACCCAAATTGATATACAGAATCAATGCAATCCCAATAAAAATCCCCATGAGCTTCTTCACAAACTTGGAAAAAAAATCCTTAAATTCATATGGAAAAACAAAAGACCTTGAATAGCTAAAACAACCCTGAGTGAAAAAAATGCAATAGAGGGGGGATTGCTCTACCAGACTTCAAGCTATATTATACGGCCATAGTCATAAAGACAGCCTGGTACTGGCACAAAAACAGACCCATTGACCAGTGGAACAAAGTTAAAGATCCAAACTTGTTTTGGGAGATTTTTGAAGGTATGGTCTTGCAGGAGGAAGCAGGTCATGGGAGGCCGGCTTAGAGAGTTCTTGAGCCTTGCCTGATCTCCAGCTGCTTTTTGCTTCTTGTGGCTTCTTTCTCCTCCTGCTCTGGCCACCATGGACTTTAATTCACCTTGAACCGTGAATAAATAAACTCTTCCCTTTCTAAGTTCCTTTGGTCATGGTGTTTTATCACAACAACAGAAAAATGATAAGTACAGACCTGGTCCCTGGAGGGGACAAGTGGAATGATGCACAGCAGTTCTCACAGAATCTGTAAGGAGACATTGTGCCAAACCAGCAGCAATACAGACCCATATTAAAGAAATTGAAAAGCAACCAAGATCACCAAGAAGGATAAAAACACGTAGAGAATGGCTTTGACTATAAAATGGAAAAATTGATAAAAAGGGTAAAAAGGCTTGGTATCCTGGATCTATAAAGAAAAAAATGATAATTATATAAATATGAAAAATGCACCGAAGGACATATCACTACAGAGGGACTGACTCTGAAAAGCATGGTTAAGTTTTAAAAACACATATTTTTGTTTGTTTGTTTGTTTTGTTTTGTGTCTTTTCGAGACAGGGTCTTCCTATAGCCCCAGCTGTCCTGAAACTCACTCTGTAGACCAGGCTGGCCTTGAACTCACAAAGATCTGCCTGCCTCTGCCTCCCAAGTGCTAGGATTAAAGGTGTGCACTACCACGCCTGGTTAAAACATATATGTATATGTTATCATTGCATTTATTATTCTATATGAGTTAAATTAGTTGTTATGTTAATACTGCTAAAATTAGCACATATATTTTGAGCATTCTTATTTGACTCACTTCATTCTAATTCTGAACAAATATCATCAAACAGAAGAGGAATATGTCTTCATTTTCATAGAATTTATGTTCTAGCATATAAATATTTATGTGACATATCTGAATATAAAAGACTATATAAACCTATCTTTGAAACAATGCTTCTTGATCCTCAATTTATAATTTAAATGCCATCCTCAATATTTCAAAGTATCAAATGGGATCTGATCCTAAATAATAAGAAATATGCAAAAGTAACATGTATTTAAATTTATCAACATCATTGAATACACGGACATTTTATCTGTTCCTTTTCAGATTTAAATTGAAGACACCCACTTCCTCAAATCAATACTATTTCAATAGTATATTAAACTTTCTTCAGTCTCACACACAGGTTTGATATCAAGTGATAAGTAAGCCAAGACAGCAAATGATTTTCCACATTGTAAATTCTCCACAGTAAGTGCTGGAATTTTCCTTCGCAACTTTTCATTGCAGCTGTCTGTTCAATTTCTGAATAGAAGTTAGACCAGAGATACTTTATTAACCTATTAGCACTCTGTGAAAGGTGCTCAAATTTTTAGCCAGTGTGAAGTCAACTCACTGTAAACTGTCAGTCAGTAAATAGCCAGTGGTTCTGTGGCTGTCTGCCCAGCTCACGCAGATATCAAAGCATGAAAACATATGGCTCCCAAGGGGCAGGTTATCACTGTAGAACTGAAAACAGTCAGGGACTCACAAAAAGTGCCAGTCAAGCAGGATGATGTAATGTAAAGTAATGATTCACCCAGTCTCATGAGAATCATAATCACAGCAAAGTACAGCAAAAAGCAAGTGCCACAATGGAGACAATATATAAAACACGTCTCATTTTTAGAAAAATAGACATCCCTGACAATCTTTAAAAACAAAAGAAGTGCTGTATATTTAAGGAAGAATGTGTAGATATTTAATCTCTAAAAGTTAATTTTGTTTTGCTTCTTAATGCAGAACGATCTGAGCAACAGAGAGATGGTTCAGCAATTGAGAGCACACTGCTCTTGCTGAACACCTGCATTCAGTGTCCAGCAGCCATATCCCACATTGGGCAGCTCTCTACCACCTGTCACTACAATCCAAAAGGATCTGATGTCTTCTCACATACACACTGTGGTGACTTTCATACACCTACACTATATACATAGATACATGTAAATAAAAACAAGAGAAAAATCTAAAACAAGGCAAAACATAATCAAACCTTGCATATTTAAAAACAATGTACTTAAAAAAATAAAATAAAAACAATGTACTTGTATTAAAGGTCTATCATTAAAAGAACAGATACCAGATAAAGTGATAAGATCTAGATTTCACCATAGAAGTTCTAAATATTGGGGCTGGAGAGATGGCCTAGCTGTTAAGAGTGCCGACAGCTCTTAAAGAGGACCCAGGTTCAATCCCCAGCACCCACATGGCGGCTGAGACCCGTCTGAAACTCCAATTCCAGGAGAACTCCAGTTCCAGGGGAATCTGAGACCCTCTTCTGACCTCCACGGCATTTCATGGCACAGGTGCACAGACCTGCATGCAGACAGCACATTCATACACATACAGAAATAAATAAAATAAATAAATAAATAAAGAAGTTCTAAATATTGATAGAATCTAGTGTCAGCTCTGCAGGTTGGATTAGTCAAAAATTACTGCTAAATTAGATCAGTGCTAAACCTCATTCCAAGTTAAGAATGTGCATCCCATTCCACCCATACATATCTACTTCTGTGTCATTTCAGAGATAAATTCATGCACAAAATAATGACACACACGTGTAAGTTTATGAACACAGTTATATAGAAATATGATATACATAGATATATGCATATACCCCAACATTTTTAGAATAAAGTCATTAGTGGAAACCCTGAAAATCTGTTAAAATGAAGCCTGTTAAATCGATCATGGTAGATTGGGAGATCTAGATTCTCTCTTCTGCAGAGTGTTTTACTTGTTTAATTCTAGTTCTCATAAGTACCTGGGGAGGATAAAAGTCTACAAAAGTGTTCTAAAATGGAACAGCTGTCATGAGCTCTTTCTAGACAAATAGAAATGCTTAAATCATTCTCAGTGGAATATTTATAAGGATATAATGCTGGAAAATTAAGGAAAAATAGTCTTCATGATATGCATCCTGTAGAGTAAAAACTAACTTGAAGGAATGCTGAAATAGATGACTTTCTGAATTGAAGAGATGCCATGTGAAAGATTGCTTCAGCTTAGGAGAAAATGGCCCTATCTGGACTTTCTTTCTCAAAGCCACATCTGATCCTTTTTCTGGAACAAGGACTGTGCTAGGAACATGGAGAGTGAAGAGACAGAGTCCAGGCAGCTAGCTTTGCTTTATTGTTGTACCTGAGGCTTTTAAACATTGCAAGAGGAACAGTATCTTTCCAAAAAGTGAAAATTATAATTGGGGGAAATTCTTACAAGGACAGAGGATGTGATGAAGCATTTAACACTTCAGTCAACTTTATAGAATTTACACTGGACATAAACTCTACAAAGTACATTGCAAAGGTTTTTAAACTTATACCACCATTATTCCAAGTTAGAATGCTTATACTGTAGGCAATCCCTGTAGATAGAGAATGTGGGATAGGACTTAGCAGTTCTACAACAAACATCAAAGATTCTCACTTCACAGAGTCCGTGCATGATAGAAAAATACACAAACCTGTAAATTTTTCACACATTACAAAACACCAGAGAATTCGTACAGCACAGAACCTCTAAAATATAACAAATGTGCCAAAGACTTTACAAATTGGTCAATAATTAATGAACAGCCAAGCATCAACTGTAGAGAATACTATAAATCAAAGAATATAGTGAGACCAGTAATAATTATTTAGCTTTTGGGCCTGGAGAGATGGCCTAGAGGTTAAGAGTGCCAACTGCTCTTGCAGAGGACCCGGGTTCGATCCCCAGCACCTACATGGTGGCTGAAAACTGTCTTTAACTCCAGTTCCAGTGGAGTGTGACACCCTCTTCTGACCTCCGCAGCATTGCATGACGTAGGTGCACAGACCTACATGCAGACAGTACATTCATACACACGTGAAAATAAATTTAAAAAAATATTTTAAAAATAATTATTATTTAGCTTTCACATCATATAATCCAAATTGGACAAATCCATGTCAAATTATAGGATGGGGTAAAATTTTATTGGGTCTTGGACCTTTAGTTAACATCTCAGAATTTATAATGCTGAGAAACTCTCCAAACACAAAATGAGTAAGAAAATCTTAGCTGAACTTTAAATTTTCATCACCATCAGAGAACTCATACTGGAGAGAAATGCTACAAAGAGAAAGGACACACAAAACCTTCAGTAGTTGCTTCAAAATTACTTCATAGCATGGATTCATAAATGAAAACTCTCCAACTTAAAAGCAAAACCTTTATTAAATACTAAAGTCATTGGACAACAAAGAATTCATCCTGGAAATAAACATTTTTTGCACTATATGGAACATCATGTACTTCACAGAGCTGAGAAACACTATCATCAAAAATGTCAGGATCTTTACAAAAATCTTGATGCTTATGCAAAATGAATAAATCTATATATGGTAGAAATAGTAAATATTATACATTTAATTATACTAGATTGAACTAGGTCAAATGTACACATATGAGAACATAAAGTTACTTGCACTGGAAATGCAAACAAATGTAAAGAGAATAGAAAAAACTTTGCTCAGTCACTAATTTTAATTTCATAAAGGAATTCTAGCAAATAAACCCAAGCTTGTGGGATGTGGGAAATCCTTGAACCATGGCAAATCATTTTCTGCACATCATCAGTTGTTGTAGTGAGTAGAATATCTCACCACAGATATTAGAATGATTCAGATAAACCATATGAGAAAGGATATAACCTTTTAAAATATTTTGTATTTTCTAAATAGCCCCATTGATAAAGCTATGTAAGGAACAACTCTCAACTCTCAGATCACTGCAGCAGAAAGAAAGAGTTTCCTGAGCTATTTTAAGTTGTATTTTTTTGTAGACACCATAATGTGGATCATAAAATTCTATATTAACATTCATATGAATACTAGATAATTTAGTAACTATAATTGAATCATTGCCAACCTATAGAAACAGTCATTATGGAATATTCACATAATGGAATACCATGGAAAACCAATGCAGGTATTCATAATTTTAAATAAAGATTATCTTAATTGTAGCTCCAATGTCATATTAGTTCTTTTCCCACTTTTACTATACCTGATAGGCCATTCTGGTGATGTAGAAATAAAACAGATGCAATAAGGTCTAACAGCATGGCTGTGTCTACCTTGTTCCTGGCGTCACATAACAAAGAACAAATAAAGAATCCTCTTGCTTTTTTTCCCCCTTCTCTCATCTCCACAGAGGCAGTATGTTTGGCCCTATGTGAATGAATTTTAGGAAAATAGTCTTTTCCTCCTATACATCAGGGACATAATTATCTTCACTGACACCATGAGATAAAAGCTTGAAGCTTAATGAAGATTTCAGAGAGCTTCACTTGACACAATCTGACCTGCAATCACCAGCCGTAAACTACATGCTTGGAAAGAGCAGTGTGTTCATTAGAGGCAACTCATCCATCCATGATGTTTAGACTTAGAACTGAACCCCTTCCTTTTCATCTGTCTAAAGCTTCCACCATGAAAGATGTGATTAGAAAAAGTTCAAGGCCAGCTGGTTCTACAGAGTGGAGTCCTCCAGGAAGCAGCTGGGACTGCAGGGAGACCCTGTGCTCAAAAGACAAAGAAAAAAAAAAAAAAAAAAAAAAAAAAAGAAAAAGTGTGAGTGGATACCTACCATGGAGACTAACCCAGCAACCCACAACCCATGTGTGGAGCTCACACAGTAAGTCCTAGCTGGATCCCTGCCATACCACCCATTCATTCTTGGATAAGCCACTAAAAGCTGTGACCCAGGGAAATCTTTTGAGGTTGAGGCTACAACTTCCATTGTATTCCTCTGGCCAGCTGAGCTGCTGGTCTGGGGAATTCTTTACCCCTATGTATCTCTCACATCAAAACCTGAAAGCATCACAGAAGTCAGAGAAGGTGCTCTGGAGATATCAGATGCAGATGGCATTAGTTAAGATGCCATAAAAGATCTGTCCTCCAGTCAGTTGACAAAGAAAATGAAACACAACTTATGAAGTGCCACCCAAAGTTGCCCAGTGCTTGTCTAATAGAGACAGTGTGGATGCAAAAACCACAGACCTGCAGCCACACAGATGATGGAGCCACACAGAGGTATTTCCAGGACAACTGTTTCTTTGTATTATGTGTAATCTTTGATGAACACCCTAAAATTAATATTATGTCAAGTTTACAATGGAACTCAGCACCCAAGTGGGTTTTCTTGGTATGTTGGGAGGGAGAGTCAGAACCAGATTTGACTCTGTGCAATAGAGAAAGCACTTATGATATCACCAGTCTCTCCTCCAGGACAGTAGGTGAGCATCTCTGTAAATCTGTACACGGTTATTTCCTCAGATATTTTCCTTTTGAATTTTGTTAGGGAAATCTCCATCAGCTGTGTGCATAGCAGAGCCCTGCTACATGAAGTGTATACGGAAGAGCTAATCACCTGCCCCCACACACCACTTCTGAGTTGTTTATTCAGAATACCATTATTTTTTATCATTTGCTGGGAAGATGCCTAATGATACATCACAGTCCTATTTCACAAATTGACTCTTAGATGAAAGTAACTCCTGGAAGTAAAGTTATAATTTATAAACTGAGTCCACTAATTATCCTAAGCAATTTGTTTCCTGTTTTGTGTGAGCCATCCTGTCTTGTAATAAGGAAAATTTTTGCGATATGCAGTAGAGTGCTAGCTCAGCATAAAAGAAGTGAGATTTGTTTGTGGGGTTCCAAATGGGTCAGAGTGGAGGGGGCTACAGAGACAGGTGATGAAGGGTTATGGAAAATCAGATTCACTCAAATTTTCCTCACAAGAAAGAAATAAGTTACCTGACATTGGAGCTACAATCTACTTTAAGCAGTATATTCCAGGTAAAGATGGAGAGAAAGAAGGCTACTTCACAGAGTGTGCATGGAATCCACAGAACTGCTGGAGGGGAGACTGAGTCAAAGCTCTCTTCTGAGTGTTCCCCCTGCCAGAGTTAATTCTCAGATGTTGGTGTCTCCACGGAAACAGAAGGTATTTTCACAAAGTAACTCCACGGAGCAATCTTTTCTGCTGTGCTGTGGGCCAGGAAGTCTAGAAGTCAGAAATCAATGTGGAGCTTTGACACCGGAAAGCTACTCAGTGTCTTAATTTAGAGGAGCATTTTCTTCTGTGCCTATCAGTTAGACAGCACTAATAAAGTGATCTTCAATATATTGAACATCCATGGCTATATTCATTAGACAGATGAAATGACAGAAGATAAATATGGCCATGTACCATGAGCAGGAAGCTTGGTAGCTTCAATCCAGCCTGTTACAAATTCAGGTCAGCCTGATGCAAGACTCAGCCTTAAGCATGATCAATGCTGCCTCCCTCTCTGTCTCTCTGCACTGTTCTCACAGGAATTCAGCTATTTTCTCACTGGAATACCTAGTTACTTATAAAATGTGTCTTTTTCTTTCAACAGTCACTTACAGTTGGGAAATTGATTTCTTTCTGTTTAAAAGCAATCCCTGTTTCTGCATTAAAAAGACACTTTAAGGCAAGCTACCTCACGACTGTAGTTTCACAAGTGTGGTTCAGGGAAGCAACCACCTTATATTTTATGAGTGAATCAAAACATCAGGAAAGATTAAAAATAATCACCACATATGTATGCTTGCTATGTGGAGCCCCTAGGAAGCTCGCTGCCTCATTTTTCTGTCAACACAATGCACCCTTAGGCATCATATTTCACTTTTACTGACTGGGTAGGTAAAGAATCTTAAAACTTTGGTGCTGGTGCCAGAAAAAAAAAAAAAAAAAAAAAAAAAAAAAACAATTTCCTTTCCTGGCTCCAACTTTAATAAGACTATTGTTTGAAAATAAATTCACTTAAAATGTAGCACTGGAATGATTGGACTTAGATCATAGCTGAATTTTAACTGAAGTGAGTACAGTACTCTGTGAACATAATCATGATTATTAAAGTTTTATTTAGACAGAGTAGGGATAATTTATCTAGCTTGTGAAGTCTCAGTGTACAGAGAGAAATTTATTATTGACTCACTATTCTGTTATTTTATTTTTTTTATTTAATAGATCTATAACTGCTGTTTTTTGTTGTTTTGTTTTTTTAAATAGATCTGTTTTTTTTAATTTAATTTTTATTGATGCTTTGTGCATTTTGTACATCATTTTCCAATTCAGATCAGGCATTTTTCCCTTTCCCTTCCCCCCCACCCCCACTCCATCAAAACGTGGCATGTGAGCATTGTATTCGCTTTGGGCTCTTGGTGTCATCGGGTATTTAAGGGAAAATGTATTTTGTGTGTGTGTGTGTAATGTTCAGGTACAGAACATGGTACTGTGAGGCAAAATTAGAAAACAGAAGGATCACCACTGTCATTCAATTGATCTGACCATCTCACAGCTTCAACTGTGTGTGTGTGTGTGTGTGTGTGCATGTGTGTGTATATGCACGTGGGCCTGTTTGTGTATGATACATGTTTGCAAAGGACCTACAATCACTTAACAAATTTGTCATATGTATTGATAACTTGTCATTCATATTAGTTCTGTAGATACGGTCAACCTGTGTAACTTAAAACTTCTACTGTTTGATCTCATTCCCCACAAATTCAATTTTGGGGACAACTATTATCTTCTCTGTTTCTTTGTATCTGACTTTTACAACTTTGAACTTTAAAGAAGCCTTACAGAATTGCTCTATCTTGCTTACTATAATTTGCATGTGTCTGCTAGGCTTCTCCCAGGTGTGGGAAATACAAAGGAATTTATAGTTTAAGGCTTAAAACTCTCCCAGCACTTGGGACACAGAGGCAGAGGCAAGTGGATCTCTGTGAGTTAAAGCCAGCCTGGTCAAATAAAGAAGAAGAAGCAAGGAACAATGAACGCTTAAAAAAATTAAATTAAAAATTAAAAAAAACTCTATCTGAAAATGAAGGCGACCCCACATTTACATACACATAATCAAAATCACATGCACACATACAAACACACAGACACATAATCACATCAAACACTGATGAAAACACAAAATGACACACACTCACATACACACAAATACACAGACACACAGAAATACATAGATACTTACACACACAAATATACACAATCATATACACGTATACACATCCACATATACACTTACAGAAATCCACACACAAACACACACATACACTTTACACACATATACATATGTTTTTTTTTTTTAGTAAGGAAATCCATTTTATTTCTGAAAAATCTCTTAAAATAGTTAATAGACATCAATTTCTCCAGTATCACTGTCTAACACTCAAATATACTCTAATGAGCACTGCTGAGTCGTCCATTCTCTCTTTTACAACTATCGTCCTCTTCCCTTAGCCATCCTTGGAATTCCACCTTGTCACAACTATTCATTCACACTTAAGCTTTTCTAAAGATTTGTCAAAATTAGTCTAAAAATGTTTTTCAAGTGTTTATTTATTCCCTTGTCACTAGGAGGATTATCCTGGTTGCCTGGCTTTTCTTTGCCCACTGTATTCCCCTGTCCTGAGCTCACTGTCTCCAGCTCTAAAACTCTATGATAGTAAGAACAACCAGACAAAAAGTTCTTATCCTGAGGCTAATTTGGTCCACAAAATAGCATTTTGTTACCAGGACTATAATAACAAATTTCTTCTGCCCAATTCTTCACAACATAGTGCACTCAATAAAAATTAACATAAAATAAAAAATATTTTACTAATTATTGTTAAAATTTTTTCTTACTGTTTTTATTTGTCTACAGATGGGGAAGAGCATGAATTGCACAGGATATTCCTTCTGCAGACTGTGGCTGAGGCACTACTGACCACCAGGGAGCCTCATGCCAATTATTTGTGCTCAAGGTCCCTGTTTTTTTTTTTTTTAAACATAATGCTTTTATTGATGTTTTCTGTATTTCAGACATCACTTTTCAGTTTATTTAGAAATATTCCCCTTTTCCTTCCCCCCACACCACCCTAGATCATTCATTCTGCCATAACTGTCTTGCATCTTTCTCTCAGTCTTTTTTTTTTTTATATTTAGGAATTCACATTTTCCTTCTTTAATTTTATATTGCTCTAAAATATGAATACATACTTTCCACCCATATACAGTAATTACATATTCTGAAAATAAATAGTGGGTCCATTCTAGAGCCCATTAAGAGATTTACATTATAACATAGTTGCTTTCAGATAAAGAAAAATATAACAATAATGCTGTTCAGCTTGCCTTTCAACTGGATATTTGGTGTTAGCATCCACAAATGAGGGAAACCATTTGCCGTTTGTTTTTATGGGACTGTGTTACTTCACTTAGCATTATGGCTTTGAGTGAGTTCCATCCATTTACCTGCAAAGTTCATGATGTCATCTTTCTTTACTGCTGGATAGTACTCCATTGTGTAGATGTACCAGATTTTTATCATCCACTCATCTGTTGAGGGGCATTTAGTTGGTTCCAGCTCTTCTTATATATACACATAGACACAAAATACATTTACACATATATAGACATAAATATATTTACACATATATGTATACACATGTATAATTATGCATATACACACAGGTGATTAAACACATACATACATCCACACAGATCATATTTTCTCAGACCTATGTATTTCCATTTTGTGGGTACTTCTGAATTTGAACAGGTACACCTGCAGGACTGAACTAGTTTTTCATTCCTGTGTGGCAAATACTTCATCTACAGACCATCTCCAATTTCCAACCTTTTAAACATTTTTTAATATGGAATGCTTCATGAATTTGTGTGTCATCCTTGTGCAGGGGCCATGCTAATAGTCTCTGTATCGATCTAATTTTAGTATATGTTCCAAAGTGAGCACTAAACATTTCGTATAAAGCTAAACACTATCTATAATAATTTGACTAGCCCCTGAAATGCCTTTGTTTTATCAAATAATTTTTCTGTGATGTTATAGATATCAGACTCATCACATCTGTGAGTCAAATCCAGGGTCTATGATGGAATTCAGTAGGTGCTAAGATCTATGAATGCATTTTATTTACTGCAGAAAAGGAAAAGGTAGTATTTGTGACAGCTGATCACTAAATCTTTTGTCCATAAATAGCTGTATTGCAATACAGCCACATCCAATGGTTTGTGTTATGCCCATGCTGTTAGCCACTATATCTACAATAACAGGATGAATTGAACACAGGGGTGGGAAGCAAAGAAAATATTGAGAATCTCTTCTTTGATGAAAACATTTGCTAAACTCTGCTCTATGATATACGAAAACACACAAGACAAGGAAAATGTGGTACTGGAACGAAAATGTTATTTAAAAGCAACAGAAGACAGAAGAGCACTACCTTTAAAATCTTACAAAGAACAATGTTGTTTGACCTACATTTGACTAGCTGGAAGGCTATCACTGTGATATAGGGCAAAACAAACGCATTTTCACATATAAGAAATCACAATTTAATTGCAGTGACCAATTCTTAAAATTAATCAATGATCTACCCCAGTAAACGGAGGTAAATACAACAGAAGGCATTGGGTTCTGGGAGCAGCACATACCACATGAAAAAGCAAGTGCTGCACATCTATTTTTAAAATGACTTGTTGTAAAATAAATAAATAAAAATAAAAAATTAAAAAAAATAAAATGACTTGTTGTTTTGAGATGATGTGATTTTATTTTCAAAGGAAAGGTATGTAATTAAGAACTCAAAGTTCATCAACTTATTGGATAATAATAAAGAAAACCAAATGAGAAACAGTGTAAGCAAAGGACGGCAAGAGGAAGAGAAAATACTTTGGATTTAAGAAAATTCTCCCTTGAAATGCTTGAGTCAAAAACATTTAATTTATGTGGTGGTTTGAATGAAAATGTCCCCCATAGGCTTCAAGTATCCAGATATTTTGTCCCCAGTTGGTGGCACTGTTTTGGGAAGTCTTAGCAGATGTGGCAATGCTGGAGGATGTAGGTCATTGGGGTCAGGATTAGTGAGTTCAACAAGCCTTGCAGCCTGCAGTTGCTCTCTCTCTGCTTCCTGTGCTCATTGGAAGATGTGAACTTTGGCTTTCTGCTCCAGCTCCTGCCACTCCAGCTCCTGTCACCACGCCTCCCGCTACAATGGACTCTAATTCCCTGGAACCATCAATCCTAAACTCAAATAAACTCTTCCTTTTATAAGTCATGGTGGTTTTATCACAGCAATAGAAAGGTGACTAATACAACTTATGTATTAAAAGTCATGTAAATACAAATTTAAACTTAGACTTAATATAGTTTTCTCCATTTTTCCCAAGTGATGACGCAAATCAATGTAAAATCAATGATCAAAATAGCCAGTGAGTGAAAACAGAAGGAGAGTCGGCATGCAGATGTTACCTTTGATTGCACGGTGCTCTGGGCTGCTCATTTGACTGTGTGTATGGTCAACAGAGCCTGGAAATGTCATTGTAGGTCTCGATAACTACTGGAACCAGTGTTTTAATATCTTAGTGGAACTTTCAGTTGCTGAATCATATATCTGAGAATTGTTTTATATTCTACATTGTTTATGTTGTATTACAATGTATGTAGAAACAGTGACCTGGGGCTGGAGAGATGGCCTAGTGGTTAAGAGCGCTGACTGCTCTTGCAGAGGACCGTGGTTCGATTCCCAGCACCCACATGGCAGCCGAAAACCATCTTTATCTCCAATTCCAGGGGAATCTGACACCCTCTTCTGACCTCCGTGGCATTGCACGACATGGGTGCACAAAACTGCATGCAGACAGTACATTTATACACATAAAAAATAAATAAAATTAAAAAAAAAAGAAAAAGTAACCTATGAACCATGCTTTTCCATAGCTTTATATATACATTATATATATACATTATATATTTATATATATATATATATATATATGAATGCAATGCACATAAATATTTTTTAAATGCAACAGTAAACTATTGAACATTTTGCTAATGCCTCTGTTTACTTGCTTTGGCATAATGAATGAGCCAGTGAACCTCTGTGTCCTGTGGAAATATGTATAAAATTATCTGATATCACTCTTAGATGTTATGCTAATTAATGTTAAATCACAAATAAACAGTATTTTAAATATATGGATTTGGTATAAAAAATCATTAGAGAATGGTCTTGTCAGAAAATGAGGTGTGGTCGTAGTCTTGATAACAATAAGCATATTCATTTTTGTCCAGTATTTATGGACAACCTATTACCAGAGCAAAATTGTGCTGTTCTTTTGAGTAAATAGTATAATAGTGAACATATGAAAACTGAAGCTTTTTCACTATAAGAGATGACAGTCCAGGGGAACAGAGACCATACGGAATGTGGGAGGGAGAAGGTGCATAAGGTGTGGAAGGAGAGCTTCAGACTGCCATTGTTTTTGGTGGGAATGTTTTCCCTCTTCCCTCAACCTCAGACTGTACCTACCACTACCATCAAATCCACTGTTTCACGAAATAACATATCATATATTAACAATTAACAAACAAAGGCAGAAGTAGATAATTTAAAATGAAACTTAGAAACACTGATGCCTAGGGTACATGAGTAACTAAAAGATATGTGCAGGACTGTTAGAGTTAGAATTGGGTGGGAACCCTCAGGAGGATCACAGAGAAGAGAGACATCCAAAGTCAAACTCTCAGAAGATAGTGTGTCACCTTGATTCCATTTTGTGTACAGTGGGGCTATTAGTGGTTGAAATGTACATCACGTAAGGAGAGATAATAAATGACGGAAGACTTTTACATTAGGAGAAATAGGGGAACAGTCAAATGAAATAAAATTTTGCCTTTGAAAGCAATAAACTATTCAGTGCTTTTCAGTGATTAGATAAATGATTTGGGGTTATTAGAAGAAATTCTTTTTTAATTTTATTTATTTATTTATTATTTTATGTGTATGAGTGCACTGTCTGCATGTAGATTGGTGCACTCCTGTTGTGCAATGCCACGGAGGTCAGAAGAGACTATCGGATTCCCCTGGAACTGGAGTTAAAGAGGGTTAGCCTCTATGTGGATGCTGGGAATCGAACCTGGGTCCTCTGCAAGAGCAGTTGGTGCTCTTAACTGCTGAGCTATCTCTCCAACCCCTAGAAGAAATTCTTAACTAAAGATTAAAATTAATGTAGATCCTGAAGATGAGAAGACATACAATAATACTTTTCTTAGGAGCACTTCATATACTATGATATTTAATTTGAGATTTTTATGTATGAATACATTATTCATAATTTACATGCTTCCTTCTTCCCACTCCAGCACCAGCCATTTTCCCTCAATCACCCCTTATCAAATTCAAATTCATGACTTCTTCTTCTGTAATTATTGCAGTAGATGTATATGTGTAAACTGAATCTAGTTGTCACTGCTCTTACTTGAATGTGTTTGAGGCTGAGCAGTTAGGAATGGGGTTACACCCTAACTGCCTATTGTTCTTCATCAAGTGGTGAGGTCTTGTGAAGTTTTCCCATCATATTGCCATGCTGACTAGTGCATTCTTGTGCAGGTCTTGTATAAGAAACCCTATTACTGAGAGTCCATGTGTTCAGCATCCCTGTAATGTGTAGAAGATGCTGTCTCACAGCAGTTGTCCTGCTTCTCAGGCTCTGAAAATCTTTCCATCTCCTCTTCTGTGCTGTTCCCTGGGACTTAGTTGTGAGACTTGCATTCTGTATGTGTCAGCTGGGGCTGGGCAACCCAAGGTCACTGAGTATCCAATTTTGATCCACTATGCATCTCTCTGATAGCCTCCATATGCTTCAAAACCTATACTCTGATTTTAAACATTCCAGTAGCTAGTGTTAAATGCCTTTGATTAGGTATAAATGTATATTGATTTTGTAGTTAATGAACAAAACAATTCCAACATTTTTCAAACACTTACACTGCTATGTTCTGCTCACATTTGCTCCTACTATGCCCCACAGTCCGTCCTCCCCACCCCAATGATGGTCTTTCTATCTCCAAGATAAGTCAGTGTTCCTTCTCTTTTCATCATAAATTAACAAAAATATACTCATATGTATATGTATATGTATATGTATACATATGTATATAGAGACATAAATCTAAATTCTAGACCATAAAAATATATCTTGCCTGTTTTCCCCAAACCATCATCTTATCTTGCTTTCTGATGTTTAATTCTTTTTTAATCTTTTTTATTTCTGTGCATAATTTCCTGCATCAGTGTAAATGTGCATGTGTTATCCAGTGGCTGTGGAGGTTGGAAAAGTCAGATCTTCTGAACTGGAGTTGCACATAGTTAGTTGTTAGTGGCTAGAAGGATGCTGGGAATGGAAAATTTCTCTAAAAACAAAATATTTATTAAGAGTAAAAAGTTTGGGGCTGGAGAGATGGCCTAGCAGTTAAGAGCGCCGACCACTCTTGCAGAGGACCCGGGTTCAATCCCCAGCACCCACATGGCGGCTGAGAACCTTCTGTAACTCCAATTCCAGGAGAACTCCAGTTCCAGGGGAATCTGAGACCCTCTTCTGACCTCCGCGGCATTGCACGACACAGGTGCACAAACCTACATGCAGACAGTACATTCAAACACACACAAAAAAGAGTAAAACGTTTATGTCGTCTGCAAGATGAACCATTGCTCTTAACCTCTGAGCTGTCTCTCCAGCCCCAGGTTTTGATTTCCTAAAGTCCAAATAAAACAGAAAAATATACTTTTCTTTTTAGCTCAGGGTAATGTTTCATCCTTTTCTTATGGTTGTTATAAGTGAGTGTATAATCTAAGTCCAGCTTAACCAATTTGCAAAGTGATTTGAGGTTGCAAGCTGTGGAAACTCTGTATAGGTTTTGAGTTCATCAGAAATGGGCGGTCAATGGAGGGAGAAGGGTTTGTCAGATGGAGCAGATGTAAAACCATTGAAATTTTAATAGGATTGATTACTACCATACTATTTGTGTTGGTAGTACACTAGTGGGCATGTCTTGCCAGACCACTAGTTGTTGTAGTTCACAGGATTCACAACTGCATAGGGATGATGATTATTTTTTTCCTTTCTCTTGGCATTCATGGGACCTTTCAGCACTATGACTTCTAGCCAGTAGAGGTGCGGCTCTGAAGTGAGCATCAGCTTGATTTCTCCTTGTTTGTTCTACAGCTCATGTGTGTTAATGTTTTCAGCAATAGGGTACTATCATCAAGTTCTGGTATATAACCAAGTTCAAGGGCAGTGGCCAGTACTGTCTGAGGGTCTATGGGTGTCAACAGCTTCTATAGAGGGGGTCTATTCCTGGCATTGAGATTTTTTTTTCATTTGCCAATCATGTCTACATCCCTGTTATAGGATAACTCCATGTAATCTCTTTTTCATGATGTGCACGTGTATACTTTAAGAAGCTTCGAGATTGGTAGGTTTCCATATGACTTTTTTGTTGTTGTTGTATTTTTGAGACAGGGAGTCCCTTTAGTCTCTGGTGGCCTGAAGCTTGCTCTGTAGAGCAGGTTGGCCATTAACTCACAAAGATCCACCTGCCTCTGCCTCTGGAGTGCTGGGATTAAAGGTGTGTGCCACCACACCCAACATTTTCTAGAGGCCTTTGGTGTTACTGGTCCCTCCCCTGCCCTGCCCCCTCCTCTGCCCTGCCCACCTTTCCCCACCCCAGTTAACCCTTCCTGGTCTAATGGTCCCCTTTCTTATCACTGCATTCTACCACTCCTTCTGGAGAGCTTCCCTACCCATCCAATGGCTGTTTATTGCTTTCTCGATCTCTCCTAATTTTTCAATTGAAACATGCATACCAAAGAAAAATTACCCAAACAAAAATACTCTCATTCCAAACAAAAAACAACATTCTTCATTACAAGTTATCTCAATTCTTTGACTGCTTTGTATAAGTTAATAATCTTCCTATTTGATAAAACATTGATGGACATCTACTACATATAAACTACAATTTTGCAAGTGGCACAACTGCTTCTTCAGTTTCTGACAGTCTGAATAGAATTATGTGTTTTCCCTACCAAAATATAGTACCTAACATATAAAATTACAACAATAAGTAACAAATCAGCAGTATAAAGCAGCTTCGATAGCATTTGGAACATGGGCATTGGTGGAGAGGTTGCACTGGGGTGGAGACCTGGGATCACAGGTGAACCATGAGGAATTGCAAAAGTCTTGTCCAAAACACCATTAACTAGGGAAGATTTCATTACTTAGAGGTGAAGCATCCTATGCAAATCAAGTAGATTTACTTTTGTGGCTATGATTTTTATTCTGTTGTACAATACGCAGTTAAAATTCACTGTCTTAGGGAACATTCTTTGGTTTTGATAGTCTGTGACCTGTATGAGGCTTGTCCCTTAGTTTTTTTCTGAATATATCTCTTTAGTTAATTTTGATCTTTTGGCTACATTATTGATACCTCCCCTGAACATCTGTGTTGTAATATAGGGGTCTAGGCAAACCCAAAATTTAGCAAATGGTAGAGTATGCATTTTGATGGAAAGCATTGTTAAATTCTAACACTGTCACAAAAATTAATTATAATAAGTGGAAATTAGTGTATGTAGGGAGTATAGTTGATAGGGTAGCTATGTATTTGGTGAGAAGAAATTTGTAAGTTGAATGATGAAAATATATAACAGTATGTAACCGTTTAAAATAAATATATTTTTCACATTGTCAATAGGTGGAGAGAAGCATGCTTTATTGAGTATAAAAAGCAAAATATTATTCTGATAAATTCCAGGTGTCATAATCCATGGATATTAGTGGAGACATCCCCTGTGGTAGAGATCTGGGATCCCAGTTGAACCCTGAGGAATGTCAAATGTGGGTGTGATTTAAAAAAAAAATATGGAGGGGTGTGTGTGTATGTGTGTGTGTGTGTGTGTGTGTGTGTGTGTGTATCAATGTGTGTGTGCATCAATGTGTGTATGTGCATCCATGTGTGTGTGTGAGCATCAATGTGTGTGCATATGTGTGGGAAGGTGCCCTCATAGGCCAGAAGGGGACATCAGATTCCTAGGAACTGGAGTTACATGTGGTTGTGAGCTGCCTTAAGTGAGTGGCGGTAACTGAACCTAGTCCACTGCAAGAGCAGCAAGGGCTCTTAATGCCTGAGCCATTTCTTCTAAGAAATTACTTAAAATAGGAAAACAGCCTCCTCTGGCTTATAACTGAAAGAATAAATCTAATAATCTTTCCCTAGTATAGGAAAATTGACCCTAAAACTTATTTAGGACTAAAAACAAGAGCCCTCAAATTTACAAGCAGCTGCATGCCCCCATCTATTGATTTACTCCATTGGAAAACAAGGAATAATGGAGAAACTGAGTCTGACCTAAGGAAGGGTTAAATAAAATAGAAGACAAGTGCTGATGATAAGGTATGCTTGCAGATATCAGGTCAGATTATATGAAATCTCACACAAGTAATAACAGTGATGAAACTGACATTCCAACTGAGAAAAAGGAAGGCAAAAATGAAACATATGGTAGTTTTTAAAGCCAAGAAACAGACATTCACACTTGTACCCACTTCCACAATCAAGCACTCAGCTTCCAGAGTTAACTTACACAGCAAAAGAATAACTCCTGTGATCAGCGTAAGGGCTTCCTCCTCAAGGAGGTTGCCAATGGAGGGTCTTATCAGGACTAGAAGCCCTATTGCCTACAGCACTAGGGTGCAAGAAGTCTTATTGCCTACAGCACTAGCGGGCATGGGCATTGTCTGATCTTGTCCAAAACCTAAATAAATGATGGGACACTCCTTGGTATGAAGTGGGGGGGGGCAAGAATGGAACAATAATTAGAATTTAATTAGCGAAGTTTTGTAAATAGGCATAATTTCTTATCCTCTTAAAATATTAGTAATATGTAATAAGGATGTTGTTTTAAAATATTTTGGAAGAACCGTTTATAAAGTAAAGGTTTTAAAATGGAAAAATATGAGTTCTATTAATTTATAAACAAAGCTAGTTTGCCTATTTTCTATTTTTCAAAAGCCTCTTTGATCCAATATAATAGCATTACTGATGTATAATTACAAATATCTATGTAGATTAGAATGTTAAACTATATTAACATCTTAAACTATTTTGCCAAGACTTTTTTGTTTGTTTGTCTATTTTGGGTTTCATCTAATTGGTAGATGTCATGTATGAGACGATATCAAACTATACAAAAATTCAGATATCTAAAAACAAGCAGGGCTGGGAGACAGATGGACAGAGAAGGGCAATGACTGCTAATCTTAAGATCTGAGTCAAATCTCCAGAGAATGGTGGAAGGAGAGAATCACCTCTAGCAAATGGAAAACACACACACACACACACACACGCACGCACGCACACACACACACACACACACACACACACACAAATCTACTAAACCCGAGGAGAAAACTATTCTTACTTGTAAAATTTATGATTTATCTATAATGAAGTGCTCCATAATTTTGTAAATGAAGTTTCATCAAGAAACAATTATAGAAATAGATTCTATGTAAATAAGTTGATAGACAGAGGGGAGGAAAAGGAGTGAACTAGAGAAAGGGAAAGGAAGAAATACCTGCAGGAAGTATAAATCGTTCTCTGCAAACTCAACTACAGCTCTCAACTTTTTACTGGTTTATTTTCACATGTATCATTGAATAGATATTTGGCCTGGATGTTGCTGTTGCTTAGCTAAATCATTCATAGTAGAGATTCTTCTCTTCCTAGTGATAATTCAATTACATTCACCATGGATTTAGTATTTTTTGACTCAGAGAAAATCTGCCTTTGTATTTTTGCCACAATATTAGTTTTTTCATCTAATTTATTATGGTAAAGAAAATCCTCCCTATGAGCAAGTATAAATAAATTAAATTATAAGTGGCATAAAAACAGAATATTAATAGATTAAGCTTAATTACTGTTCTGTTGCACTTAAGTCAAAAAGATAATTGGATCATCTGTATTATTTTGAAAAAGTAAGTTTACTAGCTCTTCAATGCTTATCATTATGCTTATAAATAATAATTGTATTCCAGACCCATTACCAGATTGTTTATATAAAGAAAGAATAAAATATTATGTATTCCATGACTGATAATCTGTATTACTACAGACTTCAGAAAATGCAAAACTCTGAAATAGGGCAAGTTTAAATTTCTATTTAAAGATTTCACATCAGCACCTGGACCTCTTTCCTGGGAAGATGTGGAAAGTGGAGTGACAAAGTAAACTACCTTTCTTTAAATAAATGACATAAATAACCTAGCTTAGCCCAATGAGGTTATTTAATGGTTCTGAGTACTTATTAAATTTCAGTTCTAAATAGTTTAGATACAAATCTTTAAATAAACCAAAAATAAAAACTAATGCATTTTCAATGACATGATGACCAAGATATTTATTATTTTTAATTAGTTTAAATAGATTTTTTTCTTTCGTGTTTACCTGATGTATTAAAAACACACAACTTATTTCTTACCTACATAAAATACTCTTGCTATCAATGAATGCTACTTTTAACTGTTTCTGGAAATTATATCTATGAACCCTGGAAAAATATATATTCAGATATTAAAACTACTAATTTGAAGTTAGAAGAATTTAAAATATTATAAATTAGATAAAACACTGAAAGGTTAAATCTATTTTCAAAACTTAAATCCATGTGTCCTATGAACAGATGAACAAAATATACTACTACTGCAGTATCCCATGAACTGAAATTGTCTAACAAACAAGATATTTATGTGTTCTCTAAAATGGTATGGCCATTTTAATGCATATTTCATGTATACAAAAGCAATGATAATAATAATTTGATAGCCAAATATCATTTCCAACATGAAAAAAATAGATCACATGATTAGTTCATCCTGTCCAGTAAATCTCCAGGATACCGGTTCCCATTTCTTCATCTCAGAGGCAGCCGCTATCCTGTGTGATAGCATATATTCCTATGCATGCTATTCTCCACATATCCTTAACTACATTCTGATGAAAACCCTGAAGAGACTGTGGGAAACCCTACTGATAATGATTTATGCAGATATGCTGAATCAGATTATGGCACATTATATAAATATGCAATTAGGTATTATCAGAAATTTTGGGGGTCTTTTTGAGACAGGGTGTCCCTATAGCCCCTGCAACCCGCTATGTAGACCAGGCTGGCTTTGAACTCACAGAGGTCTGCCTCCCTCTGTTTCCTGAGTGCTGGGATTAAAGGTATGAACTACCATGCACTGCTATATTACTAGAATTTCAACAGAGCGTATATAAGTACACAATAAGCAGTTCATCTGCCTAAGTGAGGCCATTGCTTTGATCAGTTGGTATTAAGAGAGTGGCTAGGAGGTAATGGACATGAGACATGGTTATCCAAGGAAGAGCACATCAAGTCATAGCAGTTCAAAAGTCAAAACCTGCACATCATAATTGTGTCTGAGAAATAAGGACCCCAGTGTATCCCAACAGAATAAAAAATGGTGAATTACAGATATGTCGGGGTGATCACACAATTAAGGAAGGATAGAGTCAGGAGAACACTTTAGAAATAATACAAAATGCCCACACAGGAAAATAAAGGGACACATGTCAAGTTTGAGGAATATCTTTATTCTGAATTCAGTATGAGAGTTTTTGCTCATATATTTTCTGATACATTAGATATCTGGCTTAAAAGAAGAAGGGATTATAGGTGATTGAGATTTATTGAGATGTTCTGTATTAAGACATTATTTTTTAAAAAGGATAAAAATAGAAAGGGAAAAAAAATTGGGAATGAAGAGATAGAAGACCAGCTAGAGACTCTTGCCATAAGTGTGAGGGCCTGCTCTCAATTCTCAGGACCCACATGGTGGAGGGAAGGAAGTTGTCCTCTGACTCCACACTCATGATGGCGCGTATGTGCCCATACATATGCGCAGATATACACATCTACAAAATAAATGTAGTGTTTCAAAAGATTAATTTTTTGTTTTATGGGACTATTTGCATATAACATTTTAATTTCAATAAAATCAAAGAATCATTAATTCTTGAAATTTGACTTTTTTTCATCCTTATGGTCCCCAAGAAATCAATATTTCCCAAGGTATGGATATGAGTATTTAAAGTTCAATTTTTTATTTATGGTTTTAATTTTCTTAAGGTTAATTTTCATGTCTGAAGAGAGGTAGGAACTTCAGATTATTTTGCTCATGTATAGAATATTTTCCCCAGCTAGGTATTAAGTATTAGTCAAGCCAATTCTTTCCCAGTGTGCAGCATTATCTTGTCTACTAGGTGTGGAGGCTGTGTACATTTATGATTTATTTTTGACTCATAATCTTATCCAATGGTCTTCAATTATTCTTTTTCTGCAAAGCATAGTATCATTTGATGGGCATTAATATATACAGGAAAAAATCCATTTAAATCTCCCAAATATGTTTTTATTCTTAGCCATTACTATTTCCATGTTAACCATCAAATAAGAGTGTCAGTTTTTAGATTCTAAAGAACTTGTTTAAAAATACAGAGATTAGTGACTTACAAATTCACTTATACATACACAAATGTGTCTGTATCTTTGAATCCATGCTTAAAACTGGAACAACTTAAAGAGATAAAGATTGTCTGATCAAAGTGTGGGTTTAGGAATGTATCATAAGAAAAAATAAAAGAGGAAAGAGATAGTTTGAAACAAAATGCTAAGACTGGTAACACACTTTCATGAGGGAGACAAGGAATGTCCTTCATAAGATAGATAATACACACAGAAAATTGCTGATGGGTCATGGGCTAAAAACATAAAAACAGAGAGACATAAGCTGCCTATGGTTGTGGCACTCTACAGGATAGCTTGGAACATCACAGTGATATGACACAGTATGTTACATGAAAGGTGCAGAACCCATCTTTCTGAGTTTCAATTGCTTCATTCTTTTTTTTTTATCTGCTTCATTCTTAAAACAGATATATTAATGATAAGTATAACCTAAGTTCTATACTATATGTGATAAATACATAATTCTCTAGACACTGGTTAAATGGATTTTATTCTTTTATGATGCATTTTTACAAATAATGAGGTGTGTTGACCTTGGGTAATTGTACTAAGATACATAAACATGCATTTCTTGCTTCCCCTTCCTAGCCCTATACTATAGAACTTAATTTAAGGAAACCATAGTGCAGACTTGATCCCCCTAAGTGCTAGAGACTCAAGCAAGAAGTTCAGGACTAATTTCATGCTGTAGACTCAGAATCCTTCCCTCCCTTCTGAGCACTCTCTTTACATACCTTAATAAAAGCTCAAGAAAAGTTATTCTTCAGAAAAATATATGTATGCTCATAAGATGTCACACTTGAGCAGGATCCTACAGAACTGAGGTTGGCACTGAGGAGCAGACCAGAAACTAGGTTTACTACTTGAAATATTCACATAAAACCCTTCAAAGTCAAATGCTAATTCCATTTTCACCTAGAATGCCTTGGCTGGCCTGGATTACAGTGGGAGTCATTGTCATAACTTCTTGATGTCCACCAATGAAAACCCACTCCTGTTATGTAGTTCACAGGTAACATTACAATTTGTATATTTTAAAGTTGAGGCAAAAAAGATCACCAGATATTTTGGGAATAAATTTGAATGTGGAAAGGCAGAAAGAATAATATTAATGGGAAAAAAAGGAAGGAAAGAAAGATGCAAGGAAGGATGGAAGGAAGGAAGGAAGGAAGGAAGGAAGGAAGGAAGGAAGGAAGGATGCAAGGAAGGACGGAAGGAATGAACAAATGAAGGAAGGACAGAAGGAATGAACAAATGAAGGAAGGACAGAAGGAATGAACAAATGAAGGAAGGATGCAAGGAATGAACAAATGAAGGAAGGATGGAAGGAATGAACAAATGAAGGAAGGAATGAACAAATGAAGGAAGGATGGAAAGAATGAACAAATGAAGGAAGGAAGGAAGGAATGAATGAATGAAGGAAGGATGGAAGGAATGAACAAATGAAGGAAGGATGGAAGGAATGAACAAACAGGAAGGAAGGAAGGAAAGAAGGAAGGAAGGAAAGAAGGGGTAAGAGAAACAAGGAAGGAAGGAAAGAGGGTGATAGCGAAGTGATTCTGTAAAAATCTTATGTTCAGGAGTAAAGGAATATCTAACACACACAAACACACACTAAGAATGAAAAGCTACAGTATAACATTCAGAAGAAAAAAACTTTTTTTTTTTTTTTTGGTCTTTTCGAGACAGGGTAGAAGAAAAAAACTTTTAAAAAAGGACCTTTTATGTAATAAAAGAAAACCATCTGTAAGAGTTACAACAGAAATTCAGATTCTCGTGTAATTATGAAAAGAAGTGAGGGGGCTGGAGACATGGCTCAGTAGTTAAGAGAGCTGACTGCTCTTGCAGAGGACACAGGTTTGATCCCCAGCACCCGCATAGCGGCTAAGAACCGTCTTTAACTCCAGTTCCAGGGGAATCCAATGCCCTCTTCTGACCTCTGAGCATTCCATGACACGGGTGCACAAACCTATATGCAGACAGTGCATTCATACACATACAAGAATAAATAAAATTTTAAAATTAAAGAAAAGGAGTATACAACCAATCAAAGAATAAATTCTAGATTCAGTGAATGCCAGCACTCAGGTTTGTGATGTCGCCCTGATTCTATAACTACTTCTGCACAGGCCCTTACCTAACTCTAACCGTGGGTGAGCGCTACTCTGCCAATCATCTGTGAATGGGAGCCAAAGGGGGCTAGCTACACACCTTGCTGCTCTGTCTCTTCTCGCTGTCTGGTATATTTGGCACAGTTATCTGCAAAACTTACCTAGCTCTCATTACTCTGAGACACAAAAAGAACCCAGTCCCTCCACCTGACTCACAGGCCTGCAGAGAGAAGCAAGCCATATATGTAACCAAACCAAATAAAGAGTGGAAATAAAATTTAAAAAGCACACAACTGCTAACGTGACTACAAACTGAAAGATCAACACAAGCCATAAAATGATCATGGAAAAAGAAAGGAAGAACTCTACAGTTTAAAAGAAGCAACATAGCCAAGTGTGGTGCTGCACACCCTTAATCCTAGCACTTGAGAGGCAGAGGCAGGAGGATATTTGTGAGTTCAAGGCCAGCCTGGTCTACAGAGCGAGTTCTAGGACAGCTGGGGCTACAGGGAGACCCTGTCTCAAAAAAAAAAAAAAAAAAAAAAAAAAAAAAGAAAGCAACATTAGTAAACACAGTATGAATAAATGTATAAGTACATTTTACGCAACTCCTGGATTAAATAACAAAATGGTTAAGACATTGCACCTTCTCAGCTAGTAATATAGTATTAGTGGCACAGTTTACATACAAAGAACAGTAGTCAAAATCATTAGGAAATAAAGCTACTAGCTGTTTCCTGCTATAAGAGAGTAAAACACTAGGGAAACTTCTTCCCCATAGAGCTCTGTGTCCATGTAATCTGTAGTCAATGATTGGGGTGAAGTAAAGGCAGGCATGCAGGGAAGTAAATTTTAAGAATTCCAGGCACTGGTTTTCACAGAAGTTCTAGAGATGAGGTCTAACTCTTGAAAAACTAAAGCATGGTTACATAAAAAGTCTCCTGGAAAAGCTGAAATAAAAAATCGTCGACCCTGATTTTGCCAAAAATTTTCCTGGATATGGGATAGGAGACTAGTATGTTGTATCGTAAATATCATCATGGCGCCTTTTAACACTTGAGCCTGGTTCTATGTAAACTGTCTTAAAGAATAAGCTATGTAAAAATTTAAATAGAGATTAAAGCAGAAGAAGGCAAAGAAGATAATTGGCAGGTACTAAGCTTGGCTAACTGATTCCTAATTCAAACCTCTGGACTCAAGCATGAGCATCCCTGTTCTACAAATACAAACTGAAAACAGTTTAAAAAACTGGGTAATATTTTCTTTATAATAATATAATTGTTTGAAATAAATTGTTCCTATAACAAGATGAATCAAGTTTCATCTGCATTAAAGTATATATTAGTATCGAAGCGGCTCTGGGTCTGGGTTGGGAGCCATAGTGAGGTCGTGTGTTGGGGACTCAGGTCTGGCCAGACAGGATGTTCTTCACAGGAAATAATGATCACTTTTTGACTATTCATAAGAAGAAGAGTTGGAAGCCAATGTTCATTTATTACCGTTCACATGACATTGAGAAGAGCCTGGATACAGCTCCACAAAGGACATATTAACATCTCTATCCTTCCCCTTCTGAATTTCAAATAAGCAACAGCCTCCAAATTGTAAATTCAGCATTTCCTAGACCTGCCTATGACTCATCTCTTAATCTGTTGGCTACATCCGGTCAAGATATTGAAGTAGAAAATCTTCCAATCCCAGCAGCAAATGCAATTGTGGTGGGGCTGGAGAGATGGCCTCGAGGTTAAGAGAGCCAACTGCTCTTGCAGAGGACCCAGGTTCAATTCCCAGCACCCACATGGCTGCTGAGAACCATCTTTAATTCAGGTTCCAGGGGAATCTGACACCCTCTTCTGACCTCCATGTCATTGCATGACATGGGTGCACAAACCTACATGCAGACAGTACACTCATACAAATAAATAAATAAATAGATAAATAAATAAATAATAAATAAAATTAAAAAATATTTTAGTTGGACATGGTGGCACACGCCTTTAAATCCCAGCACTCAGGAGGCAGAGGCAGGCGGACCTCTGTGAATTCAAGGCTAGCCTGGACTCCATAGTGAATTCCAGGACAGCTGCAGCTACAGGGAGACTCTGTCTCAAAAAAGACCAAAAATAATTTTATCTTTGTTTACCTTTTTATGTGCATGAGTGTATTGCCTGCACACAGGTAAGTGCATCCATGCCATGCAGTATCCACTGAGGTAAGAGGATGACATCAAATCCCTTGGAACTGAAGTCGTGGATAATTGTTAGCCACCATGTGGGTGCTACAGACCAAACCTGGGTCATCTACAAAAGCAGACAGTGCTCTTAACCACCTTTTCTGTGTCTATTGATATGAACAATTGATTTCTGCCCTTGATCTGTGTATCTGTATTTCTGGAATAAGTTCAATTTGATCATGGTGAATGACTTTTTTGATATATTCTTGAATTTGGTTTTAAGTATTTTTTTGGAAATTTTGTGTTTTAGTTCATCAGAGAAATTATAATTTCTTTTTTGCTATGTCTTTATCTGCTTTATTGGCAAATAAAAACAGAACCATTCTTGTAAAAAAAAGTATATATTAGTATCTTGAAATATCCTGGGAAGATTTATATTATAGGGCCCATACCTACAAAATATACATAATCTATAATGTGTAATTCCTTATTTGTTAAAGTGAGTCTCACAAATATTTACTACAGCAAATAAAAGTAAAAGGAAATATATTTGGTTGTTACTTTGATACTAAAAATATTTAGAATTTTGGGCTACACAAAGTATTAAGCATGGAATATCTTGTTAACCACTGCAGACAAGTGAAATATGGATGGGCAATGACTCTGGAAATCTTGTGTTCAGTTAGATTATTTGAGGCCATGATGGACTTTAAAGAATTGGGAAAGTATATTTCTTCTTTAAGAAAATACATGGACTCATCATTGTGTACAGAGGAAATTAAACCAGGATGGAAACCAGCCAATCCCATAGCAAAGGGGCATGAATGGATATAGTCAGTTTCTCTACAAAGCTTGTTGTAGAATCCACAGTGGTGAGTAGACAAGAAACGTCATCTCATAATTCCTAAATATAAATATCTTAATCATTCCAATCAAATGCATACTGATACAACTGATATCACAATTACAATCACATATGCACCACACTGATAGATCCAGGGTGACAATTTAAATGAACAATCCATTAAATTGATAGAAACAAATTATACATATTTTCAAAAAAATCCAACAGAAAAAATATCATTAATCCTCATTTTTATTGAAAAACTGCATTTTAAAATCTAATATTTAGCTGGCTCATTCATTCATTCCCTCATTTTTTCTAACAAGTTATTATTGCATTTTACCACAAGAATTAGTGTTCTCTTTTCTATTTTATGCAATGTAAGCAACAGTAGAACAAATTGTAATATTCAAAGGCCAGTAAAAAAGCAGTGGAGTTTGTCACAATAAATCAGAGGAGACATGTACAAAGAAAATAAAAGCCACAGACTTCTTGAATTTAGTGACTGGTTATATGTGTTGCAGTTATTATAAAGTCTGTCTTGTCTAAAATGAGGGGTAAATATATGCTGGTTAGGAAGATGTATGCAATCTGTAAAGAAATAAAAGTGAGATTAACTGGAAGCCTAGACAAAGAATGACAGAAAGCTTCACTAAAGTACCCAGTGTGTGACAGGTGATGAACTTATATGGATAGTCAAGAACCTCAGAAATTTCTAGGGATTGTCAGTGTATATTTTAAGTGCTTATTTAGTAGCAATATTTTATATGGTGATTTTAGGGTTCTTTATGAGAAAAGGTGATCCCAACAATCCTTGGTTCATAAATTTACTTTTCTCATCAAGCCATGGACTAACTCAAGAAATTACTTTAGTCAGAATGTTTTTTTTTTTTCTGTGATCTACTTCTTTTATGACTTTCCAGTCTATTAATGGGGATACCATTGCTAGGTAATCCTAGTTTGCTCATAAGTGGACATTGTACATGTTCCTGTGGACATGTGAACAAAAGAGTCACATGGCCCAGTGCTGGCTTTGCACACCCTTCCCCTGACTTTAACCTTTCTAGGATGTAGACGAGCAAACATCAGATAATGACATGGGTGATTCTTTGACATGCAGTTTGGACACCAGATCTGATTGACGAAGCTGTTCTTCTACAAGAGTGACACCTGAGATGAATTGAGAGGACAGTTCAGCTCCACACAGTTATAAAATGTAATCATTCCCAGGCTCATTTATACATGGAAAAGGTCAACCATAGTCTTGAGTAATCTGAAGGAATTAAAAGAAAATAACTGACAATGAAGTGAGACTCTGTCAGTTTGAATAACAGATTACATATTTTCTCAGAGATAGTTTAAGACAAAAAGTGGAGCCAAGTTAGAAATAGCCTGCAGGCAGCTGGTAGGAATGACAGCCACAGCGGAGTATGCTGCTGCCATACTCACCAGCTCTTTCCCTACACAGTGAGGACCCACAGCAAAGCACAGCAGATACTCTGCAGCTATTTTCTTCACAGCTCAGTTACTCAAATTTACTGGAATTTTCAGCAATTTATTTTTCCTGTGCAGAAGATCTTGAAATTGTCAGCTAAGAGGAACATGTTCTCTGTGTGAAGGATTTTCAAGCTCAGGTGCTCTTGGCTGTTGACATTTTATCTTCTGTGAGTTTTTATCAATAATATTGGCATTAAAAAGAGACTGGCTCCCACTAACTAGTCAGTCAGTGTTACATTTCCCTAGTAACCTGGTATACAACTGGTCCAGGAGTTCAGTTGGTTATCAATAAAAGTCAGTGAAAAATACATTCTGAACAAATAGGTAGATGGAAGAATGTGTGTGTGTGTGTGTGTGTGTGTGTGTAAGTCAATCAAGCATTTTGTCAATAGAGTAAATTCCCAAGAAGAGCAGTTTTAAGTGGAGTAAGATCTATGTTGGTTCATGGTTTCAGAAGTTTGTATCCATCGCCAGCTAGTACCAGTACATTCAGTTCTGTGATTTGTGAATATCATAGTGGGGGGATAAAAGGAATAACTCATGGTAGGGCACAGGAACAGAAACATGCAGGACATGAAGCAGGTAGGCCATTCACACTCAAAGGCGAAACCCCAGTGAACTACTTCATTCAAAAAAGACCCACCTATTCACAGCCCCTTTAGTATGGGCTAATTAAATGATTAGCCCATTAATGAATTTCATACTTTCATTTTATAATCACCAGTCAATACAGCCACCAACTGAGACAAATCTCTCATCATATGAGCCTTTGGACTCAGGTCATACCTAAGCAATAGTATTATCAGATCTCAAGTAAGTTAACAGAAGAGATGTACAGCATTTACACAAAGCCAAAGATGTTTCACAGAAGTTAGTTTCAGGGAAGGGTGGTCAGTTCTTAGAAATTGGCACAGCTTGTTCTAAAATGTATGTTCTCCAAACATAGGCTGTATGTGTTCTTTTATTGTGGCACCCTGTCTTGGCCTAAATGTTGTTGGACAAACTTGCCTACAATGAAAAAGTACATAAAAATCTGAACAATGTGATAAAATTGTCTTGTTCACGCAGGAATTGTGTGCAGTATAAGAAATATCTGAAACTAAATATAAATATTATTGTCCAAAATAATTGTGAATAAGAAAACATATTCAATTTCCAGCTCTGATTCTGAATTTACATAGTATGTAAATAAATATTCAAGAAAAACATATATACAAAACTATATATCGGGGCTGGAGAGATGGCCTAGCGGTTAAGAGCGCCGACCGCTCTTACAGAGGACCCGGGTTCGATCCCCAGCACCCACATGGCGGCCGAGAACCGTCTGAAACTCCAATTCCAGGAGAACTCCAGTTCCAGGGGAATCCGAGACCGTCTTCTGACCTCCGCGGCATTGCATGACACGGGTGCACAAACTTGCATGCAGACAGTACATTCATACACATACAGAAATAAATAAAATTAATAAAAAAAAATTAAAAAAAAAACTGTATATCAATCTGCCTGTCCATCCATCCATCTATCCACCTATTTATTGATCATCTATCTAAGTATCATCATCATCATCATCATCATCATCATCTAGATCTCTGTCTATGTCTATCTACCTATCTATCTATCCATCCATCTATCTATCCTCTATCATTATCATCACCATCATCTGGGTATCTAGCTAAATATCTATGTATCATCATTATCTGGGTATCTATCTATCTATCATAATCATCTATCATATCTATCTCTTTATCATCTATCAATCATCTATTATCATCTATTTGTCTATCATGATCCTTATCTGGGTCTCTCCCCTCCACTGTCTGCATCTTCCTGTCTTCCATCACTGCATCTAATGATCTTTCTATATCTTCACTTTTCCTTCTGATTATACTACTGTACCATTGTAACTTTCTAGGCATCTCACACTGAAGTTACTTGTTTAAACTTATATTTCTTGTAAAAATCTATAAAAGATATCAACATTATTGCTACATATTTCTTAGCCCCATAAGAAAGAGTCCATGTAGCCTGTCCCCCATTCCTGCTAAATTTTACATTTGCCTGAACAACACTGTAATGTAAACAGATACATTTAAGAATGCCCTTGAAAGAAAGGACATTTTGTAAGTGGATTGTCTGGTATCCTCAGTTCAACTTGTATGAGTGCCACTAAAAAGGAGATTTTATTATAAACCATCACTGTGCTAGTTTGTATCTTAAGTAAAATTTATTGTCCAGAGGTTTGTGTAACTTGTCCTACTGACTCATGTCCAGAACTAACTGCAGAAAGCTTTGGCAGTAACAGGATCCCATGAGCAGATGCAGACTAAGGACTGACCTAGGAAGATGTGATTTACTTCCAGCTCTGTTCCACTCTTGTCAGTCTAGCTTCCAGCATCCTTTGCTAGTGTGTTACAGAGCCCACCAGTGCAATAGCAAACAATTCACTTTAATGTACAGAAAATAGTTGAAATGTATTTGTTTACCAAAACATTTTATTCATTTGTAGAATAAGACATGAATTATGCAAAATTATATTAAAGAATTAATACTTATGGTTTTCTTATTTAACTTATTAATTTAGCTTTAAATTAAATAAGAATAAAACCTTAGAAATACAGAGAATTTCCCACTGACAAATTTAATAGCATCATTCTAGCCACAAAGATCTAATATTTGTGTGTCATACCTGAGGTAATATTGGAATGCCTAAAAACTAAGAGACCATGGGGATGCCAGATGTCACACCATCAATCTTCACTGCCAAAATCATACTTTCAAAGAGCATGCATTATTTAATGTTAAGTGCACAGTAAGGCTAACCAATGGTGCAGGGAGATGGTTCAGTGAGTACGAGTCTTTGCCCTGCAAGCATGCAAACCTGAATTTGAATTCTTATTACCCACTTAAAAAGTTGGGCAGGCTGTGTATGCCAGTAACCACAATACTGAGGGCCAGAGACAATTAGATTCCAAGAGCTGCCAAAGCCACCCAGGTTCTGATTATGCAGAAGCCTGGCTCAGGAGAGAACAACATTTTGAGGCTATAAAGAGGACCCAGAAGACAGCACATGCCCTACACTGCTCCTATGTGCATGCACATCCACATACCCCATACAGACACACACACAGACACACACACACACAGACACACAGACACACACACACACACACACACACACACACACAAATACAAACACAAATACAAACACACATGCTCCATCCCACACAATGATAATGAGAAGAACAGGAGGAGGAGGAAGAAGAGGAGGAAGAGATTTAACTAGGAGAGGCCTTGGACATAGAACACTACAAATCTTTAACTCAGGTTCAGTGACCAATGGGAAAATACTCCATAAAACCACTGTATATATGTTAAGCTTAGTTTGATTAAACATTTTTACACAAATACAATCATGTCGAATGTCTCAACCTTCATCCAGTTGACAACAAAATATAAGACTCCATTTTCTAGGTAGATTTGAGAGTTGGGCAAACTATTGACTCTGAGCTGAGCACTCAGGGTGCCTTCTGCAAGCCTCTCCAGTCTCAGGAATACACGACGTGAATGAAGACAGAGCCTTTGGTCAGCAGATGGGGGAATCAGATGCCTCCTCACGATTCTAATATTTCCTTATTCGAAACATAGGCAATACTGTCCTTTGCTGCCATAATCTGGCAAATCAACTGAACAAGGGAAAAAGTGCTCTCGCCCAAAAGGGCACCCGAAAAGAGGCCGTGGAAGAGGAAGCTCCCTTCCCTAAAGTACTACCCCCAAAGCTGATTTTTGGTTAACATTCAGCCTTTGTGAGTTATCTCGGTCATTCCCTTTTTTTTTTTTTTCTCAGTTTCTGCTTCAGACTTTTCATAGACTGATTCACAACTTGCTTCCTGTCTGTGTTAGGTGTGAGGTGGGGGCAGGATTTTATGTTTGAATCTCAGGCTTATTTCTTTGAATACGAACAGAACTTCTCAAGACAGTCATGCTAGACCAACCTAGAACAGATGTCTCTAGCCACAGTGTGAGGCAAATAACCTTTTGAGCCCACTTCCAAGTCAACTTCAAGCACTGATTTCTATCTCCTGAGGAATGTGTTATTTACTACCCCCATATTAAAAGGTGACCCTCTGTGTCTAGGTACTGAGACTGCACCAAAGGTGCCAAACTGGGGGCATGAATGGCTTCTCTCCCTCCATAATAGAATTAAATCCTTTATCACATTAATAAGAAAAGAAGTTGATTGCACTATTAGCGATATCTTTATTACTTTCTTTCTTTTTTCTACATGCATACACCAATTACTGTGACGTCATGGAAAAGAAAGTTCTGTCTCCTCTATAAGAATGAAAAAGAAGAAATATGCTCTGGACAAGAATTTAACATTAAGAGGCATTAAGGCAATACATGAAAATATGGCTCTTACAATATTGAAAATAACTAACAATTATCTAATCAATTAAAGGTCTGCTTCACAAGATAGAGCCCATACCTGACATGGATATCAGGCATAGGTACCTGTGACCACAGCCAGAGGTGAGAACCTAATACCATTACTCTGGCGATAGATACAGTGTTAAACTGATCCTTAATGACTTATTGTGTGGCAAACAGATGAATTTATTCTCTTTCAAACTCCTTCCTTCATGTGGCAGTAGATGGCAAACAGAAGAACCACACCTAGCCAAAGTTCAGAGAATAAGAGAGAGGCTGCAGACTGCTCATCTATGAACAGGACACCTGCATCAAACTTGGCCTCCTCAGGCTCAGAGTTCATTGAGGAAAGGAGGTAGAAAGATTCTGAGAGCCACGGTTTGTGGATGATGACAAGGAAATGGAATTTTCCAAGCAGCTGGTCAGTAACTAATATGAACTCACAGCAATGGGGAGAGAATATATAAGTCCCATGTAGGCTCAAGCCAAATTCCCAGCTTAGACCTGGGGAGGTAGGAAAGCCGCTCCAACTCCACCTGAGGAATAGTGTAATATAATATAATATATATATATATATATATATTTTTTCTATATATATATATTACTATAATAATATTATATACATAAGGTATCCACACTTATACATGCAGACACATATAAATTTCTATCCCATGTTTAATAAAGTACTTTCAAAGTATCTAGATTGTCTGGAGCCTCATTAATGTTACCTGTGGCACGGTATCTTATAGAAAATTATGAATGTTCCTGAATGAGAAAATCTCAGTTCAAATTCAGAACACTGTTTTCAATCTCTAGTTTTATAACTAAGTACTAACCCCTTGCTTTTAATTACTTCTCATAAGATGGCAATAACAACTCTATCAAGTATAACTGAAGTCAGCACAAATGCATGTATTTATTGTGACATACATCACCAGTCTGGATTGTAAATCATGACTGAGAGCTCAGTAACTACAATGTGAAACATCAGTGGAAATTGAAATATCCTGTGTCCACACTGTCTTCTCAAGTTCATCCTGAGCTTCCTTTTACATAAAGTAAGTTCTAGCATTCCAAACTTAATATGATTTCAGACAATGGTCTGAAGATTTCATTAGAGTTTATCTCCTGTAGAACATAGAGCATAGTATGATGTTTGATAAACATTGTCAGAATAGTTATGTAATGTTAGAAATTTTAATATTGTATTCTTCCTTCACTGCTATGAGATGAATCGACTTAAAGGAAAGTTCAATGATTTTGCTTAATTTCTATTAGGTATGTATATGTAAGTAAAGTATTCTCAAACTGACTGACCATATAAATTAGTAAACCCTTTGAAGGGAAGTAAGACTCCTCTATAAAAATATTTATAACCTATCCACTCTAAATTAATCTTTGGATATACTCATGAGTAAATAATTCCACATGACAGACTGTAATTTCCCACAGTCTGTGATGTTCTTAGAAAATGTACCCTGCTGCATGTGGATTAATAAGCAAGGAGTCACCAGCCTCCAGCAGTCTTATACCCTGCATTTACATACTTGGAAGTGAAACCTCCCTCCACACAGAAGCAAAACCAAAATCTGTCTTGAAACAACAAACAGTGAAGCACCAGTCTGTCCACTGTGTCATCCAATGGCAAGCTGCCAAGTTGTCACTTCATGCCAAGTATAACAGATGCCTGCTTAGAGCCAACAAGGAGATTGTCCTGCTTTGCCAGTCATGCATCACCCTTTGCTCAAATAAACTCTGATAATTTGTCTGAAGGTTTCCCTTTAAGAACAATAAAGTGGGACTGCCAAGATGATTCAGTGTTTCAAGGTGCTGCCTCTAAAGCTGAAGAGCTGGTTGGCTCCCAGGAACCCATGGCATGGAAGTCCTGGAAGGAGCACAGAGACTCCTGCAAGTTGTCTTCTGACTGCCACATGCACATTGTGGAAATGTACCCACACAAATATACACACACAGTTAATAAATAAATGTAATAAAATTGATTAAATAAATAAAAAATAATAAGAAACACTGCGTGGCATTTAGAAATATTCTTTCTCTTGAGTAAAATATTAATGACTTAGGTATATAAATGGTTATTAATTACATATGCATTTTTTCAAAGTTTTAAAAAAATTATGTGAGGTTGCTGTTGTGCCTGAAGCTAGAGTCAGAAGTGGTTGTCATCAGCAGTTTGTGGGTGCAGGGTACAGGTCCTCTGCAAAACCATGCATGCTCTTAACCACTGAGGCACTTCTCCAAGCCTTGCATTTGCATCTTTAAATAAGGCAAACACAAAATAATTGTTATCTACAGAAAGCAAGCTAGATAGTTTACAGTACGAATTAAACTCTGCAGTTGTTCAGGTTGTAAATGTAATTAAAGTCTCTCAGTTCTGTTTTAATTTTTGATAATCAAGAAAAGGTTATATGCTATAATCATTTACATCATTTATTGTGTTTGGTTTAAAGTTTTACAATGGGGCTAGAGAAATGGCTCAGGGGTTTAGATCACTCACTGCTCTTGCAGAGGACCCAGGTTTCATTCCTGGCATCTACCAGCTATTCACAACTGCCTGTAACTCTAGCTGCAGTGGACCTAAGGACTCTGGTCTATGTAGGCACCTGTATAGTGCACACACACACACACACACACACACACACACAATTAAAAATAATATTTTTTATAAATTTTGCAAACAACCCAACGCTAAGGGTTTCCTACCTTATGTTTATCATGTGTTTCTATAAATATGCACTAGAGCAATCAAGGACCCAGTTCATCTAGGAAAAATGACTCCTGTGTACAGCAGCCCCCATATTGGCAGAAACTATTCTAAGATACTCTGTGGTTAATTAAACAGGTGACACCAAGCCCTGACTGATATGCTTTCTCCTATACAGATATATGATAAACCTTAATAAGTGCTGAGTTATAATTAGTCATAAAATAATTATAAGAAGAAAATATAATGGAAAATAAATTAAAATGTAATGAATTGTTTATTTCTGCAATTGCAGAAATTAATAATTTTGCAATACTGTCCACTATAGAAATTAAAACCAAAGACAATGAAGGACTAGAAAATTTTAAATCCCTAAGTCAATCTTACAATATTTTCAAACTACATTTTAGAAGAAAAAATTACTTCATATTTTCATTGAAAAAGTCTGAATCATGAATGATTAGATGTTGTTAGGTGTACTCAATGCGGACTGTAAAAGTCTGGGTTAATTTGGACTACCTTTGCTTTAATTCTTCGTTTCCATGGGAAAACCCAAAAGCAGTGAAGATGATGTTGTCAAGTCTGGTGCTGTTAGCAGTTCTTCTTGTGAAAGGCCCAAGTAATGGCTGCTAATTAGTAAGTAAGGTTTTATCATTCTTGCTGGGCAGGATAACAGAAAGAATGCTAATTTTCTTGAATGAAATTACAAATTGATCATGTCACTCTGCTTTACAGTATGTATCCCTGGTAAATACAGACAGAGACAGACTGACAGGTGTCAGGTGTTCACACACAAAAATGCGGGTAACTTGTCTTTTTTTGAAATAGGGTCTCCCTGCAGCCCCAGCCTACCTGGACCGTGCTGTGTAGACCAGGCTAGCTTCCATCTCATGGAGCTCTGCCTGGGCCTCCTGAGTACTGCCAAATTTTGTGACCAAATTTAAAAATTATGCCATCATAGTATGTGATAGCAAAAGGCCTCATAATTTGAACCTATTATGATAAATTTAGGGAGGAAGTGACAGAGACACACTTTATTTTTATTTTTTTATTGTGATTAAACTTTTTCCATACATCATACATCATTTCTCAATCCAATGTAGAGTCATTTCCCTTTCTATGCCCCCCACCCCACCAGAGTTCCTGGACTCTGCCATGCATGTTTTACATCTTTTTCTGAGTCTTTCCAGAGGGCATTTTTTTCTCTTTTTTTCAAAGTAAAGGCTTATTGTTTTGGGGAGAACTTCACTGTTTCAGTCTTTTTTTCCCCAGTTCTTTTGTTGTTGTTGTTCTCTTCAACTTGAATTTTAATATATATATATGATCAAATTTATATATTATATTATATATATATATACTATATGCATATAATATGTATATGTCACTTGAATTGAAGATTTTCTTTTTATTCTTGTTCTTTTTTTCTTTTTTTTTGCTAAAAGAGCTTAATTTACTTAAGGAAGTGTTTGAAGGTTCCTCCTTGGAAAGCCCAAACAACCCATTCAACCTTGTGCTTATGCCTCCACACTGGGGTCCTTCTTTCCCATGGTCACCAAATGAGGTGCAGTAAACAACATCCTGTCTTGATCCTGTCACTGCCCCACCACGATACAGCCTGGGTGTCCAAAATGGCAGTTAACTCTGAAGAGGCTGAAATTCCTTTAGTTGCTCAGTCCACAAGCTGGATTCTCAGTAGTCCCATTGGCATTGAAGGTTTGGGGGATTCTTGAGAGACATGAGTCTTCAGTCCATATTGCAGGGTTTAAAGCTGTGTCTCATGTCTTTGAAGATGGCAAAAGCAGTGCAGCCAAGAGTAGATGTCACTTTCAGTAGAATTGAAGACAGGCAAAACAACAGTCGTGCTCTCTCTTTTTTTCTTTCTGTCTTTTTACTAAGTCTCAGTTTTATATCTGAAGCACAATTTCTCAGGGCTTACTGATTATTTGTTTCTAGTTTTACTTTCCTTTTGGATGCTTAAGGCCACACAGTTAGCCCAGATAATCAAGTTTTTGTTTTCTTTTTTTTTTTAATTTAATTTTTATTGATGGTTTGTGCATTTTGTACCATCATTTTCCATCTCAGATCAGGCATTTTCCCTTTCCCTTCCCCCCCCCCCCACCCCATCCTAGATCATGTATCTGCCATAACTGTCCTGCATCTTTCAGGTTTTTTTTTTTTAAGCTATAAGTGTATAATCCATGAGTATAAGCATCCTTCATGCAAAACCAATCTACAGATGTTTGTGCCCAAACCCCCACAGTCCCACTATTCAGTGGGGGGGTGGGTGCAGGTTGTTTTTTCAATCAAGTTGATCACATAAGAGTCCAGTCTACATCCGCTTGTAGTTTCACCGTTCACCCCACCTACCATCAACTATTAGTGATGTTAAATACCTAGATATCTAATTGCTTGTGCTTCATTAGTAGAGATCGAAAGGTTACTCCTGAACAAACTGTCCAGCCCATGAAAGGAAACAGCCAGAATTCACCAGAATCCAAGTCAACACTCCAGAGAGAGAGGACAGTTTTACTTCTATCCACCTTAGCCCCTTTTCTAAGCCTAGGGAACAATCTGCGGAAGGAGGGGGCATGGTAGAATGTAAAGGTTTTTGTTTTCTTAAGGTCAGTTGAGGATCTGGTCCTCAGAGGTCACTTGTTTTTTATTGGGGGGGGGGGAGCCCCTGGCACCTTTTGGCTTTTCATTTACCAGTTCCATCCACTCAAGGAAAAAATCAGATCATGCTAGACCAGGCTTCCCTTTTTGAAGCATGAGCAGACTTCCCTCTTTATAGACTGGAGACTGGCTGAAGTCCCATTAATGGGTCTCCAAGGCTTCCCTACACAGGAAGATTGGCACCCACATTTGCAGGACATTTCAAGAGATACCCCCATGAATAGTCCCCTGAGACTTAGTTGACCTTTGAGGGCAAGGAACAAAATTATCCCTTAAGTTCCTCGGCGCACTTTAATAAAACAAAGGCAAACCTCAAAATATTAGAGAAATCTGAGGACATTAGCTTGGTTTACTTCTCTTAACTTCCACATTAAGCCTAAACTGTGAGCTACCTTACTCTAACAAAGTTTGCTGGGGTTTTCTGCACAAGACCCACACAAGATCAAGCCAGTCAGCTTGAGTGGAAAGAGATTCATGAGTCCCACCCCCCCTAACTGAGAGGCTATCAACCTTAATTGCTTCTTGGGAGAGAGTGAGTCAGTTTTTTTTAATGCTTTGGCTCCTCTAATATTTTTATTATATTAGTAATTAATTAATCAATTAGTACCAGCAGAAAATAATTAAAATCCAACAATGTTTGAATTAATTTGTACTCACCTACATTAATATTCAATTAAATATAAATATGAACAACATGTGTTAACTTCTGTGCGTGCTGGAGAATACACTCCTTATGATGAGTTCTACGAACGTCACCAGGTGGCAGAGCTCTTACTCTCACTTCATGAAGCAGATAAGACAGAAAAGAAAGCTGGGAAAGCTCAGGGTACATGGGAAGTGAAGATAGCCCTTCACCCCCCGGAACTGCTTTTGTATTTGGCTCAAGAAGTCAGACTCAACTCACAGTATCAAAACTGCAATAAACACTGCAGAGAGAAAAGGAATTCCTTTTCTGAGAGCATCTCACTAAACAGTATCATGATAGCTCAAGAACATGAATAAAGACAAATGCATTGGGATTAACATCATCAAACTTCATCCATCACCCATAAGTCTTAACATATAGTATAAACCACCTTATAGTTTCATTAACAAAAGGAAATTTCAAAAAGTAAGCAATCATTTTAAACTTAGATTTAAAGCTTAACATTTAATTTTTGCTTTATCTTCGAACATGGTTGTAAACTACAACCTTCAACATTCTGTAACTTTAAAATTAATAGAATCAGTCTAGGAAGATGGCTTGGTGGATAAAGCTACTTCTATGCAAGCATTCTGATCTGAGGCCAAATCCATTTTAAGAGCAAGGTGTGGTGTGCAATCCTGTAATCCCAGGGTTATGCAGTGGAGAAAGAGCATTTCTGGGGCTTCTTGACTGCCAACCTAGATGTAGGTGTGTAGGTGTAGGAAGAGACTGCCTCAAAGGAATAAGTCAACACACTGTATGAAATTCTCAAATTGGGCTGGAGACGTGGCTTAGCGGTTAAGAGCACCGACTACTCTTGCAGGGGACCCAGGTTCGATCCCCAGCAACCACATGGCGGTCGAGAACCGTCTGAAACTCCAATTCCAGGAGAACTCCAGTTCCAGGGGAATCCGACACCCTCTTCTGATCTCCGCGGCATTGCACGACACGGGTGCACAAACTTGCATGCAGACAGTACATTCATACACATACAGAAATAAATTTTAAAAATTAAAAAAAGAAATTCTCAAATAATTAATTATCTTAAATAATCTTTTCTTCTACCAACTCTCCTTGAAATATCTTTCCACATCATAGATCAGATCTCAGCCACCCAAGTGGAAGACACCATAGAAAAGGATGAGTGTTGGGGTGTGCCCACTCAATGATGTCTAGCAAGCCCACTTCTAATTCTTTTACAAAACACACAGGAGTCTAAGTCAAACATGAATTTCTAAACTCAAGGCACTGCAGCACAGCATCACCTATGATCTGGCTTACAGCATCGACCATGCCCAATTTAGGGAACAATACGGTATTTAGTGAGAGGAAGAGCTTCCCTCAAAAATGTTGTTTCTTGTCTTAGACCTGCTCAGTCTCTCAGTCCTGCACACGCTGTAGAATGCAGCCCCCCCAAGCACTCGCTATTAATGCATCTCTCCATTCCCACCAGAGAAGCTTCGACATGCAGCAGATGGCGATTAATGCAGGGATTCGCAACTGGCAACATACAGAGCACATGAGACTTCACAGTGTTTATCACTGAACAGGACGCCTGCATCAACCCTCTGTCTCCAAAGGCCCAGCAATCATTGTACTAGAGAGGGAAAAAGAGTGGAAGAGCCTGAGGCGATGGATGACCCAAGAAAGAGCTTTCCAGACGGCAGAGCAATGGCTCATGTGAACTAACAGCAATGGCGACAGCATGAACTAGATTTATGCAAACTAAAACAAGACAGAAAATGAACAAATAAGTTGAGAGGTGGGTAGGAGGCCCAGTCCTAGCAGAGGAACTACTGGAAACTGGTGGCTGCTGAAGAGGGAGTTAGTATTCTTTAAGGGTGTGGTAGGGTCCACCAGGCTGGATGGACCCATAGTGAAGATTATTTGGGGACACATATTTGACTAGATAGGCCTTAATATATATTAATATACACATACGAATATTGACATATATGATCAGAGTACAGAAATTCAGTTTTGCAGTATTCAGGGAGTCCCACTGGGGAAAGGGAACTTAACATGATTAAAATATATTGTATGAAATTCTCAAAATTTCAATAAAGGATGAAAAATAATTTCTTTCACATACATGACAATTTCCTAGAGGAGACCTATTTCTGAAATACATGTCATTATAACTTCACCTCTGTATCCTGATTCATATCAGTAGCATTACTGAGACTAAATCAATCTGGAGAGGTAACTTGTTTGGCAGAGTTCTTACCTCACACACACAAAGTCCTGAGTTCCATCCTCTGCTCCATGCAAACGGAGAACAGCACTGCAATAATGTGTGTCGTCATAAATCAAGCAGTGTTTTGCAACATTTACATTTACATTTACACGTAGGTTCACACCTGTTTGTCACTTGTTCAAAGCAGTCCAAAACATCATCAATCAATCAGTAATCTGCTGACTCAGCTCTACACACTTGCAAGTTTGATTGTATTCATCAACACTTAACATTACAATTCCTCTACTTAAGGGGACCTTTGGGATGACAGTAAATTCCATTTCTTCCTTGAGTCTGTCTATATGAATCAGTTATGATGAATAAAAAAAAACATATTGCCTACCTGGGCAATTCATTCAATCTAATTAATTTTTAAACAGTTCTTAGGCAACACCTGATTCTGAGATAAAACAGCCTTTTTTGAATCACGTTGAAGGATCCTTCCTCAGAACTGTTAAAATTTCTCTAAATCAAAATCTTGCACACAAATTTTAACAATACACATATATCAATTTGTTAAAATGGGTTAACACATAATTCCATAGATATTGTTCCCCATGAAAGATAAACTGAACTTGGAACTTTCACCTCTCCAGACTAGCTACTCTTGGAAGGGTTTTATGCTTCTAGGGTACATCCCATCCTCTGCTTGCACTCTGCCTGCATGGATCATACTGTCACTTTTATGAAAAAAGTAAAGGAAGGCAGTGATTCCAGACTGGAGGATGCATGGGTATTAGCCTTAGGACTTGTTAACAGAGGATAGCTGGGTCCCACTGAAGGATGCTGGAGGATGGTGGGGGAAGGGAAGAAATCACAAAGGTCTATATTTCTAGAGAATTCCCAAAGCATTCTGATTCCACTGATGCAGAGATGCAGCCTGGGAGCAATTGCATTACAATAGGACCACTCTCACTCCCAAATCCTTATAAATGACTATAGTGTATAGCTGATATGAATTATTTGTTTGTTACTCCAATTACAGACCTGATATTGACTACTCAAATGAGACAGAAACACAGCTGTGTCTTCAAGGCTTTATAAATGCCCCCAGTGTCTCTTATCACCTCTCCAAATTTTAAAAGGAATTTCATGTTTGCTTATTTGATATGATATTCCATAGGTATTTGATAGATTTTAATTGATTGCTTTTCTTGACTGCTGTGCTGCTTTCTAGTTACATGGAAGTTCTAGGATTTTTATGCCTTGAACTTTTCTCAATTCCCTCTGCCAATGGGGCTATTTAAACTTACTCAGTGTATTCTATCAGTCACATTTTGAGCTATTTCCCACAGTTTTCCTTGGTAATTTAGCTGCTTGGGAGTTCCTATACCTGGATAACTTTATTATGGTTGTTTACCACTCTTTTAAACAGATGTTAACATTTTCTCTTCCATACTTGTTAGTGTACCAAGAAGACAAGGGAACAAAAAAATAAAAAAATAAAATAAAATAAAAAGAAGACAAGGGAACAGCATTTGTTCTTTACAGATTGAGATAGTTTTCTATAGTTTCATGAAGAGGGTAGATTTTTTTTTCAATTTCTATATCTTCAACACCTTTAAAATTCTTTTGAAAATAGTGTGTGTGTGTGTGTGTGTGTGTGTGTGTGTGTGTTATGCATGTCCCCAAGTACAATAATCTGTGTGTACACATTTGGAAGACAGAGGTGGATGTAGGTTGTCTTTCTACAAAGCCATCTACCATATTTTTGAGATAAACCTCTCACTGAACCTGTAGCTTACCCTTTCAGTGAAACAGCCTGGTTCAGAAGCCCAAGCAGCCTTGGTTGTCTCTCCTACTGCTAGAGTTACAGATGCTTTTATATTCATAACCTGGTTAAAGCTTGCCAGGGAGAAACAGCTAAGTCAACATATGGCTTTTGTCTAATTTATATGCCCTGCGTAACTTGCCTGATGTTACAGTAAATTTGGGTTATAACCTTGACTCTTTGAATATTCACCCTTTTATATGCAAAGAGTTTTGCCTACTGTTGTGTTATTCTATAAGGTAAAGAGATTTTAAATTCAGGGGAGAAGAGAGCATATAGAAATAGCTATATTTATTCTCTCATTGTTTTTAAATTTAAGTATCACTCATTTAATTCATTAGAATCTGTATACAAATCAACCTGGACAGTAATTTGGAGCAATGGACCCTAGAGCAAATGACAGAAAGAATGTGTGAATTTGAGGGGGGGTAGCAGTCTGGCAGCCTGCCAAGAGAGAAGCAGGAATAAAGGCGAATAGACTGGTTGAAAAATTATGTAGATAAAATGAAAAAAATGTGCATGTATTGACAATGAAAGGAATAAATGCACATTTAACAAAATACATTTCACCTCTACGTAAAATTGTTTTTCTGCTGAAAACAAAGAAAACCGAAGGGCACCGTATGTGCACGTAGATACATCCACCACCCACGCCACATGAGCACGTGGGGAGGTAACCACCTTCAGTTGCAGAGCACTTCATCTTCAGGTACATAAATTTATTTTAATGGATACAAAAGTATTAATGTAGAATCAGAAAAGAATTTTTATTATTTTATATTACCAAATTAAAAGTGTGGAAAAATATTTTTATCTTTTATTGAAGTTTTGTGCATTTCATACATCACTTCTCAGTTCAGTCCAGACTCATTTCCCCCTCCATGCCCCCTGGCCCTCCACGTTCATGCGGTCTGCCATACACACATGTCCTGTTTCCCCTTTGGAGACTTTTCAACATTTTTCAAAGCAGAAGATTATTTTTCTGAGGGAAGAACTCCACTGCTTCAGTCAGTCCCTGTCCTGGTTCTTTTGTCCTTGTTGTTCCCTCCAATCCATATTGTTTCAACATATGCATTTGTGTATGTCACACATGTACTAAAATCATGTCCTCTGAAAATAAAATATGTTATTTCCAAATCGTATTTCAGGATCCACATTTTTCACTTTTAATTTTATATTGCTCTAAAACATGCAAACATTCCCTCCACCCTTGTACCAAAATTAGAAAGTATGAAAATAGGTAGTAGGTTGATTCTAGAGTCCGTTAAGGGATTCACATTCTAAGGGCATAGTTGCTTTTAGATAAAGAGAAATATAACATCAATGTTACTCAGTTTGCCTTACTTGATGCTAGCATCCACAAATGAGGGATATCATTCATTGTTTGTTATTTCTGAGACTGTGTTCCCTCACTTAGCATAATATCTTCTAGTTCCAGCCATTTACCTACGAATTTCATGTCATCTTTATTAACTGCTGCATAGACTCCACTATGTAGATGTACCACATTTTCTCTATCCACTCATTGATTGAGGGACATTTGGGTTGGTTCCAACTCTTTGTTATGTGAAGAGAGCTGCAATAAACATGACTGTGCATGCCTTTCTGCAGTAGGACGAGTATTGTGGGTATATACACAGGAGTGGTGACTGGGTCAGGAGGTAGGCTCAATTTCAGTCTTTTAAGGGTTCTCTACACTGTTTTCCATAGTGGCTGTACAAGTTTACATTCCCACCAGCAGTGGATGAGTGTTCCCCTTTCCCTACAACCTCTCCAGCATTTGGTATCATTTGTTTTCTTGATCCTAGCCAGTCATATTGGAATGAGATGATATCTTAATGTGGTTTTAATTTGCATTTCCTTAATTATTAATGATGTTTAACATTTTTTTTCATTCAAAATATTGATCTTTGGAAAATAACCTATAAAATGAGTACAATCACCTTCAAAATTCACATACTTTTTTTTTTGGTCTTTTCGAGACAGGGTCTCCCTATAGCCCCAGCTGTCCTGGAACTCACTCTGTAGACCAGGCTGGCATTGTTTCTCAGCCATCTTTACTTCCTTATTGGTGAAGTCTCTGTTCAGCTCTTTATTTCTTGAGTGGGTCATTTGTTTTCTTCTTTGTTTTTTGAGTAGTTTATATATTCTGGAAGTTAATGCTCTGTCAGATGTATCAGTGGTGAAGGTTTCCTCCAACTCTGTGGATTTTCTCTTCACTTCAATGATTGTTTCTTTTGCTGTACAGAAGCTTTTGAGTTTAATGAGGTCCAACTTGTCAATTGTTGACCTTATTTCCTGTATAGCTGCTGTCTGATTTAGAAAGTCTTTTCCTACCCCTATGTCTTGTAGGTTGCTGCCAATGTGAAGACATACTTTGGGTGTATTCATGGTTTTGTTCTTAATGGGTCCATGTGAATATACCAAAGATAGTAAGTGTCATCAAAGTTTTGATGTAGGTACAGAGCTATTTTACATGACAAATATCTACACTGCAACACAACCTATTATTTAACCACTCAGTTGTATATGAGATAATAGAAAAATAAAACTATTCTGAGTGTTCAATGATCCTCATTGAAAGCTGCCACACAAGATATTCATGGTTTACTGATTTCTGTGACTTTCATACCAAAATGACAAAATTGATCCAAGTTAATCTATTAACAACTAAACAAAACACATTTCACACAAATCATTACCAATGTAAAAACCTACACTTGGAATCTATGTATAGAATGCTATTTTATGCATCATTAAATCATGAATTCACCAAAACAACTAATCCTCAGATTAACATATTAAAAATCTATCTTTGAAACTTTTTATAATTTAAGAACATACATTATCCTAGATTTTATTTATTTATTTTAAAATATTTTCATTTTATGTGTCCCAGTGTACTGCTTGCATGTATGTCAGTACACCCCTGTGGTACAATGCCAGCCTATGTAAGAAGAGGGCATCAGATCCATCTCCCCCCCAACCCTGAACTTGACTTAAGGATGGTTGTCAACCACCATGTGAATGCTAGGAATTGAACCCAGTTCTATGAGAGGACAGTCAGTGGTGCACTTAAACACTGAGCCATCTCTCCAGCCCAATTTTATTTATATAATAACTTGAAGATGAAAATAAGCTCTGGTTATGTATAAATAAAGATATGCCACTTTGGCCTATTGACTAACATATATTTTATTATATCACATTAGCAATATTTCTTAGCCTAAGGAAACTTTCAGGTAGTGCAATTGCAAATCCTAACTTTTTAAAGCCTAAACCTTTGAAACCCTATCTCCTGCAAAGGCTGCAGACAAAGAATTCAAACAACCCCTGTAAAGCCCACCTTTCCATTCTCTGGAGGACACAAACAGAGCTATATAACAATGATTTACTGAAATGTTTTATATAGTTTTATTTTTCTACTTTAAGTTAGACCCTCAAAATTGAAAAAAAATACATCTAACTTTTTTTTTCATAAAATAACTATAAGGTGTGGAGATCTCCTGAGACCAGCGGCAGGAAGAGGGGGAGACAGGTAGGAACTGGGTGCCTTGGCGAGCTGATTGCTGATCGTTTGGTCCTGCTGTCTTTGGTTTGATTGGCCTTTGTGGCTGTGAGGTTGGAGTTATCCCCCCAGCTGGGATTAAAGGTGTGGTCTTTGGCTTGATTAGATCTAGTGGCTGTGGGGGCGGAGTTATCCTCCCAGCCGGTATTAAAGGCACGCTTGTGTGACTCTTGAGATTTGAGATCTCNCTTCTCTTCCTATGGTCACCAAGTGAGGTCTAGTAAGTACCACATCCTGTCTGATCTTCCTGTCCTGACCCACCACGATACAGCCTGGTAGTCCAACAATAGCAGTATATACTATGAAGAGGCTGAATTCCAGTAGCTGCTCAGTCCACAAGCTGGCAATCTCAGTAGTCCCTCTGGCACCTTTGAACGGTTTGGAGGGATTCTTGAAGGAGACAGAGTCTTCAGTCATATGCAGGTTTAAAGCTGTGTCTGTCTGTCTTTGAAGAATGGCAAAAAGCAGTGGCAGCCACAGAGTAGATGCACTTTCCAGTAAAGAATTGAAGACAGGCAAAACCACAGTCAGTGCTCTCTCTTTTTTTCCTTTCTGTCTTTTTACTAAGATCTCAAGTTTTATATCTGAAGCACATTTTTACATGGCATTACTGAGTTATTATCTTTTTAGTTTTACTTTCCTTTTGGATGCTAATGCCACCAGTTAAGCCCAGATAATCAAGTTTTTTGTTTTCTTTTTTTTTTTAATCTAATTTTATGATGGTTTGTGCATTTTGTACATCATTTTCCCATTCAGATCAGGGCATATTTCCTTCCCTTCCCCCCCCCCACCCATCCTCGATCTGTATTCTGCTATAACTGTCCCGCATCTTTCAGGTTTTTTTTTTACGCTATAAGTTATTAATCCATGAGTATAAGCATCCTTAATGCAAAACCAATCTACAGATGTGTGCCCAAACCCCACAGTCCCACTATTCAGTGGGGGGTGATTGAACAGGTTGTTTGTTCAATCAAAGTGATCAAATGGGGGGGGTGAGTGTCCAGACTACATCGCTGTGTAGTTTCACCGTTCACCCCACCTACCATAAAACTATTAGTGCTGATTAAATACCTATATAGCTACTTGTTGTGCTTCATTAGTAGAATCGAAAGGTTACCCTGAACAAACTGTCCAGCCCATGAAAGGAAACCAGCCAGAATGCCCCGACTCCAAGTCATCAGCTCCAGAGAGAGAGGACCGTTTTACTTCTATCACCTGTGGCCCCTTTTCTAAGCCTAGGGAACATCTGCGGAAGCGGGGGCATGGTAGAATGTAAAGGTTTTTGTTTTTTAAGGTCAGTTGAGGATCTGGTCTCAGTGGTCACTTGTTCTTTTATTGGGGGGGGGGGAGCCCCTGGCACCTTTAGGCTTTCTCATTTACCAGTTCCATCCACTCAAGAAAAAAATCAGGTCTTGCTCGACCCGGCTTCTTTTTTGATGCATGAGCAGACTTCCCTCTTTATAGAATGAAGTCCCATTAGCAGATCTCCAATACATCCTTGCACAGGAAGACTGGCAACCCACATTTGCAGGACATTTCAAGAGATACCCCCATGCAATAGTCCCTGAGCTTAGTTGACCTTCTGAGGGCATGGAATAAAGTTATCCCTTAAGTTCCTCGGCGCACTTTAATAAAACAAAGGCAAACCTCAAAATATTAGAGAAATCTGAGGACATTAGCTTGGTTTACTTCTCTTAACTTCCACATTAAGCCTAAACTGTGAGCTACCTTACTCTAACAAAGTTTGCTGGGGTTTTATGCACAAGACCCACACAGATCAAGCCAGTCAGCTTGAGTGGAAAGAGATTCATGAGTCCCACCCCCCCTAACTGAGAGGCTATCAACCTTAATTGCTTCTTGGGAGAGAGTGAGTCAGTTTTTTTTAATGCTCTGGCTCCTCTACTATTTGTTTTTATTAATTAATTAATCAATTAGTACCAGCAGAAAATAATAAAATCCAACAATGTTGAATTAATTTGTACTCCACTACATTAATATTCAATTAATATAAATATGAAAACAAACATTGTTAACTTCTGTGCGTGCTGGAGAATACACTCCTTATGATGAGTTCTACGAACGTCACCAGGTGGCAGAGCTCTTACTCTCACTTCATGAAGCAGATAAAGACAGAAAAAGAAGCGGAAAGCTCAGGCTATGGGCAGTGAAGATAGCCCTGCACCCCCCGGAAATGCTTTTGTATTTGGCTCAAAGAAGTCAGGACTCAATCACACGTATCAAACTGCAAAACACACTGCAGAGAGAAAGGAATTACCCTTTTCTGAGAGCATCTCACTAAACAGTATCATGATAGCTCAAGAACATGAATAAAGACAAATGCATTGGGATTAACATCATCAAACTTCATCCATCACCCATAAGTCTTAACATATAGTATAAACCACCTTATAGTTTCATTAACAAAAGGAAATTTCAAAAAAAAGGTAAGCAATATTTTAAACTTGATTTAAAGCTTACATTTAATTTTTGCTTTATCTTTGAACATGGTTGTAAACTACAACCTTCAACATTCTGTAACTTTAAAATTAATAGAATCAGTCTAGGAAGATGGCTTGGTGGATAAAGCTACTTCTATGCAAGCATTCTGATCTGAGGCCAAATCCATTTTAAGAGCAAGGTGTGGTGCGCAATCCTGTAATCCCAGGGTTATGCAGTGGAGAAAGAGCATTTCTGGGGCTTCTTGACTGCCAACCTAGATGTAGGTGTGTAGGTGTAGGAAGAGACTGCCTCAAAGGAATAAGTCAACACACTGTATGAAATTCTCAAATGGCTGAGACTTGGTCTAGCAGTTAAAGAGCACCGACTACTCTTGCAGAGGACTTGGGTTCGATTGGACTCTGGTTTGATTCCCACATGGTGGTCGAGAACCGCTCTGAAAACTCAATTCCAGGAGAACTCCAGTTACAGGGGAATCCGACACCCTTTCTGGGACATCCGCCGGCATTGCACGACGGCGGCACAAACCTTGCATGCAGACCGTACATTCATACACATACAGAACTAAATTTTAACAAATTAAAAGAAAATTCATCAAATTAATTCATTATCTTAAATAATCTTTTCTTCTACCAACTCTCCTTGAAATATCTTTCCACATCATAGATCAGATCTCAGCCACCCAAGTGGAAGACACCATAGAAAAGGATGAGTGTTGGGGTGTGCCCACTCAATGATGTCTAGCAAGCCCACTTCTAATTCTTTTACAAAACACACAGGAGTCTAAGTCAAACATGAATTTCTAAACTCAAGGCACTGCAGCACAGCATCACCTATGATCTGGCTTACAGCATAGACCTGCCCAATTTCGGGAACAATATGGTATTTATGGCGAGGAAAGAGCTTCCTCAACAATGTTTGTTTCTTGTCTTAGACGCTAGTCTCTCAGTCCTGCACACTGCTGTACTAGCAGACTCCCCCCAAAGCCACTCGCTATTACATGCATCTCTACATCCCACCATGATGAAAGCTTCGACATGCAGCAGATGGCGATTAATGCAGGGATTCTCAACTGGCAACATACAGAGCACATGAGACTTCACAGTGTTTATCACTGAACAGGACGCCTGCATCAACCCTCTGTCTCCAAAGGCCCAGCAATCATTGTACTAGAGAGGGAAAAAGAGTGGAAGAGCCTGAGGCGATGGATGACCCAAGAAAGAGCTTTCCAGACGGCAGAGCAATGGCTCATGTGAACAGCAATGGCGACAGCATGAACAACTAGATTCTCATGCAAAAACTAAAAAAGACCAGAAATCTGAACAATAAGTTGCGAGGTGTGTAGGGAGTCCCATCCATAGCAGAGGACTACTGGAAAATGGTGCTGTGAAGAGGGAGTTAGTATTTCTTTAAGGGTGTGGTCTAGGGTCCCCACCAGGCTGTGATGGACCCCCTAGTGAAGATTATTTGGGGAACACCTATTTGGACTATAGGCCTTATATATATATTAATATACACATACGAATATTGACATATATGATCAGAGTACAGAAATTCAGTTTTGCAGTATTCAGGGAGTCCCACTGGGGAAAGGGAACTTAACATGATTAAAAATATATTGATGAAATTCTCACAAGTTCAACTTAAAGGATGAAAAATATATTTTCTTTCCCATACCTGACCATTCCTAGCCGGAGACTCATTCTGTAACAAACGGTTCATTATAACTTCACCTCTGTATCCTGATTCATATCAGTAGCATTACTGAGACTAAATCAATCTGGAGAGGTAACTTGTTTGGCAGAGTTCTTACCTCACACCACCCCACAAAGTCCTGAGTTCCATCCTCTGCTCCATGCAAACGGAGAACAGCACTGCAATAATGTGTGTCGTCATAAATCAAGCAGTGTTGAACATTTTTACATTTTAACATTACACGTAGTTTCACACCTGTTTGTCACTTGTTCAAAGCAGTCCAAAACATCATCAATCAATCAGTAATCTGCTGACTCAGCTCTACACACTTGCAAGTTTGATTGTATTCATCAACACTTAACATTACAATTCCTCTACTTAAGGGGACCTTTGGGATGACAGTAAATTCCATTCTTCCTTGAGGTCTGTCTTATATTGAATCAGTTATGGCTTGAATAAACAAAACCATATTGCCTTACCTGGGCATTCATTTTCAATCTAATTACTTTTTTTTAATTCAATTTTTATTGATGCTTGTGCAATTCATACATCATTTCTCAACAATTCCCAGTCTCAGGCTTATTTTTACCTCTTTCCTCACCCCACCCCCACACTCTATCACAGTCATGAAGTCCTGGCTCATACCCCGTCTGAATTTTATCTCAGTTGCCGTTTTTTTTTTTTTCATTTTTTGCTATAAGTGATAATTCCTGGATGTACAAGCATCCTTCAGCAAACACCTATCTGCAGGTGTTGTGCCCAATAAACGACAGGCCCCACCCTCAGTGGGTGCACCCGGCTCCGACAGGTTGTTTGTTCAATCCAAGTGATCACAATGGAGTGTCCAGACTACATTGCTGTAGTCTTTCACCATTACAACCAATCGTAGCCCTTAATTCTACCACGCCCCCTCTTCCGCCGGTTGTTCCCTAGGCTTAGAAGGTGCCCCAGGTGGATGAGAGGTAAACACAGTCCACTCTCTCTGGATGCTGTTTGATTGGCATCTGGTCAATTCTGGCTGTTTCCTTTCATGGGTGACAGTTTGTTCCAGGAATACCTTTCGATCCTACTAATGAAGAACAAGCAATTAGATATATAGGTATTTAAAAGCACTAATAGTTATAGTAGGTTACTTTTGTATAGACACATGTTTGGATATTTTAATCCATGAATTACAATTTTCCCCCTGTTAAATATGACAGGGTCTACTGTGGCTTATAACATCTAACCTGTCGAGGATGTAAGCCTGTGGCATTCAGTCTTGGGTTATTTCTCCAAGGGGCGAGCCAATCGCCAATTAGATTTGGGTTTACAGACACATGGCTGCCTCTGCTGCACAGTCTTTCCAGGCAGGGGAGGTGTATCTGGTGCTGACGGTGGAGTCTTGCTGAATCGGGAAGACCCAGATTTGCTTTATTGCTTTTAGTGGCCTTTGGTAAACACCTCTCTGGATTCCAGAGGCCATCTGTACACTTGCATGTGCGTCTCAATACATCCCTCCCTGTTAACCGTCAGGTCTTCGGCAGCAGGGTCTTATTGCCGCGCCTCTGGAGGTATCCCAACTTAGAGGCGAGGAGCCCTTACCTTTTGTGGGGCCTTGGATCCCCTGGCCTACATCCACCTGGTAGGACCACATCCTTGCTGAGGTCAGAGCTTCCTGTATTAATATATTTTGCCTGTGTGCATAGCTCTAGGACTTTAGTGTTATATTTCGTTCTGAACAGAGAGTAATCCCTTCCCCAGTTCCCCTGTCTAGTAGTCAATTAAAGAAGGTTTTTTTACCGGTTTTATAAGAGATCAACTCTACAATAGTTGTCTCCAATTTTACAGTTGGGGAGCGACCTAATCATTGTCATATTTCTCCTAGTTCTATGGGTGGGAAGGCAAGGAAGTCTCTATATCCGAACCTTGTGGCACCTAGAAGGTAAGTTTCATTAGGACTCATTATAACTAGTTGTTACATGTAGGACACAGAGGGTTCGATGTTTATGGCAATATGCGGCTTTTCTTCCTTTGAATGCTTCAGACGGGTCAGCCTTTCGTTGCCACTTTTTGGACATCCTTACTCAATGCAAACTGTACCTTTCTTCTCAGCCGTTAGTTGGTGCGTTTGTTGTTGGAACAAACCAAATCCTTTTCCCATAGTTATGTTTAAGATTAAATTGCAGGGGGGTTTGATGAAAAAGGTTTCATGTCTTTCTGTATCCCCCCCCCTCTTTTTTTTTTAGCGTCTGAGTCTCCAGAAGATAGTTGGATTATACCTGACTATAGGGTGGCGTCAAGGCATAGCTTTCATCAACCTTACCCATGTTGTTTTGGGTGGATATATCTGATTAAACTGGAAGCAAAACTTAATGTTTTAAGTTTAAATCATCTAAAGAGAAGGCTACAAGGGGATACTGTACAACAGAGAACTTATAGAGAACATTTGTATGTTCCATCCCAAAGTTCTTGCTATACAGATTTATGAAAGCAAATGTGGGCAACAGCCGATATTATATCTCCATTTACTTCAGATGCATTTACCATTTTTATCAGATTCTGTAACCAATGTTGTTTAATCACACTGTTTACTTTACTTTTACTAAGTCCTAAAACCACCATGTGTCCTGTAGACAGCTGTCTAGGCGAAAAAACTGGATACTTGTTGAGCTCACGTCCATTAAATATGCCTTACTCGAATATACACCCGTGGTCCCTCTCCAACCATCCCCCCTTTCCAATTCACCATTTCAGTCCATTTTCTTGATGCAGTCTTTCTTTGTTCTTTTACTATGCCTCCCTCTCCTTGAGACATATTTATATCTGGGTTGTAGGTACTAGGCAATTAATTTTTAAACAGTTCTTAGGCAACACCTGATTCTGAGATAAAACAGCCTTTTTTGAATCACGTTGAAGGATCCTTCCTCAGAAGTGTTAAAATTTCTCTAAATCAAAATCTTGCACACAAATTTTAACAATACACATAGATATTCCATAGATATTGTTCCCCATGAAAGATAAACTGAACTTGGAACTTTCACCTCTCCAGACTAGCTACTCTTGGAAGGGTTTTATGCTTCTAGGGTACATCCCATCCTCTGCTTGCACTCTGCCTGCATGGATCATACTGTCACTTTTATGAAAAAAGTAAAGGAAGGCAGGGAGGCCAGAGGGAGGAGGCAAGGGATGAAGCCGGAGGACTCGGGTAACAGAGGAGAGCGGGGGCCCATGAGGGGCGGGAGGAGGGGGGGGGAAGGGAAGAAATGCAAATAGGGCTAGATGGTCGAGAGAATTCCCAAAGCATTCTGATTCCACTGATGCAGAGATGCAACCTGGGAGCAATTGCATTACAATAGGACCACTCTCACTCCCAAATCCTTATAAATGACTATAGTGTATAGCTGATATGAATTATTTGTTTGTTACTCCAATTACAGACCTGATATTGACTACTCAAATGAGACAGAAACACAGCTGTGTCTTCAAGGCTTTATAAATGCCCCCAGTGTCTCTTATCACTTCTCCAAATTTTAAAAGGAATTTCATGTTTGCTTATTTGATATGATATTCCATAGGTATTTGATAGATTTTAATTGATTGCTTTTCTTGACTGCTGTGCTGCTTTCTACCTACATGGAAGTTCTAGGATTTTTATGCCTTGAACTTTTCTCAATTCCCTCTGCCAATGGGGCTATTTAAACTTACTCAGTGTATTCTATCAGTCACATTTTGAGCTATTTCCCACAGTTTTCCTTGGTAATTTAGCTGCCCGGGAGTTCCTATACCTGGATAACTTTATTATGGTTGTTTACCACTCTTTTAAACAGATGTTAACATTTTCTCTTCCATACTTGTTAGATTTAACCAGAAGACAGGGAACAAAAAAACAATAAATAAAACATAAAAAAAATAAAAATAAAATAAAAGAGACAAGGAACAGCATTTGTTCTTTACAGATTGAGATAGTTTTCTATAGTTTCATGAAGAGGGTAGATTTTTTTTTCAATTTCTATATCTTCAACACCTTTAAAATTCTTTTGAAATTAGTGTGTGTGTGTGTGTGTGTGTGTGTGTGTGGGTGTTTATGCATGTCCCCAAGTCACCAATACTCTGTGTACACATTTGGAAGACAGAGGTGGATGTAGGTTGTCTTTCTACAAAGCCATCTATCATATTTTTGAGATAAACCTCTCACTGAACCTGTAGCTAACCTTTCCGTGAAACAGCGGTTCAGAAGGCCCAAGCCGCCTTGGTGTCCCCTCATGCTAGAGTTACAGATGCTTTTATATTCATAACCTGGTTAAAGCTTGCCAGGGAGAAACAGCTAAGTCAACATATGGCTTTTGTCTAATTTATATGCCCTGTGTAACCTGCCTGATGTTACAGTAAATTTGGGTTATAACCTTGACTCTTTGAATATTCACCCTTTTATATGCAAAGAGTTTTGCCTACTGTTGTGTTATTCTATAAGGTAAAGAGATTTTAAATTCAGGGGAGAAGAGAGCATATAGAAATAGCTATATTTATTCTCTCATTGTTTTTAAATTTAAGTATCACTCATTTAATTCATTAGAATCTGTATACAAATCAACCTGGACAGTAATTTGGAGCAATGCACCCTAGAGCAAATGACAGAAAGAATGTGTGAATTTGAGGGGGGGTAGCAGTCTGGCAGCCTGCCAAGAGAGAAGCAGGAATAAAGGCGAATAGACTGGTTGAAAAATTATGAATGAAATGCAAAATAAATGTGCATGTATTGACAATGAAAGGAATAAATGCACATTTAACAAAATACATTTCACCTCTACGTAAAATTGTTTTTCTGCTGAAAACAAAGAAAACCGAAGGGCACCGTATGTGCACGTAGCTTACATCCCCACCCCACGCCAACTGAGACGTGGGGAGGTACCACCTCAGTTGCAGGAGCACTTCTCTTCAGGTACATAAATTCTCTTTTAATGGATACCAAAAAGTATTAATGTAGAACAGAAAAGCATTTTTATTATTTTATATTACCAAATTAAAAGTGTGGAAAAATAATTTTTATTTTTATTGAAGTTTTCGTGCATTTCATACCATCATTCCTCAGTTCAGCCCGACTCTATCTCCCTCCATGCCCCTCACCCCTCCCGAGTTCATGCGGTCTGCCATACACACATGTCCTGTTTCCCCTTTGGAGACTTTTCAACATTTTTAAAGCAGAAGATTATTTTTCTGAGGGAAGAACTCCACTGCTTCAGTCAGTCCCTGTCCTGGTTCTTTTGTCCTTCGTTGTTCCCTCCAATCCATATTGTTTCAACATATGATTTGTGTATTGTCACACATGTACTAAAATCTTATCCTCTGAGAATAAACAATATGTTATTTCCAAATCATATTCAGGATCCACATTTTTTCATTTTAATTTTTATTGCTCTAAAAATGCAAACCTTCCCTCCACCCTTGTAACACCAAAATTAGAAAGTATGAAAATAGGTAGTAGGTTGATTCTAGAGTCCGTTAAGAGATTCACATTTCTAAGGCGCATAGATGCTTTTAGATAAAGAGAAATATAACCTTAATGTTACTCAGTTTGCTTACTTGATGCTAGCATCAAAAATGAGGGATATTTCAGTGTTGTTATTTCTGGGACTGTGTTCCCTCACTTAGCAATATCTTCTCAGTTCCAGCCATATTCCTACGAATTTCAGTCATCTTTTTACTGCTGCATAGACTCCACTATGTAGATGTACTACGTTTTCTCTATCCAATCATTGATTGAGGGACATTTGGGTTGGTTCCAAACTCTTTGTTATGTGAAGAGAGCTGCCCTAACAGGATTTGTGCATGCCTTTCTGCAGTAGGACGAGTATTGTGGGTATATACAAGGAGTGGTGACGTGGTCCAGGAGGTAGGCTCAATTTCCGGTCTTTTAAGGGTCTCTCAACTTGTTTCCATAGTGTGCTGTAATAGTGTACATTCCCACCACAGTGTGATGAGTGTTCCCCTTTCCTACAACCTCTCAGGCATTTGGTATCCTTTGTTTTCGTGATCCTATGCTAGTCATATTGGAATGAGATGATATCTTAATGTGGTTCTTAATTTGCATTTCCTTATTTAGAATGATGTTTAAACATTTTTTTCATTCAAAATATTGATCTTTGGAAAATAACCTATAAAATGAGTACAATCACCTTCAACACTTCACCATACCTTTTTTTGGTCTTTTCGAGAACGGGTTTCCCTATAGCCCAGCTGTCCTGGAACTACTCTGTAGACCAACGGCTGGCATTGTTTCTCAGCCATCTTTTTAATCCTTATTGGTGAAGTCTGTTCAGCTCTTTATTTCTTGAGTGGGTCATTTGTTCTTCTTCTTTGTTTTTGGTAGTTTATTCATTCTGGAAGTTAATGCTCTGTCAGAGTATTCAGTGGTGAAGTTTCCTCCCCCACTCTGTGGTTTTCTCTTCACTTCAATGATTGTTTCTTTGTACAGAAGCTTTTGAGTTTAATGAGGTCCAACTTGTCAATCTGTTGACCTTATTTCCTGTTAGCTGCTGTTCTGATTTAGAAAGTCTTTTCTACCCCTATTTCACTTGTCGGTTGCTGCAATGTGAAGACATACTTTGGGTGTATTCATGGTTTTGTTCTTAATGGGTCCATGTGAATATACCAAAGATAGTAAGTGTCATCAAAGTTTTGATGTAGGTACAGAGCTATTTTACATGACAAATATCTACACTGCAACACAACCTATTATTTAACCACTCAGTGTATATGGATAATAGAAAAAAAAAAACTATTCTGAGTGTTCAATGATCCTCATTGAAAGCTGCCACACAAGATATTCATGGTTTACTGATTTCTGTGACTTTCATACCAAAATGACAAAATTGATCCAAGTTAATCTATTAACAACTAAACAAAACACATTTCACACAAATCATTACCAATGTAAAAACCTACACTTGGAATCTATGTATAGAATGCTATTTTATGCATCATTAAATCATGAATTCACAAAACAACTAATCACTCAGACTTAAAAATAGTAAAAATCTTCTGAAACGTTTATAATTTAGAACATACATTTTGCTAGTTTTATTATGTTATTTAAAATATTTCATTTTATGTGTCCAGTTTACTGCGTGCAATGTAGCAGTACCCCTGTGGTACAATGCCAGCCTATGTAAGAAGAGGGCATCAGATCCATCTCCCCCCCAACCCTGAACTTGACTTTAAGGTGGTTGTCAACCACCATGTGAATGCTGGAATTGAACCCAGTTCTATGAGAGGACAGTCAGTGGTGCTCTTAACCAAGAGCCATCTCTCCAGCCCAATTTTTTTTTTTTTTTCTATTTCTATAATGAACTTGACAGGAATAATAAGTCTGGTTATGTATAAATAAAGATATGCCACTTTGGCCTATTGACTAACATATATTTTATTATATCACATTAGCAATATTTCTTAGCCTAAGGAAACTTTCAGGTAGTGCAATTGCAAATCCTAACTTTTTAAAGCCTAAACCTTTGAAACCCTATCTCCTGCAAAGGCTGCAGACAAAGAATTCAAACAACCCCTGTAAAGCCCACCTTTCCATTCTCTGGAGGACACAAACAGAGCTATATAACAATGATTTACTGAAATGTTTATATAGTTTTATTTTTTCTACTTTACATTAGACCCTCAAAATTGAAAAAAAATACATCTAACTTTTTTTTTCATAAAATACCTATAAGGAACCTTGTGGTCCATCCCACTTTTAACGTTTAAAGATGATTTCAGGATGAAATATGAATTTATTGTCTGACCTTGAAAACAGGTTGGAAGTTCTTTGTTTTTCCATGCAAGCAATACACTGGGACACATAAAATGAAATATTATTTAAATAAATAAATAAAATCAGAAATATAAAAATTTATAAAAAAAAAAAAATTTTAAAAGATGTTTTTTAATCTTGTTAATCGGTTCTAAGGGGAGATATAATCAGAATCCCTCTACTGTTTAATTATGATTCATACTTCTGCATCTGAGGAACATAAACGAACACTACCTCACTGCCCAGGGATGACCTGACACGAATAACCCTACAGTCCATCCCAGCGACCCACCGTCAACGCCCCAGCAGCACAATAAAAACCTGAGCACTCTCACCTTTCCACATGTTATCTCCCTGCTCAACCTAAGCTGGCAACGTGCTAGGTTTTCTAGTAGAAGTCTACATCCTAACGCATTCAGCAGACAGCCCAGAATTTACACTGCCTACAACAGTACTGTGATGGCATGACTCCTTTCCACACACTTCACCGTTCCTGCAGGATGGTGAATGCGAAGCCTTCCAAGCACTCTCCACAGGCTGTGTCCACCCTCCTGCAGAAAGAGGAAGTGAGTTGCTGGTGTTGGGGTTTGTGTAAGCCTGAGATACAGATAGTAAAGGACCCATTAAGTCCTTGTGCTATGGTGATGCACACATAAGTAGTGGAGGGCAGTGCTAAGATGAGTATTGATTTTTCATTCTTAATTCCAAAGGGCTCCACATGAAAAGATAGGACAGTTACCAGCTGAGTGCCCTTGAAGGCAAAGAAAGGACCTTGCAAAAGCATCAGTATGTGTGCCTCCAATTTGTATAGCTATTTTATTTCTATAAAGTTCTGAATCTGTAGCTAAATAAACCATAACATTCTGGCTGTTTCCTTCTTACTCAGAATCCAATCAATTAAATGATTGGAGGGACATGAGTATAAAAATAGGGCGATAGTTATTGCTTGTTTAAACTTTTATACAGATTCAGTTGTTTTGAAAATTAAAAAGTAGAATATTTGAACAGTTTTAATTAAAAAATCAGTATGGTTTCTTCTGGAATCTGCATAGGCAACTCTCAGATGGGAACAATGAATTGGGTACAATGTTAGAAGGGGAATCACAGAAAGCCTGGCTACAGATTTGGACATAGAATCTGAGAGGAGGGCTACAGAGAGGATGAAGAACTGAAAAGATGTTTAATTGGTTAGCCATAAGGATTCAATAACTGGCTGAAAGAGAAAAAGTTTATGGCATAGCATGAGAAGATGTGTCTGATGTTGGTGAATATAAGACTTAACTGCTTCTGGGCCAGAAGGCTACACTAAATGTATCCTTGCTTATTTCTATATTATTCAATGTCTACGTACATCATTTGGACACAGAACTAAAGAGGAAAAAGACAAACTGGAGACAATGATTTTAAGGTCATGGTCATGTGGTTGATGCTTGAATCCGTGGAACGCGCTATAGTTGTCCATACTGAGCATGAGCCAGGAGAAACTTGGAACATAGCATAAGTCAGCTCTTTTTTTTATTTTTTTAAGTAATTTTATTTATTTCTGTATGTATATGAATGTACTGTCTGCATGCAGGTCTGTGCACCCGTGTCGTGCAATGCCGCGGAGGTCAGAAGAGGGTGTCGGATTCCCCTGGAACTGGAGTCAGCTCTTTAAATGCCTATCTTTGCAGATATTGTGGATTTTATTTGCTCAGTGCTGCGTATTCTATTAATCATCCTTAAACTCTGTTCTGGGACACAGGTCAGGTCCTTTAAAACAGATTCAGATTTTAAAATCATATGATGTTTGGCAGCTAAGTAAGACCCATGCATGGCCTCCACAATTCATCTCAAAGCCACTGGAACATAAATATAAATGTCTGCTGTGGGATGAACAGGAGCAAGAGTCAAGCTTCAGCTGCTTTCCTCTCACATACTCCACTGGGTCGTCCGGTGGACACTGAAGCCTTCTGGAGTGTTCTATGTCATATCTCTCCTCACTTCTACTCTACCCCTGCCCCCTGGGTTTCCTCAGCACCTCACATCTCACTGCAGGTTTAGCTCAGCCCCACCTGGAATGTTCTCTGTATTCTTCTTAGGCAGTGACATCTAGCAGGAAGGAAGGAGAACAGAGTCACTAGCACACTATTCTATTAAACTAAACTATGGGACATGCTATCAAGAGCAGGCTCCTGAGTTTAAGTACACAACAGGGCTGTCGGACCGCAGGATGCCCTGCAACAGCTGGACCAGCTAAGTTGTCTGTTCACTGCACTGTCACATCGACGACAACTCTTATCCCAACAGGTATTGGCAGGGATCCCACCTGCTTTGGCCACTGTCCGCATTGCAATTCTAATTTTTATCTTTTTGAGGCTTTGTTCGTTTAGCTTATAATGGTTCAAACAATTTTAAAGTCTAAGCAGTTTTTCAATCTTACCTGCTTCTGCACCAACATGCTTAAAATATTATTTTATTTCTAATGATATTTTAATATGATGAGCTCTAATGACTTGATAAAACTTAATTCAGTTGACTTGAAATATTTTATAGGAAATAAAGAATATTGACATAGGACATGTAACTCTGACATGTAATTTTGACTTGTTTTTCTTAAAGGGATTCTAGAACTGTTGGAAAATATAGCTATTTAAAATTGATAAGAATCTGTGTTTGTTTCTCAAAATTCCCCAAATATAAAGTTGTAGCTTCAATATCTTACCACATAGAACCCTGAAAGAAATTTCAATTAAGCTTTCTCATCTGATACAATGGTACAACAAACAAATACTGAATTGTAACAACTTAAATATTTATTTACCTGTTTTAGTTCTCATACACATAACATAAAACATACTGGACAGTATCAAAATCATATCAACTCAAATGCCTGCATGACACCATCTCCTAGTGAAGCACTGGATGGACATGCTGGACACTCACTGTGGAAACCTCATCTCCAGCTTTAGAGAATGTGGTCCCACTCATGAGTGATTAAAAATGCTTTCACTGAGAACAAGAAGGAGACATGGCTTTTATGGTTGAGCTATGAGGCAAAGGTGAATAGAATGGAACTAGCTATACTGATGGCACAGGTAGGAATGTTTATTAACAGAAAATTCTGCACTCTCAACTACTTGTTCACTTCTTATATTCTGACTGTGCCAGGCTTTGTATGTGTTGTGCATTCCTCTAAAGCAAAGAGTACCATTTGCCTGCAGGAGAGCAAAATCAGGTCAGTAGACTTGCAAAGAAAGCAGAGAACAATATAGACTGGACACTCATTTGATCAACTTGATTGAACATACAAGCCCCCCCTTTCAGGATGGTGGGACCCATGAGCTGTGTGGGTTTGGGCACAACTGCTTGCAAATTGGTTTTACATGAAGGATGCTTGTACTCACAAATTATCACCTATTGTTAAAAAAAATGAAAACAAAACAAAACAAAAAAGCAGAGAAAGATGCAGAAAACTTACGGCAGAATGCACGATCTGCGATGGGTAGGGGTGGGGTGGGGGGGAAGGGAAGGGGATCTATGCCTGAACTGAATTGGAAAATGATGTATGAAATACACAAAGCATCAATAAAAATAAATTAAAAAAAAAAAGAAGCAAGCAGAGAAAGGGTGAAGATCCCACAGCAAAGACAGGACATGGAAAGCTGCATAGACAGACAACTTAACCAATTTAAAATGAACTGTATCAGGGGCTGGAGAGATGGCCTAGCGGTTAAGAGCGCCGACCGCTCTTACAGAGGACCCGGGTTCGATCCCCAGCACCCACATGGCAGCTGAGAACAATCTGAAACTTCAATTACAGGAGAACTCCAGTTCCAGGGGAATCCGACACCCTCTTCTGACCTCCGCAGCACTGCACGACAGGGGTGCACAAACTTGCATGCAGGCAGTACATTCATACACATACATAAATAAATAAAATTAATAAAAAATGAACTGTATCATAATATGCCACAGCATGAATAAAGCAAGTTATTCGGATTTTTAACTTCATATATTAGAATAAGTAGGTGTATATCAGTGATAGCCCCATAACATATACCCTCAAATGAGAATTCTTTGATGGGGATGTGTGGCTATACTAAAACTTGATCAGAATGTATATCTCCTTTGGGGATCAATCAAAGCTACTTAGACATCTCAATATTCTCCCACTATAGCAAGTAACCCACTAACTGTATGAAAGAGTATATAGATTTCTAAGGACAAAATATACAGAGAATTATGAGAGCTATCACTTGGTATGTACACATAAATGTTTCCATCTAATTAAAAGGAAAACAATATAACAAAAGATTAGAGTACAAAGGCTGTAACCCCAACTCTCTCAACTCCCTTTTAATGGATGGAACTTTCTCTTTCCACTTTTAAAGACATGAGTCAATAGCTTCAAACAGGAGAAGCTCTGTCTAGCTGTGTAATTAATTACAAAGCAACTGTGCATTTATGAACACATACCCAAACAATGATGCAGAGAATCTCCCAAGGATGAATCACGCTCACACAATACTGGCATGATTAAGCACTTTTTCCTCTAAGGAGCTGTTTAGGTTTTTATTGTTATTTTGCAATTTAATAAAAATGTAAATTCAAGCCTGGGTGAAGACAACAGGGAAAACTGTGAGGTAAAAAAGAAAGTAAAAGTCGAACAGCAGATGGGAGGGACGGTCAGACACCAGCCCGGGACTCGGGGCCCACTCTGCAGCAGGAGCAGGGGAAAGGCAACGAGTGCTGCTGTTCCTGCTCCCTAGCCAGCTGTGCAGAAGGCTGTGCTTGGGGATCAAAGCTCTAGACACTGCCTGATACAGCAGGTGAACAAAAACTACCCAACCCAACCCAACCACACATAGGAAAGACCCTGGTCACTGAGCTTTTCGGGCCCCTGTTCCAAGGTGGTACTGTGTACTAAAGGGTTTTAGTTCATTTTGACACTTAGTATTGCACTTCTGATTTTGTGGTTGCTGTGTTCGCATTGGTATTGAATTAGTATGCCCTTCCCCATAACTATTTGAAGCATAGTTGCCTTTTACAAAGAGGGATATATGCTAATGGTTCTATTTCTCTGACTGAATACTAGTGTAAATCCCAGTTCCACTATGGAGAGCTGGAGAGTCTGAGGTCCTAAACCATGTCTTGACAATAACCTAAGCCTGTTTGCTTTAAACCTGCAGCATCTCCCAGGCACTTATGATCATAAGGATCATGCATGAAGTTCTGTCTTCAACACAGGTTGAACAATTTTTAACAGGGAACTTAACTTTCGAGCCTTTTGTTTTCTTATTTTTTATGAAGGTCTGGATTAAAAGCAAAGCCTTCTCTATAGAAACAAACAAAACTGTGCACCTGCGCATGACTGTACAGCTAAATGCATGCACACTCACACTCCACACTTTGACTCCTCAGCAGAGTTTATTGAGGAAGTGACTCACGGTTGGGAAGGCAAGTCTGTAGTCTGCAAGGCAGGAAAGCGGGCTAGAGCACAGGAAAGTGACCATGGCAGTGCTGAGTTCTAAGCACTGGGAAGGAGCAAGGCCTTCTTATAATTGATTTTATTTAAGTTACCAGGGGCCTGTTTGACATTTACCTGAGTCTCACAGGTGTGTCTCGAAGTGAGTTGAACTCCGCTCTTAGCAGATCACCTGAGGAGATTTAAGATACTGTTTTGTGGCTGCTCATTTGCTTTTGGTTCTTATTTTCACTTTGGTTGATCCGGAGGACCTTGCTAAGTGTGGGGAGATCTCCACCGCAGAGCTTACCCATCCCTGGAGCTTTGGAAACCTACCAGTGTTACTCCCTGTCTCAGATTCCTATTTAATCTGAGAGGTCCCCATTAGAAACCTGCCTAGCAAACAAGGAAGTAAAGCTAGGAATAACTAGAAGTCTGTTTCTCCCCAGATTTCACAGATACAAACTAAAGTATCATTCAAGCTCCCGAATTTTCTATAGTTTCGCATTGCCTTGAATGTTGGTCAAGGGCCATTTTGGAAATGTCTTGGAAATGGCCATTTCCATTGTCTTGGAAAACATTCCAAGATACAGGCTGTAAATCATGGAGACGTAAGGATTTGTTTCTTTACATACAGAACAGCTGCCCAACCACCTTTCCTTACGTGCAAGTGGAAGTCAGGCAAACTCCCTAATGCTCATGTTATTTCATAGTTATAATAATGCACCACAAGAATGTTCTTATATAAAAGCTTGCCTTAGCTTCACTTTTCCCATATGTGTCACTGATTTAACTTCATTATAAAAGTCATTGCACCTATTGTGAGTACTGTGAGTTCCATGTGTCAAGGGTCTGTGAGGTCCAATGTTGAGTGCTACACTATCTGGCTCTGTGTTCTAACTATTAATGGGAACTCAGATAGTATTAAAGTATTCACACAGGTACTGTCACTTGGATGCCTAGCACTGAGTTCAGATCTCTAGCAGAGTACCACTTTAACTTCACTTGACCTCTGTTTCCCAAAGCATTCAGAAGTAGTAAGTGTTGGTACCTTGAGTTTGAGGACTAGGAAGAGGGTCTCAGGCAGCTACCACATCTAGCCTATTATGTAATGCGCCAGGAAAACAAACCAGTAACAAAAACAACCCAGGAAAATAATGATTTTCATTCCTGTGATTTGAAGAACTAAATGGAAGTTTTCCAGCTGACTGCAAACTGCCCCTGAAGGAAGGTGCCCACACTGTTCAATCCCCTATCTTTCACAGAAACTGCCTCTCTTTACTTGTCTGGTGAAATGAGCCATCCATGAGGAAGGTTCACTATCTCCAGTCAGCTGGCTTGTCAAAGTACTTTGTCTCCACCACCTCTTTGCCTTATAATTTACTGTGTCCTGTTATGCAGTGTGTAGACAGAGCTGTGCACTGTAACACCCCATTGCAGAGTAAAATATTGATAAACACAGATGAGAGAATGGAAATCAACTTATAAAATAACTCGTATATTGAACATGAAATTAAAACTACAGGAAAGGCAAAATAGTCGCCATAGATAAGACCTCAATAGATTGTCCAATCTCTTCTCTAGACTAGTTTCTGTGCTCATGAATAATAGAAAAGCTATCCAGGCAATCAAAAAAATTAAAATCAAATGGGAAGCAGGTGAAATATCATATGATTACATAATTACTGAGCAATAATGGCTATTGGTTAATTATGAATTCATGATTAGTGAGAAATAACAAATTGTGGTTGAGTTAGATATGTATAAAACACCAAACACTAGCACTGACTGATGTATTCCTCATAGAATATTTATGTGTTTCTAAATACCCTGTTGCATATGAAGAAGTAGGCAAAAAGTTATTAAACAGATTGCTATACTGGAAAGTATAGGTGGGGTTAGAAGGATACCAGGAGGGCCAGGCATGGTGGCTCAAGCCTGTTGTCACAGCACTGAGGAGGCTGCAACAGGATGACTGCCATCATTAGAGGTCATTAGATGAACCCCAGGTGAGCC